>MEHQ01000643.1:0-13600 GCA_008828725.1 Saccharina japonica | reverse complement strand
GGGGGGGGGGGTTCGGCGTTGTCGGCGTTGCGTGTACATGACACGGACGGTGTTATCAATAGCGCCGGCTGATGGGGAAAAAGAGAAAAAGGTCACGAGGTAGTCACCATGGCGTTCTGTGCTCCCAACGATATATACGTGCAATAGTACTGTAGTACGTGGTGCTATATTAGTAATAATAGTGTTAATAGTATTCATACAGCAGTGGGTACCCCGAATTAAGAGAGGGCACCCTATATAAGAAAATAGCACAGTTAAGAGAGGTCAAATCGGTTGGACCAGCCTACACTAAACCTATATACTTTCCACTGCTGTGGATAAGAGAGAAGGCTATATAGTTAAGAGAGTTGTTTTCGGCCTGTACCACACCACACCTCTCTTAAATAGGGGTACCCACTATCAATAACTGTAGTAGAATACTACAAAGAACAGTATAATACACAGTATCATAGTACAAAACAGTAGAGGCAGTAGAAGTATTGACAGTACCAGTATATCTACAGTAACAGTAGTGGTAGTGGCCGCAATCATCACCAACACCACCACCAACACCACCATCGCCACCACCACCACCACAAACAACAACAACAACAACCAACGACACCGCCACCCACCATTCCGGACGAAGTACAAGACTCACCGCACCACGGAGCGTAAAACTCTACGAGCCACACCCCGTCCGACTTGAGCACCGTGTCCTTGAAATTCTTGTCGTTCACCTGCAACCGCACCCCCCCCCCCCCCCCCCGAGCCAAGACCCAACACGACGACGGACCACACACGCCCAAAAAACGACCGGACCGAACGTACGGCAAGGCGAGCAAGAGGGGAAAAAAGGACGAACTGATGTTAGCGATGACAATAGCTGCAAAGGCCGAATTGGTGTTAGCGACGACAATAGCTGCGTACCAGGTAGTATATACCCGTATTCGTACGAAGGGGGGCCTACGCGCGGCTGCCGTGTCCAGAAGTCAACGGAGACTTCTCCGATGGAACGACGAGGATGTGAAACTCTCGCATGTTCATGCAAGCAACAGCTGGTTCTAGACTAAGGTTCTACTTCGTGTGCAAGGCAGTAAGTAGGCTTCACGCAGGGAGGCTTGGCCCATTAAACAGAGTTTTTACAGACAGCGGAGGTGATGTGACCCGTGCCATGACTGCTGCGACAACACTGAATATTGACTATTTTGGGACCCATGCTGTACAAGTTAGTTATAGCGACAAATAAGCCCGAGCAGGGCGGTCATATCAAACCATCTATATTCTACTAGCAAGAGTGTTCGTACAGCATTACGAGTATATACAGCAGTGGGTACCCCGATTTAAGAGAGAGCGCCCGAGATAAGAGCATTCGGGATTTAACACTTATAGGACTGGAGTCCCGTTTTGGGGACAAATTACTTAGAATTAGAGTGCTTTGTCCCCCGAACGGGACTGCAGTTCTAAAAGGGTTAAGAGCGGGCAAACCGGCATGCCCCGCCTATACTAAAAGCTGTATATTGCCCACTACAGATGAGAGCAGTTTGTATGAGTAGTTAGCGCTTGTTTTGGCTTGTCACGGGGCGGCGCTCTTAAATAGGGGTACCCACCGTACATACGTATAGTTTGGGTTGGTTAGACGAGATATTACACGACCTGGACCATTTTGAAACTGGATGTGTTTAATAACCACTTTTTGGAGATGCGTACGTAACCACTTGGAACGATCGTAGTATTGAACACGTTTGGCAGCCGCAGAGGTAAACGGCGTACCAAGTACCTGGCACAGCCGTTATGTGGCCACAGAACTGGCACCTTTTTAGGATGAAGAATCGGCACGGACACTGGGTGTGCTGGATGTCGACGAGTAGAAAGGAAGGTTTAATGTGAAGAACACACATACACACATATAACCGTGCAACACACGGGTGGTACTATTATTTCGGGGGACGACACTAAATATTAGGGCCCGTATTAACGAACATTTGTTTTCGTTTGTTTGAGTTTTTTTTTTTTGTTCGTTTGTTTTGATTTGACCTGATTGGTCGAAACGTGAATAACCAGCAAGATATTTCGATTTCAAAACTGAGTAGTTCAATAAAACGGAATACCACAAGAAGTCTTTTGGGACTTCTTTTGCTCTTTTTTTTCTGTTGAATTGGGAGTTCATCCAACTCGACGTGGCGTGTTCCATGAAACCGAAGGAAGCCAGGCAAACTTGAGCCATGTCGTCGACTGATTCAGAGGCGAGATCCACCATTCCCGAGAGGCAAGGCCACCGGGTCAGCCGCAGCGCGAGGTCCGACGGCCCCTACCATAGGGTAGACCGCTTGCGGCGCCTAAAAAGTAATATAGGCCGTCGCAAATCCAATTTTTCACCCCTCTTTGCCTCCCAAACCACACGAGCACCGACCAGGTCGTGACTTGGCGTAGAAGTTCGATCGCTGTGTCCCCGTCGCTGCTGCCCGCGTTGGGCTTCGGGGCTGCGCCAGCCCACCCAAGACATCCCTAGAGTGATAGCCTCCTAGCCGGTGCTGGCAGACATAATTTTGCGCTGCCAGCGGCGCCCCGGGGAGGACACAGGCCGTAGGTCGCCTCGTTGGTTACTCACGGGTGTTCGTTGACCCTTGTGCGTTATTCTTATTTTTTGACGCAATACACCATCCCTCGATAAGACCCAAACACGTTTTTTCAGGGAAATCGTATTCAAAACAAACGAAAAACAAAAATTGTTTTCCCATTTCAATAAAAAGCGATGTTCGTTAAGATGGGCCCTTAATAGGACCAGATAGTGCTGGTAAACATATTCATATATATGTAAATATCTACGTTCCTGGTAGTTTTTTTTGTGCACCGTAGGTTCTATTTACTATGACCCCCCGTAATATTACTACAGTAGTCTAAGGTATCGTACCCCGTCGGACGAATTTCGAAGCCGATTTTCTGGCCAATGAGAGAAAGGTTGCAGAGGACGAGCGATGCGGACAGGCTGTCCGCATCGCTCGGACAGTTCTATGGAAATATCTCGTCGACGTCTCTTCCAAAGCCACCGTTTTCATTTTTCGTTGTGTGTTGCCATCCTCCCCCTGCTTTGGAGAAACTCGGCTCGGAAGTTCGTCCTATTAAATAGGGGGTGTGTTATCTTATCATGCGGGTTACTCGTATGATACAATACGAGTATTGGTTCCGTACGAGTATACCAGCAGTGCCGTATACATGACTGCGTTCGTTGGTTTGTGGACGGAGTTCGGAGCATTGCACAAAGGGGTCAGATTCAGACAGCATGTCCAGCCAGCGGGAAGAAGGAACACTCGGTCTGACTTATCTCTTGCCCAACAGCAGCAGCAGCAGCAGCAGCCGAGCAGCAGCAGCCGAGCAGCAGCAGCCGAGCAGCAGCAGCAGCCGAGCAGGCTTATGTATAGATCACGCCTCGTGCGACATACAAGGTACCCGGAAACAGCTGCTGCCTGCAGGACGTGGCAAGCACCTAATCCTGAACGCCGCACCTCTCTACCCTCGTATACATGATCGTAGGGGTGAACGATCCCCAAAGGGCGCCATCACGATGGCTGCACGACAAACACGACTTTGCGACGCGCTTGCTGTGCTGTCCTACGGTCCTGCTTTACTCGTAGGTAGATCCGCGGACTAGAGAGCGTACCTGTTAATAGTATCAGGTGGTACCAGGTACCAGGTATGTATCATAGCTGTACTACTTGTGTTCGTAGAGTACATAGAGCTCGAATCTCTTAGAGGAGCAACACAGGAGAAACAAACAACCCCTTGCACGAAAGAGAGTAGTAACGTTGTGACCACCAACCAGTCCCTCGTGTCGGAACAACCCGTTTATTAGAATCAATACATCGCTTCACAGAAGCTTTCTGCGCAGGTATCGCTGCCGACATGACTCTGCTGCTACTCCTGCAGATCTGTTTATATATCTGCTGCTCTTGGCCCTTCTACGTGTACAGCACGCAACTATCTTTGTCTTTCCTATCTCTACCCAGATTTATATATACGCGTACAGCAGTCGAGTCGTACACGTTGCTTGCCTGCACAACGTCGCTGGAAGGCGAGAACATGGCGTTGGCGCCTGGCATGCCCGCAACCATAGCCACCAGGGCAAATCCAGCCGCCGCTGCGGCTTTCGAAAGGGTCCATCGCCTAGACAGCGATTTCGTCATGATGTTATTGTGAGTGAAGTCCTCTCCAGCCTCTCGTACTCGTGCTCTGCTCTCTGCGTTGCTGAGTGGCACACTCTCTCCGCAGTTCTGGATAATGGGGTTTCCATGATCTCGGATGGGATTCGTTCAGCTTTTACACGAGGTTTCCGCTGATTGGTTGACGCTTTGTTGCGGCGCAACCAATGGTCCCACACGATAGAGGATCGAGGATCGAAGAGGAGCAAGAGCGGTAGCAAAAGGTAGCAAAGGCAGATCTCAACATCTCAACTCTTACGTCCTTTCCATCCTTTCCTATTTACTCGTCTACCGGTAAGCCACCGTTTTCCATCACCCATTCCAAGACATCCCATTTCTCAGAAGCACATGCCGCGCGACAGATGCCTCCGTGATTTTAAAACGGGAATATCTTCCCCTTCATCACCTATCTATCTTGAGAAGATCTACGTATAATAAGCGGCCGGCTTGGGCAACCACAGCACGGAACTGGTCATCTTCACAGGGTGCTCGCGCGTGGTCGAAAACAAATTTAACTGACGCACGGACGTGTGCTCATCGACCCCCTGTGTAACCTTATAGGGTCCAAACCCCATACGACATATTTCCAGTCCTTGGAGACAGGGGCCAGGTGAACATATATGTCTTTGCTCCCCCAGCAAATTTTAAACCAATCTAGGGTGTCGAAGTTGAGATGATCCATGTTGAGGTATACTGCATATAGTCGGTCTTGTCTTGGAGGTACTCCTTGTACGAGAAGCCAACACTTTCCATGTACTCCATGTTTGTTTGTGTCTATGCTGTCACAGTGTGTTTCAACATCCATGTTAATATTAATAGTGGTACGTTATATGTCGTATGAGTTGATGTGGGGCGGGGTCTGCCCTGGACCCTGGATATATATGAGAACCAGAGTTATACCGAGAATTTTCATCGACCAATCAGATCAACGAACCAAGTTCTAACTGAAGATCACAGTTATAGCGAGAATTATCGTATTATTGACCATTGGCCAATAAGATCAACGAACCAAATGACTTATAAAGAACCGTAAAAACGAACCGAGTTATCCGTGAAGAACCAAACAAGAGAACCAGAGCAAACCAACACCCCACCCTGCCCCACCCATTCACAACCCAACAACACCAGCAACATCAATCAAGACACCAGCTCATAACATACCAATTTTAATAACAATACTAAAAACAGTACAAGAAGCATGGTGAAACTGAACCTAAACAAAGTAGAGAAGAGTGTGCGTACTTCCAAGCCAAGGAAGAGGTCCGAGGCAGACAAGCAAAAACGTAGGGAGTCGGAGATGGCCAAGATGAAGAACCGCAAGACAGAGAACCTCGAGTATAGGTTCTACAAGAAGCTTACTAGCCCTGGACGACTTGCCAGTTACGACCCTAGGTCTGACGACCTGGACGGTGGTAGTAAGGTCTTGTCTCTATCGTCCTCTTCGAGGATAGTGGTGACCCCGATCAACTTGGTAGGAGATGACATCTCGGAAGAGATGGGAAAGGCCAGGTTGCACAGAGAGTACGAATTGAACATGATGGCTGACGGTATCCCCAGATGGGACCAGCCGGAGGCGGTGAAACCCCAGGGCAGGATTGGTGATTATTTTGGCTTTCTCATTGCGAAAGCCCCGTATGACAGGGTTGAGATTTTCAAGGTGATTGGTGTTGGCGGGACGGAGTCGAGGAGGGATGCGTGGAACGACCCCATGTTTGGAAACCCTTCCCAGAGTAACAGAGGCGTTGTGTTCCTTTCTGGGTACAAGGGGTGGGTGAGGAGCAGCGAATTGGCTGCCGCTTGCCCCCATGTCCCCGCTCAGTTCAAGACACGGGGCGCAATGTACGCCAACAACGGAACCAACGTGTACTCGTTGGAGGGAATGACGCACCCGGTCGTGCTCAACCCGTAAACATATAATTTACTAGTAATTCAGGGGCGTAAAAAAAGAGAGAAAACGACACCACACGTAGGAAGGTCAGAATGAAAAACAAACCGGATCGCTGTGATCACAGGACGAAATGAGCGAAAACCATTTTTTTCCGTTTTTTGTTCCCTTTTTTAACTTGGTTTTAGAGACCCCCCCTATTTTTTTTTCGCTGGGGGGGGGGGGGGGTAATTAAAAAAAAAACTTGACTTATTGTTTTCTGGGATCACAACGGTCCGGTTTCTCCCCTCCAATATAGGGGGGGGGGGCGTGGGGTATCTGGGATTCAGATCCGCGCATACACTCGAGTAATTTATAAATTTTATTAAAACTACATCTTCAAGACCTGGACGTACAGAGCATCCCTCTCGTCCTTGGGAAGAGTTGCCCTGGAAACGCGACGACAGAGTCTTCCAATCCTCTGTGTATATATAGTTCTGATTTCCAATCGAAATCACACAATCCCAGGGGAATATTGAGCCTGAGTCATGTTGTCCTGTTTCCCCCCATTCACCGAGTCTCTGACGCAAATAAGCTTTTACTCTTACCGTCGTCCTGCTTGAAAGCACTTATCAACGTGTACATATTTCCCCTGGTTACTCTCGTATTCTGCACCGTTCCCGTGGTCCTGTAATGATACACGTCAAACCCTAGGCCTCGTCTTCGGGCGAACAAAAGCAGAGCAAAAACAAAATCCGTTTTTTTTTTTTCAGTTGCCATCATACTACTATTTCTGGTATAATTTCTACCTTTTCATGACTCCCTACGGAAAAACAACCTTGCTACGTACAGTTATAATGCTCGGATTGCCGTCAAGTGAGTAGTTTTGAAGAGCCTAGGTCATGGTCAATATTTGTGTCTCAGGAGGCGTATCGATCAGACGCGTTTTTCATCACGGAAAGTGCCTCGTACTCGAAAACGACTCGCCATACCTCTGGTACCCAAGACGAAATTGAAAAATGGCAGTTTCTCCGACTGCTAATACAGTACGGGACACGTAATAAGAAACAGGCTGATAAGAAATCCAGGCTGAGATTTGGAGGAAAATAAGAAATTCGGGAGTCGTTATCTTGAAATTATTGTAGAAACCACCCACTTTCGAATAAGAAATCCAGCCTGGACCAGATTTCCTGTTTCTTATTAGGTGTCCTGTACTGTACTGTTTTAACTTCGATCTTCGACGAGGACGCCGAGCACTATTAATAGTAGTTGAACCTAGCTGGGCCTCTAGTTTGACCGTCCGTAGCGTCCTACGTGACCACAGCAGAGTGTAGATACCAAACAGGAGCTCCGAAACAATCAACGAGTCGTTTTCGAGTAAGAGGCACGTTCCGTGATGAAAAACGCGTCTGATCGATACGTCTTCTGAGACACAAATAAATGTTGCCCATGACCTAGGCTCTCCAAAACTACTCACGTGACGGCAATCAGAGCATTATAACTGCAGTAAGGTTGTTTTCCGTAGGGAGTCACGAAAAGGTAGAAATTATATATACCAGAAATAGTACTACAACTGAAAAAAAAATCGCATTCATTTTTTATTTGCTCTTATTCTGTTTGCCCGAAGAGGCCCCTTGAAAACGTCATCCTGAATGTCAACATCTTCCCATATGATGATGGTCCTATAGGCCCTGTCGTGCCTAGAAAAGAATTCGCCTTGGAATTCTGAACCGCCGTAAGGACATTCTCTACAGCCCTGGCTATATGCCTATGGGGTTGTGACGCGTGGTACGGTAGAGGTAGCACTTTTTGGTTAGATCGTTTTCTGAACGATCGGGCTCCTTAACCCAAATTCGTCGGACTTTCATTTTTGTGACGAATAATGTTTCAGAGGATACTTCGGTCAGCATATTTCTCATCCGGCAGCACTTTTATTTTCCTCCAAAAAAATCATTTTTTCGGTGAGGTACGACGCTCCTCGAGTGAGGAGCTCAGAAAAATGATGGTGCACCTCTATCGTAGCATGTGTCTTGTTTTCTCCGCAAATATAAGCCGTCTCGTCGAAAAACATAAGCCGTCTCGTCGAAAAACAAGTCACCGACCCTGCTAGAAGAAGCACCACACGCAGACCCTAGAGCAATCTTGGGCTTCTTGGCCAGCTGGCTCTCACCCAGTACAGCTTTTTTCCTCTTTTACGACACTATCTTTCGTCTTGTAACCCTGCTACTGTCCCGCACAGACCTCCCCTGCGCAGAGGACACTTACTTCTTGCTCTCAATCACTTTCGACATGCACGATTTATTTGCGCGTGAAACGGAGGCAGGGTTGTATCAGCGACAGGTCAACAATCGGTTCAAAACAAATAGGACAATCGTCCGACTTCACGTCGCCAATCTTCGTAGCCAATTCCTGCAGATTTTTGCACCTCCTAGCGACGTTAGCTCGAACGATTTTATATCTCCTGGTCTCTGCCAAAGAGATACGAGGCACCAGAGACTGCTGTTCGGCTACTACATGTTTCTGCAAATACTCTGTTTTGCCGTGAATGGTCTGTACAATAATACCAGACACTGCTGTCTCGCACTCCGAAACTAAAACCCCGTACTTCTGTGCAAAGGTGGCGCAACCTTTGTCGTTTCCCAAATCCGAACCAAACCCGCCCACAACTCTCTCGACAAGGGAGGGACTGTACCTGACAGCTGCGACATCCAATACAGAATCTTTGAGCGGATCGGTTGTCTTGTTGAGTACATACGACAGATTTTCCTCTTCAAATACCGACCCACGGGCACTTCTGAAACATGTTCAACTTCAAATGGATGACAACGTTGTCAGTGACTTGTTCTCCACAACAGTAGAAGGACAATGTCGCTGCTAAGGTAACATAGCTGAGTACAGAGATAGCATAGTAGCTGGTACGTAAGTCCAAGGATTCCAAGGATTTGGTTCAGCAGAGAAGCCCCCTACCATGGAGCTGGTCGGAACTTTGGAAGATCTACTGCAGAGCTGTTTTCGACAAATTTGGTCGAACAGTATGGGAAAGAGGAGACGTTGGATGCAAGATAGGTATAGGGAGCTATAAGTGGGAAGGGTGTGGTCTTGGTTTTTTAACATGAACAGCCTTCCTCAATGCTTGGGTTTACTCTCTCTCGTCGTTGGAAAATAGGACGATTTTTCTCTCATTGTGGGGAAGGGGGTGTTCAGAGAGCTGAATTGTCTGAACGAGAGTAGCGGGGAGGTTCGCTCGCGGGTGGAATTGTCTGTTCAACGACATGCCCTCATCTTTGCATCTTCGATTCTCCCAGGGCTTGGGAGAACCATCTCATCGCTAAGAACGTGTCGGATGCGGATATACTGGCTACGTCTGAACACACGACTACGTATAGTATTATTAACAGATACTTGACGTGCGTAATCACAGACAAGGCTCTGGATGACCTCAAGTCTGGTATCGACCACATGGGGTCTTTGGCCGTTCTGGAAAACTACATATATATATTGAGCTATATGGCGCCTTGGACAAGAGATGATGATGTAGACACAGCTTCTGATAAGTCTCTGTTCAACGAGTCTCCCTACCTAGATTTACACGTCCGCAGAGGCGACCAATTGGCATTCCACGAGGCCAAACTTACTCCCGTAGATAATTACCTCATGGCTTCTGTAGAGTGTTTGAGCAGCGACTCTTCCGAGTTCGATGTAGGCGAGATCAAAGGGGTATGGGTAGCTCCGGATGACCCTCCTAGTGTCGTGTTTGAGGTTCGCGAAATGGCTTTGAATTACTTTCCCGACATCACATCGGAGAATATAGTGTACGATTCGAGAGACGCGGTACCGACGACGGAGAGGTCGTGGCAACCCGTAGCAAAAAACTAAGGGTACAAGTCGTTCGTATACCTCTTGTCAGACTTGGAAACATTGGCGATGGCTGATGTATTTGTCGGGACGTATTACTCCTCGAATGTTGGGAGATTCGTGGCGATTATGAGGGAGGCCAACGACAAACCTAGCGATTCCAGCATGAGCGTGGACATCAATCCGTGGTTCCCGGGATAGACGTGTTATTTTTAACTTTTTTAATTATTTCATTTTATCCAGGGGTCTTTTTAAGATTAATCTTTTTGTTTATACGATCAAAAAGTACTTGGAAAAAAAACCCACGAAACCTTTCCTCGTCTCGTATACGCAAATGAAAATCATTTTGTAAAAAAATCAATTAATTCCGCCACCATAACCTCAATAAATATAAGTCCCGTAAGTTATATGCATAACTTTTATATGATGAATGGAACGTGGTAAAGCTCTCCGCATGAGAGAATACTCGCTTCAATGTGGTCACGTCTTCATCGAGTAATCGTAACGTGGGCATTGTTAGAACAAATATTCCTGGAACGTGCCCAATTATCCCAGTCGTTGTTCCTGGCACCGGTTGATGAAAAAGTGAAAGAGTTTTGCCTAATTGGAGCATAATAAGCGTCGCTCAATAGTGCCCCTCTGACTATTCTTCGACCGGGTTGGTTTGGACTTATTCTGTAGCGTCTATGTGATTCAGATCCGTCACCAGGTACAATAAAATTAGACCGTGGTATCAAAGTGGTTGTCCTTTCTGGAGGAATAAGAGAAACTCCTGTGATGACTATGCCTTGTACCGTTTCTTGTTCCGGTGTTAAGGTAATTGGTTGGGTATCGGCAGTAGAATAATAGGTGTTGATAGTGGAACAGGTCGTTCGATCTCTGATCTACATACGTAGACAGCGGACAGTTTGCAGGAGGTCTGCGAAACAGCTCTTCAATACACTGGCCACATAGTTTATGACGACATGGTTCTATTACAAGCAATATGTTCAGCTTGAGTAGATAGGGGGGTGCGGCCGGAAGTGTGTGGCCGCGATGATATTGTCTCCGCGACGGCGGTGCAGCCACACAGGATGGCCCGGAAGTTCCACTATGTTGTACTATGTACCCCTTGGCTATGCTGGCACATATAAAGTTCGCAACATGGTGTCCAATCTGAGGTGTTTGTTGTTGCTTTACCGGCACACCGCAGCATCGTCTGTCTGTTTCGCTATGATTTCTTACTCCTACATAATTAGTTCTGCATTTACGGGCAAATGTATAATCCCTTTCCTCTGCCCTCTGGGACAAGAACTCCTCCTCATCATGATCGGATTGTTTTGTTCGCCGTGTGTATGATCATGATGTTATCATGCGTTCACCTCTACGGATCGATGAAGAAATAAAGCCCCCTTCATTTTGTGTACTCTTAACAATTACCCTGGTATGCTGTATAGTAGCGTCAGCGTTACGCGTTACCGTGCTGTTCGCCAGTGTACCACTTAATTTTGGAGGCTGGACGCTCACACGAGGTTCCCCCGGAAATCTAACGAAGATTTAGGCATCAAGAGCAAAAATACCAAACGGTCCTTACATTTCCGTCCAGAATGGCAAACGTACTTCCATGTACGTACCAGGTACTGCGTATAATTTGATGCTTCCATTTTTTGTACGTAAAATGCTACCACCACAGATAGTAGTACTGTATTATGTACTCTTGTTATTTAGCCCTGCCGACGACGCCACATGCGAAAGAGTTGCCTATTGAGCTACCCCCCCCCCCCCCCCCCCCCCCCCCCCCCCTCACTATTATTCCCATCATCAACGCACCACAACCTAACCTGCCACACCGCGCTGAAATTTCGACGACTGCCACCTTACGTCGTCGTATTTCCTCTGTCTTCGTATGGTACAGTACCACCCAATACCGCCACTACCGAACACCAACACTACTCTATGCGTTGGGAATAAACAGTTTCCCTAACCAGGAAGGGACTTCAAACAATACACGTGATACCCGCTACTAATAGTAGTACGTCCCTGGTAACATATACCGGTACGAAGTATAGTGTGGTGAAGTATAGTGTGCTGTCTACCTTCCTGAGGCACAGCTATGAAGCTCTTGGTACACAGAACCGATCAATCAAACGAGACATCAGTACATTTAGGAAGAATGAAACCGTACCACCAACGCAGTGCTTGTACGTAATGAGCAAGAAGTTATTCCCATGATGATATCAATGGGGAGCGTGGGCATGCGATTGCCACTTGTACCAAGAGCTTCATAGCTGTGCCTCAGGAAGCATACATTTGAAAATAGACCAAAGTACACGGGCGGTACCAAAAATGAGCGCGCAGCTCCACAAGTAGAGCTGGTACTACTGCTGTTGTACTACTCTGCTATTAACACTGCTTCTGCTGTACTGTGTTGTGTAGCACAAGAGGATCGGAGAGGAGTACTCGAGACAAGACCGGCAAGTCCTTGAGAGAAGACTGATCTGTGCAGGAAACTGCTGTGGCAAGAGACCGAGGCTTGCATACTCTACGGAAGGAGACGAACTACGAAGCGGTGAGAGACTAGGGACAGGTAGATAGAAGATCAGCGTGCGTCTAAAACGGCTCTTATCCTTCGTTACACTCCCTCTGCTTGGCGTAGATAATTTTTTAGTAGAATAAATTGAAACTGGCATAGTCGTGAGGATCCGTTTGGACACATCAGCATCAGCATCACCGAGCGGCATCAATAAGTAAGGATAGGTCTACTGCAGACTAAGTTGTTTTTAATAGGACTCTTTCCTCTTGGCAATACAAAGTCAGCCACTGAGAAAACGCCGGGTCGGTGGTACCAGTACAAGAAAAGAACCTGCAGTGCCTCTATGATACTCCGCCGACGAATTGAAAACGGACTCGTACGTACGACTGCAATATTGTGTGACTAAGAAAACGAACACTAAGAAGGAAAGGTAGGCTGAGATTTGAAGTAGAATAAGAAACTCGGGGAGCGTTTACGCCGAAGTTAGTGTAGGATGCACCCTTTCCCAGATAAGAAATCCAGTCTGAGCAAGCAATACTGTTGGGTGTCACGTGTGCGTCTCCTCGATTGTGCGCAGCCCACTACTACCCACGTTGTTGGTATAATAGCAGAGGAATTTATTTTTTTCAACAAACAAACCAACCGTGCTCGATTGCTTGCTTGCCTGGTGTCTCCCTCCCCCACCCCCCACACTCTCGCGAGTGACGTATACACTTAGGTACCTACCACTATTTTTTTTCAAAACATGCCTCCATCTCTATCATAGTCATCCACCACCATCATCATCAGTGCAACCATCCAATCGTATCATCAACATCATTATCATCATCATCATCATTATCATCATCATCATCATTATCATCATCATCATCATCATCATCATCATCATCATCATCATCGCCAACAGGCTAGTTCATGAATCATGAGACATTGATCAGCATCGTCATCACCATCACCATTCATCATCATCGCAATCATCAGCATCAGCATCATCATCATCATCTTCATCATTATCCTCTTCTACTTCTTGAGGGAAAACAAATGGAAAAATAAGTTTGGCACCGGCGGCACCCACGTTCAATTTGCTCTCACCCCGACCTGCTTCTTCTACTCCTCTTCCTACTCCGGGCCAAAGGCTACGTACGAACACCATTACATCATTACCTTAAGATCACTTGCTACGGTATTGCT
>MEHQ01004115.1:103508-172151 GCA_008828725.1 Saccharina japonica | reverse complement strand
TATGGACGGTAGGCTCCGATAGACACAGCTAGCCACAGCACTACAGCAACATCAACAGCAGCAGCGGGTAGAAGAGTGGTGGTGGTTGTGTCGTTTGGTGACGGATTGCTGGCTCCTATGAAAGCAAAACTACTCGTAGCTCGTAGCAACAACAGAGCACATCACAGATCTGCCTTCGAGGCGCACAGTGTTGTATCACTCTGCCCGGAAAAGTAACGACAGTTTATATATAGTTTTAATGGACAAAATTTTCTTACATTTTGGGACAGCGGAGAGATTCGTACATGAGCATCGATCTGCAGGTATTATACCATGACTCGGAAAATCGCAGGCTTGACAAAAGCAACTCGTCACGGTACAGCACGGATCTGAGGCACGCGCATGCATGATGTAATGGCTGCTGCTGCTGCTGCTGCTGCTGCTGCTGCTGCTGCTGCTGCTGCTGCTGCTGCTGGGCAGCAGGTTTGTAACATTGAGGTTGTACTGTTTGTAACACGCTCTCTGTGGTGCTGCTGTTGTTCGTGTGTGCTCCCCGTGCTCTCGGCAAGAAACGCACAAAAAACGCACGACTGAACATAAACAGGGCCTCACGCAGCGAAACCCGGGAAATCGGCTTATCCACTCCCGCGGGAAAAAAAACTTCGAGCGCCCGCCCCGCGAGCCACAGAGCTCGGATCGAGCCCAAACCTCGACCAATGTGTCCGGCCGGGCTTGCTGTGTCGGGGTACTTAGCGTTTTGCCGAAAAGTGCTCGTACGAAGAGAAAAGTTGCGAAAAGTGCGAAAATTTCACAAAAATAATATACATACAAGGCTCCCCTTCGGGGAGTGGGGTGTCCCCCGCGGGTGACGCAAGCTCGCACGTCCCACGGAAAAACCGACCTATCGCCATCCAGCTGTAATTGTAGAAAGGGGGGTGAACGAATAATCACCTTTCAGCGATTATCGTATAGTAAAACGGTTTTCGCTAACGTACGCATATTTAAATTTATAATAAAATTGGCGTTATACCACATAAAAAACATGTTATTTTTATCACGAACCGCGATGTCAAATTTTCTTGAGTTCGCGGAAACTTGTCATTCTCATAGTTTGTGAAACAATATCACGATCGGCGAAACTGTCAAGTTGTTTTTCGTGACATATTTTGTTCGGTAGATATGGCGGTGTGTACCACAGCGAGCAGTATGTCGTTCTCGTATACGAACAGCAAACGCCAGAAAAAATATAATCGCATTTCGTCCAGTAAATACAGTACCTAGTATACAGCAGCAGCAAGGAGTACAGCAAGCAGTACAAAGCAGTAGCAGCGGGCAGTGTAGCAAGTAACAGCAACACAAGCGGAGCTACTAATGGTAGTATCTACGTACCTACAGCAAGCAGCAGCACCACCAACTACTTCTGCGACACGGCAGTTAACGTTCAGCAGTAGTAGCAGCACACCTCTGCTTTATTCAGCGCACAGCAAAGCGGTACAGCTACGAGTAGCAGCTGAAGCTACTTAAATACTACTACTCGTCGTGGTAAAGCGTACATTCCCGCCGTCCAAGCGAAATAAACACAAGGCTCTTGTGGTGTATTCGTACATCATATAAACATGCATCATTGTGGTATGCCAGAGCGGGGCCGGTATATAGCGGACGAAAACAAATAGCAGTACGTATGTTGGGGCAGATGGGTACGTACTATAGGTGCAAGAGGTTGTTCCACTACGAAAAATATCCTATCCGGTCGCCGGCATCTATGCGTAGCCCTTGTATCATAGCGGCCTAACAAAAGTAGGGGGAAAAGTGAGGGCAGCACAGCAGTAGTCCCCATCCACAGACATGACAGGACTCAACCGCGTACCAACCCACCCACCAGAGCATCCACCCACCCACACATCACGTGCTCTAACAGTACAGCAATACAGTAGTCCGTACTGTAGGTGGGGATAGTGCGGTTGTATTGTACTGGCGGGCAAAGGTAATACGTAGAAAACAAAACAGGGACAGAGCAGACACGACAGCACTCAACCACGTACGAACCCACCCACCCAAACACCCACCCACCCACCCACCAACTCACCCACACACCATGTGCTGCAGCAGCAGTACAGCAGTACGTAAGTGGGGATCAAACTTTGGATCGATCGCACAACAACAGGAGGAGTAAGAGTACTACAGGCCGCAAGCAGCGGAAAGAAGCAGCAGCACTCTGCAGTAGTAGTAGTACTCACTTTGAGTATCGTATTGCGGCTGCTAGCTGTTGTTTCATGCCTGGTACGTATGATATATCGTACTCATCGAGGACGTACTGCAGTGCATACCTTTTACCTGGTATATACGTTGATACGTACCAACCTGGCTGGCAATGCTACGACTGTCTGGATATTGACACATACACCAAACGGTGCTTACATTTCCGGACAAATTATAACAGACTCCATGAGCTGAGCTCGTTCTTTTTGTTCAGGCGCGATCTTTATGTTCAGCAGCACCACGATGCCTCACCTAACAGACCATACCGCCGCAATACAGCAGAGCGAGAGCAAGAAGCAGCACCACTCGGTAGCATAACACCACTACGAGCATGGCACTGCTGCTGCTGTGGTTGTATCTGTTGCAGAGGACGCATGATACGGACCAGGTATACCTGGTACCTGCGACGCACTACTGTACACTTGCCAATATGCTCGGAAATATTACGAACGTTTGGATCTGAAAACAAATACGAAACGTTTCATACATTTTCGGACAAATTGGTACTGAAAAAAACTCGGTGCGGTGAGACCGCTCGTTTCGTAGGACGCACACCTGATGCAGCAGCATGCTCGTGCCCCCCTGTCACAACCATACGACTGTACAACGTCAGGGATGCTGTCGCGTCGCTGATGTTGCTGCATGCGTGCAGATAGATGTTCGATGCCGCTCGATGTGCACGTCGGTGTGCCCTTCTTTGTGTTGATGCCGACGCGGCAAAATCACCTTTCAAAATCTGCCGCCGAGACCGGGTTTCACATTGCCCTGCTCGGCTCGACCGAGTGGGACGGGGTACCCCGTAAAACCGACTCTTTTTTTTCGGCTTCGCGAGCGCCCCGCGCGGGCCACGGGCCCCGGGCGAGGGCGAGGCCCGGGGGGCGCGCTCCCCGGTCGATCCCCCGGCCGCCGACCCGAGCGACGGCGAGCTCGGCCGCGAGGGCCGAGCGCGAAAACGCGCCGCCGGGCAAAAAAATCACAATTATACTTTGTTATATATTCATACGAAGTACAATAATAATAGTCGTATTCATATACAATGCGAGTACGTATTCATACAATGCTCATACAGATGTTCACACAGCAGTACGTTACGTTGTTTTATTTGGGGCCTATTATTTATTTATTTATTTTCTTTCACAATGATTGTCTGTCACATCCGGCGGGGCGGGAAGCACGACACTTTTTTCTGTTTGTTTGTTCATTTGTTTGTCTGTCATCATACATAATTGTTTTGTTTTTTCCTTTCTTTTTTCCTTTTCGCTTTTCACTTTATTTTATTTCCTCTCTTTCACGCAGCTGAAATGCTAGCAAGGTAGGTCGTGCCAGTCGTATACGGCATTCCATTGTCTGCTCCGCTTGCTGCATTGCAACGTGGTAGACCGGCACGGTTTTTAATGTGAAGACAACAACAACAACAACAACAACAATTATCTGCGTCGTAGTTTTGCGACCACAGAAATAACTTATCATGCTTACATCTCTCGTAGGAGGTGAAGAATCGGCACGGACACTGACTGGGCGTGCTGGATGTCGACGGGTGTGTGTGCTCTTCACATTAAACCGTCCTTTCTTCCCGTCGACATTCAGCACCCCCAGTGAGTGTCTGTTCACATTAAACCGTCCTTTCTGCCCGTCGATACCCAGCACACCCAGTGTCTGCCGATTCTTCATCCTAGAGAGATACAGTAGTACAGGACACCTAATAAGAAACAGGCTAATAAGAAAGCCAGGCTGACATTTCCCAAAAAATAAGAAAGACGCGAGGCTGGGCCTCCGCTGCAAAATATGAAAGGCCTATTACCCCCCTGGGCCGAATCCCCGACGCCTTCGGGAAACCCTGCTGTCTGCGCCTCGGGTGGTCGGGAGTAAGATATTTCATGTTTTCAGCAAACATACTTTAGCAGTATTGGCCCGGTACAGCAGTGTGTACCCGCAGTTTGTTTTTTGTTTTGACCGCATTTGTTTGTTCGTCCATGTTAAACTTTCCAAAGTGTGTTTTCCCCCACAAAAAGGCATTGTTTCGTTGCGGAAACTCGAAAAAGGTGTACTGTGTGTATCATTTTAAATATCCCCGCAGTGAGGAGAGAGAGGAGAGAGGGGAAGAGCAGACTGTGGTACTGTAGAAGACCTAGGACACCGATCTTGCGGCCCTCATGTTGCCAATGCCGTTTACGGCCAGACTATAATCGCTCTCCGCATTGGGTGGATTGAGGCACAAGGGATCCTTGAATACGCAGCAATCAATGAGAAAAGAGCGCCACGCGCGAAGGCGGTGTTTCTGCAGAAACATTTTCCAACCTTAACACGCTGTGGGGGCTACGATATGACGGCTTCCTCGAAGAAGAGGAGTAGAACAACGAGCTCGGGGAGGTTATTTGCTTCACCCGACCATTGGGATCGGACGCGAGTGGCTCGACAACTGCACCCACGTCAGGGCCGCAGCCTTCAGCGAGTCCCACATCGTCGAACGTGGGCAGAGCCCAAGCACGTGCGACTACTGCAACCGGTGCGTTGACAAAACTTTCAAGGCCGCCGTCACAGGGGGTTCTGGCGCGAAGCCCACGGAGCAGTCCATCATTTATGTCGACAATCTGCACGGGCAAACAACGGAAGAGTTCAAGACAAAACTCAAGGAGGGATGCAACACCCTGCTTCGGCTGCTGCCATCAGGGACATTATTTGTCTTTTTCGCGAAACGTGTCGCGACGCGTCGCGGCAACTGTCGCGGCATGTCGCGACGCGTCGCGACACATGCCGCGACACGTCGCGGCCCTATGCGGCATGCCGCGACGCGTCGCGGCATGTCGCGACATGTCGCGACGCGTGTCGCGGCGTGTGTCGCGGTTAGTGTCCCGACGTCTGTCGCGGCAAGCATCGCGGCGCGTGTCACGGCAGGTGTCGCGGCATGTGTCGCGGATGGTGCAGGTGTCGCGGCAGGTGTCGCGGCAGGTGTCGCGGTAGGTGTCGCGGCAGATGTCGCGGCAGGTGTCGCGGTAGGTGTCGCGGCAGATGTCGCGGCAGGTGTCGCGGTAGGTGTCGCGACGCGTCGCGACATGCCGCGACACCTGCCGCGACGCGTCGAGACACTTGCCGCGACACCTCCCGCGAAGAGCGTGACGAGGTTCACGTAGATCATCATTTTAGGAGGGGACGTGTAGGTCTCCAGGTTTACTGGCCGGTATTACTGTGGCATCAGGGTACACCTTGCGCTTCGTGCCTACACCAGTACAGGGTGGTTCGTCGCTTCGCTCCTCACGGTTTTTAACCAGAAGGCTCTTATGGGATCATATCCTGATGGGACCTGTCTTTTTGGCAGGGGCGCTGGTGTAGTGGTTATTCTTCACAACAATGCTTTACACCTTGAAATCACGTCACCCCGTGTGCTGTGGTTGTGGCTCGGAACCCACATATAAACAGCACGCTTTAGACCCAAACATGCCGTTATGGTCAATGATTTAGAGGCGTTTAACCTTGCCATCCGGTTCGAACCGGTTTTCCGAAAACAGCGTTGCGACGTAACGCGACACGTAACGCGACACGTAACGCGACACGTAACGCGGCACCTGCCGCGACACTTACCGCGACATGCGCCGCGACATGCGCCGCGACACGGATGATACCGCGACACGCCGCGACACGTAACGCGACACAGGTCGCGACAAACGCCGCGGCATGTGTCGCGGCGTGTCGCGGCGTCGCGACATGCCGCGACACGTAACGTTTCGCGTCGCGACGCGTCGCGACACGTAACGCGACACGTAACGCGACACTTGCCGCGACACGGATGATACCGCGACACGCCGCGACACGTAACGCGACACAGGTCGCGACACACGCCGCGGCATGTGTCGCGGCATGTCGCGGCATGTCGCGACGCGTCGCGGCACGCGTCGCGATATGCCGCGACACGTGCCGCGACGCGTCGCGACATGCCGCTACACGCGCCACGAAAAAGTCAAATAATGTAGATCCGTGCATCAGGGTGCACGGATGAGGTGCAGCCGGTCGATGCAGGATACGGGCGGCTGCTCAAGTTGGGTGTGGGAAAGACTCTCGAGGCGTGGTTGGAGAAGGGTGACAATGTGGAAATGTGGGACACCAACAAGCTGTCTGCCTCGGACCGTAGGGTCTTGCTGACACACTGGGTGGGTGAGGCCGCTGAAAACCTTGATTCGGACCAGCTGTACGGTAGACGCCTGTTTGAAACGACTGGGTTTGCCATGACAGCAGACGGTACCGACGATAACTTAATCAACCTTGAAGGCCTGGACGGGCCGTACACGTTCATGGGGAAGGAACGCCCGGATGACGTGCAGCCCGATACTCCAGCAGACGAAGAGCATCCCAAAGGATCGAGCGACGAGGATGGCGAGAACGAACCGGAGGGTGACAACACCGGGTGACGTCGTGGACCGGACGACATAGCTATGCTTGGCGATGATGATGACCTCGACGCTGACGAAACAACACTGCCCCAGGAATGCTCACCGGTGTTATGACTTCGTCCGCTCACCTCCTCCGGCCCTCGATACATTGCTCGTGAAGCGGTACATCATGCTGCGCCGGGGGTTGGAATGGGTGAAGGGTTTCGTCACCCGACGGGCACAAGCACGGGAGCACCAGGATTACGACTACCGGGTGTTAATCGAGCGAACCGGCACTACGCTCAGTATGAGTCCTCCACTCGGGTAATACACTGCTGTTGGCGAGGCTGCATCATAAGGTTCGTAGGTGCTACTGGGTGAGGCTACTTCGCAGTCGAGAATGCTTCAACGTGAGCTACTGGCGCCATCGCAGGTAGTTGACCACAGGGACATCGACCGCGTCGGTCGCACTGGACGTGGGAAGGAGGACAACGACCAGGGAGAGAACGGCAGCGAGGAAGGTAGACAGGAAGCGAGATGGGGGGGGGGGATGGTTACAGCGAATAATGCGGTTTGAAAGTGAAGAGCAGCAATGGTGTGAGATTGAGGAACGGGCAGGAGCGGATCAAGAGTGGCTGGAGAGTGACGGCGACGAAGGGAGGAAGGAATCGGGTTTGCGCGGTGTAGATGTCGACAGCGATAGTGATCTCGGAGAGGGCAGACTTCTCAATGGTAGTGAAAGCGAGGAAGAAATTGAAGGCGTTGACGATATTTCTGTCGACCTTACCCGGACTAATGATTCATGGAAGGGGTAGGAACGAAAGCGGAAACGTTCAAACTCCGTTGCCGAGTACGTTTCCTCCGTGTCGGTGCCCCCCAGTAAGAGTACACGCGGAATAGTTCCGACGCCGAACGTGCGCATGCGCGACAAGTGAGGGGCGTACGGTCAATGACGGTATTAATATGAGTGATACAAAATATTAAACCAGCTCGATCTTCGATTTCTGCCCGGCAAATATAAGAAAGAGGCTCAATAAGAAAGACGCTCATAAAACGACAAAAATAGGAAATCCAGGCTGAGCCCAGATTCCTGTTTCTTATTAGATGTCCTGTAGTGTACCTTAGAAAGGACGGTATAATGTGAAGAACACCCACACCCACCCGTCGTATTCATACGACGAGTACCTCTACCTACGAGTATCTATCTAATAAATATGCCACCACAGCTGTCAGGGAACCCATGCATGCGTAAAAGGTGTTGCATTCGCACAGGGTAAGTACAGTACCGGCCCTTTCACAAGAAACCTGAAATCGGGCTCAGGCTGACTTTCTTATTCTGGGCGCGAGCGAAGGCACACTTTCTTATGCTGCGCTTTCTTATTTTGGTCCCCGAGAAGACGTTTTCCCTACAGTAGTACTGGCTGTACAATGAATGGCGGCTTGGGCCCCGGCCGGCCACAGGAAGGGGTCACTTTCTTCAAGGGGCCCCTTCGGTCATGATGAAACACGAGTCTTCCATCGTTGAAAAATATATTTTTTTCGTTTTTTTTACAGCAGCAATACTATTTCTGGTATAATAACACCATATCAGTACTCCTTACGGAAAACGGCATAGCTCCAGTTCTAATGCTCCGGTTTCACTTTTCTTTCCCCTTTCGTGGCGGCTAAGGCGTCTGATCGATATGCCTCCCGATACACAAAGGTTGACCATGGGCTAGGGTCTTGGCAAATACTCTATGGGCGAAATACTGAGCATTAGAACTGGAGCTATGCCGTTTTCCGTAAGGAGGACTGATATGGTGTTATTATACCAGAAATAGTATTGCTGCTGTAAAAAAAACGAAAAAAATATATTTTTCAACGATGGAAGACTCGTGTTTCATCATGACCGAAGGGGCCCCTTAAGCTTATGCACCATTTCATTTCGTTTCATTTCATTTAATTTTATTGGCTGTCGCATCTCCTCTGGGAGAAGCACGACACTTTTTTTTTTTTGTCATGCTTTTGTTTGGTTGGTTGAGTGTTGATTGGTTTTATTATGTTTACTTTTATTTCATTTTTCCCTTTTCGCTTCATCTTATCTTTTCTTTTTTTCTCTTTCATGTACCTGGATTGCTAGCAGGGTAGGTCTCGCCTGTCGTATATGGCATTGCATTGTCTGCTCTGCTTACTGCACTGAGCGTAGTACCTCTGTGTGTCGTAGTTTTGTGACCACAGAATTGGTACCTTTTTAGGATAAATAATCTGCACGGACACTGGGTGTGCTGGATGTCGACGGGTAGAAAGGATGGTTTAATGTGGAGAACACACACACTGACTAGGCTGAGAGCTTTCCTAAAAAATATATATTTCTCAGGCTGACTTTCGTATGAGCGGGCGGGCCGGTACTGTAAGGTTTGTGAGGTCGTTTTTCGACGCTCGATTATTCCAGGACGGGAAGAAGGCTGCCAATATCAAACAACCTACGAGTAGGTGTTGGTGGACAGATCTGGTCGAGAGCACTGACGCATGCTACGATAGAGGTGCACCATGTTTTTTCTGAGCTCCTCACTTAAGGACCGTCATACCTCACCGAAAAAATGGCTTTGGAAGAAAATAAAAGTGCTGGTGGAGGAGAAATCTCATGACCGAAGTATACTCTGAAACATTATTCGTCACAAAAATGAAAGTCCGACGAATTTGGGTTAAGGAGCCCGATCGTTCAGAAAACGATTCAGACAAAAAGTGCTACCTCTACCGTAGCACGCGTAGCCTTCCAAAGCCGTATAAATACCAACAAGAATACGCGTACTGCTGTAATGCACCCTTCGTTGCCGAGAAAACACATTGCACCCCTGTGCGAAGCCTTCGCTCTTTACAGTCACCTCGTACCGCTAAGTCAAGATTTGTTTTGCGAGAAAAAGTCCCTACGAGCATGCACTCAGAGGGGCTCGAACCCACGACCTTGGCTCTAATAGGGACAAAATTCACCTGTCATTCCAACGGGGGCGCCGGCCAGGGGGCCGCAAAAAAGAAACGACTACGACGTAATCTGAGTAGTGTTGGTAATCAACTTTCAAAAAGTCAAGTTACTTGATTTTTAGGAATGATTTTTTATAGTCATAATCAAGTCAACTTTTCCCGTGATTACGAGTATATGAATTTTTTTTTAAAGTCATGCCTTAAAAATCAACTTTATTTCGGTGATTTTTTCGTGATTATTTGATTTTTTGCTACTATTTTACTTCATACTCATCATTGCTGTATAGCTGTATACCTCGGTCATAGCCACCCCGTCAGCATGGTAGGAACAGTGGAGGCCGCCCTGCTCGTCGTCATGAACGACATGGATGGAGAGAGGTGGTACACATCGACGAAGCAGCTCCAGGAAACGTCATTGCAAGTGTGTGCGGCTGTGCGAAGCTTGCCTCGCGCAAACTTGTTCGTTTTGGACAACACCCCCCCCTCACTACTGCCGATTGCGGTAGCTGGCGAAACACTTCCCGACAACAACGGAGTAGCTGGCGAAGCACTTTCCAATAACAACGGGTTGGCTCATGGAACGCGCGTGCCACGAATCCGAGTGCTGAGCGTCAAGTGGGACCTGTTGTCAACTGCGGTCTTGACTCGTTACATGCCCGCTCTTGCCGACGTCGAGGAGATGGTGTTCAGCGACAGATTCAACGACAGGGTGCAGGCGGTGGCCTGGCCGGACTCAGTCGTATGTCTGGAGTTCGGTGATTACTTCGACCAGGAGATCGACGGAGTTCAATGGCCTGCTCGCCTGGAACAACTCACGTTTGGGGGCCTTTTCAACCAAGGGTTGGGGGGGGCAACGTGGCCGAGTACTGTCAACTTGGTCGTGGTTTCCGACGACTTCGAGCACGCTACCGACGGAATCACTTCCTCTACAGGGTCGAGGGTGGAGGTGCTGATGCCCTGTATGTTGAACTGATTTCGACGTAGTGCTGCTGCTGATGTTCTTTTTGATTGTAAAGTCGGTTTTAGAACTGTACTCCAGACTCGGGAGAGGCGCTCATCACCGCCGCACTACCTTCCCCGGCGCCATTCATAACCGATCAACCCAGACGCCGAAGGCACAACTGCGGTGTGGTCCAGCTGCTGTGGTCTGTGTGCTGCGTGCTTGGCTACTGGAGGCGTAGGGTGGGTAGCTATCATCGTCACCGTGCGCTCTAAACGGCGCTCTAAACCACTCCCGGCTTGAAAACGCCTTATATTTCTCTATAAAAAATCAACAATAGTCAACAAAGAGGCAACTTTTTGAGAAAGTTGACTTAATCACGAACTTGCCTAAAAGTCAACTAATCATGATTAATCAATCAACTAAAATCCCCAATAGTCAACAGTCAAGTCAACCCCTTTTTTAAGTTGATTACCAACACTAAATCTGAGTCATGTTCGTTTGGTCTCTTCACAATATGACAGTTTCGTGTCGTTTCGGGTGGTTGGTATTTTAACGGTCGCATGCTGAATATATGTTCTACTTGTGGTTGATTTGAAAAATTGGGATCAAAGCAAACTTGTTTTTTTTTTCCATCAGCGCTACTCTAAGTTGCTATGATAAAGTGGGCATCAAAGATTACTTGATTAAAGTATTGTTTTTTGGGCATCAGACGAACTACAGTATATATAATAGATAGATATATGATACTGCAAAAAAGAAGGATGGTATTACGACGATTTTGGGTTCAGGAGCTTTTAACCTTTACTAGGTCGTTCAGAAAACGTTTCAGCCAAAAAACGGTATACCTCTACCTCTATCGTAGCACGCTGCAATGGTTGGTATGGTATGGGCTTTCTGGATCCCCATAAGTAGGAACCGCGTGCTGTGAATGGGCCAACTCGTGCACCGGGTGCGTCTGGGTGTCGAGAGGGTGGGGCTTGCCATGAGGCGATGGAGAAGAAGAAGAAACCAGGTATCAATTATAGTTGTGAGGGAAGAGGGCCACTTATCCACCTCCCCCGGGACCCTGAAAAGGAATCCAAATATAATTTTATGAAACCCCTCGGGGAAACACAAACCCCGCTGCAATCTCCGTAGATATGTAATACCGTTACAAGAATCACGCAATTCAGTACAACAATCTGAGGACCACCGCCCAAACGGGTAGGGTGGATCGTAACTGATCCGAGTCTGGCGGGAAGGCTTCTTGGCCTGGGTTTTTGTTAGTGGATGAGCTGCGGCAAGTTCCACACTACCCGGAGAGTTTACTCTTCGGGTGGCTATCCCCACCGCACCCGGCCCCTTCGGGGGTCAGGTCGGGTCAACATGCTCAAGTCTCCGGAGTCATAAGCAGCAAGGGCTGATACGTCCGAGGGGGCATGGAGTGAATTGACACACGACACGCAGTGAGACGTGGAAGTGTGGAGGGCGTAAGCTTTATTTTTACCCATCCGCCGGAGGATAAAATAAATAAATAAATAAAATCAAGTGATCAGACTTTGGTACGAGCAAATCCCACATGTTGGTCACACGCGTCGACCCGTATATCCGGTCCGTTCCAGGGGGGGGGCGTGTTATAAGGCTTAGATTGAGTAGGTAATTGATTAACCTTTTACCAGTATCCCAACGGACTAAATTATAACGCCTATAACAACGCGGGTCCGTATCGTGATATTCTTGAACAACGTTGACCAGTCTCAGAAACTAAATGCATGGTGTACATACCTCTTCTGTACCATGCGTCACCAGGGGCAGCTTCGAAGCATACACGAAGTGAATAACCATAATAACCCGGTGGATAGGGACAGGCAGAGCCGAAGCGTCGAAGTAGGGCCGAGGTTCACAACCGGAGGCGAAGGCAGTATCGCCGTCTTCGTGACCTCGATAACGCGGAGTGGCTGACATTGGAGAGGCGTGCTACGATAGAGGTATTCGATCAGCAATTTTTGGCTGAAACAGTTTCTGAATGAACGGGCTTCTTAACCCCTTTTAGGACTGCAGTCCCGATGTGGGGACAAACCACTCTAATTCTAAGTAATTTTTCCCCAACACGGGACTCCAGTCCTATAAGGGTTAACCCATTTAGGACTGCAGTCCCGATGTGGGGACAGAACACTTGGAATTAGAGTGAAATCTTTATTTCTAGACAGCAGTGCAGTTATAATAGAGTTCACCCAAACTCGCCAGAATTATCATCGTTGTGATGCGTTGCTACTGCTGTTCGTTGTGTACATCTACAGTAGGCCATATGGCATTCTTCATCGGGTGGTGTTAAAATTATTTCCCATAAAAATACGTTTTTTGGGTGACGTGTGGAGCTCCTCCTGACGTGACCCCCCTCAGAATCAACATGGTGCATTTCTGCCTTAAGGTAGCGTGCGTGCGTCTGGAACGCATATTCCGGCGATGATGGTGGCGACTGGGGTGCTCTACGGCGTTGTGCAGGCGTGTCGGACGCATGCTACGGTAGAGGTGTACGATGTTTTTTTCTGGGGGTGGTCACTTGAGGAGCTCTGTACCTTACCTAAAAACTGGTTTTTGAGTAAAACTATTGATTGGCAGAATTTGAATAAAAAACAGGTCTATCTCAGATGCGGACCCCTGTAAAAGTGCTACAGAAACAGTAGTAGCCGACCACGAACAATCCCCTGGCTTGAGTTTTAAATGAAAAAAGTCGGCAACGCAACAATGAAAATCCGACGACTTGGAGTTAAGGAGACTCACTCGTCATTCAGAAACCGTTTCAGACAAAAGTGCTATATGCCTCGATCGTACCACCCGCCGTCGGAATGGTGTTAGCACAGGATGTGTGCCTGGAAGTCATACAGGTCGGGTTGACGTTTCTATGAAGGGATCAGAGGTCCGGCCCAAGTCACTGATCTCGTTGCAATAACGGAGCAACACCTCATCCACTGTCGAGGATGTCGGGTCGATCTCGATCTTGGCGTGATCCGGCGGTAATGGAAGCCCCCTGCAGAATTGCGTGGTAGTGGGGGGGGTGTACTCATGTCATGCATGGCTGTAAGAGGGAAGGGCCTTTGTGGCAAAGGAGTTTTGAGATGTGACAGCACTGACTGTAGCAGTAGTAGAGCATGCAGTAGTGCAGAAGAGAATGCAGTAGCAAGCGCTGAGTAGAGCTTCGGGTACGTAGAGTAAAAACACAGTGAATTAATATCTCACAGCGCAGACAGGCGCCGAAGCTGCCTGTGTACTGACGGTTTCGTATCCAAGTAAACCGCCGTACAATACAGTACAAAACCCAAATATCCTGATTGAGTTGTTCTTGCACTACAAATATCCTGACAAAATGCTTGAGCATGCCGCATGAATGAGTCGTTGCGTTTTCGGTAGGGCTGTGGTATCGAACCAGGAAGACCACAGGTGGTCGGAACCCTTTCCCGGCAATCTGAAAGAACGATCGAGGTACAAGACTTGTTTTTGTCCAGAAGTCCGGCGACGACCGTGAGGTCCGAGCACCCACGCCGACCCCGCGATGAAGTCTTGAATGGACTGAAGCAAGTTGACGGGGACGTTATCCTTGATCGCGGCAGCGTCGGTGCCTGTCGTGTTTGGCACATTTGATGGACGGTAACAGGTGTGGGGCTTGTAAGCCCAAGCCCAGCAGCCTGCAAAAAAAAGAGGGGCCTGGCGAATCATCCGAGACAATACGTGAATGGAGACAGTGCGAACGTGAGGTAGCGACGTCGTGATGATTCGCGGACGATGATGCCGTGTATGGGCCCTGTTCGTGGCCGGTGGGAAGGTTTGTAACCGGCCGGTTGAACGAGGAGCCCGCCTACTTACACGGTCCACGGACCGGGAGAAAAAGCTAGAGTCCACAGTGCTTTACCCAACTTACCCAGCCTCCAGCTCTCGCTTGTTACCCAGCTCCCACTTGTTACCCAGCTCCCACTTGTTACCCAGCTCCCACTTGTTACCCAGCTCCCACTTGTTACCCAGCTCCCGCTTGCTACCCGGATCCCGCTTGGTACCGTAATACAACCCAAACCTTAGCCCTCCCCGAACTGAACCTGGGTTTACCTGGGTGTACAAGTATTTACGTTGTCGGAAAGGAGCGTAGCCGGGCACACCTAGAAAGGGGGGCAGTGGACGATGAGGGTGTAGTTGGAAGTCGTGCTGGCGGAGGCCTTGACCTTGACAGCTGCAATAATATTGCTCCTCCTGAGAAGCGGCACCGAACACGGAGCGGGGTTGGTGCGCGACCAAGGAGATGAGGACCAAGAACACCAAACCAGGTAGGTGAGGTAAGACGGGGGAAGACGGTTATGTCTCGATATACGGTGGTGATCGAATTATGGGAAGAGCCCTGAGAGTGGTAGGCGATAGGCTGAAACGGGCGATGGAGGGCTGCTGTACTTAGGGGGGTTGAGGAGGGTGGCGCTTGGCGAGCTTTTGTGGCAAGCAATACCTTAACAAATAGGAGACGGAATATCGTGGGAGCCTACCGACCTATCAACAAGGGTTCGGCATCAAGGTTGTCGCGTGTCGAAAAGAAACACACTCAAGGCGGACAGATATTCATTCAGTTCACAAGAATATGTCGAAACTGGAACGGGGATCGCCAGGCAAGGGTGCAATGCCACAGAGAAGGCTTACGTACTGTAGCTGTTTTGGCGGGGTTGTAGCGAGGGAGAGAAGCAATGTCGCCTACCACCGGAATTTCGGCAGCCCTTTGTGCGTACGTATCTTGTTTACTCCTGCCTGTGCGGGCTTATACTACAGTACAGGTTATGATCAAAATGCAAGTGGTGTTTTCCGATATATTAATGAGGAACGCAGAACGATAACCTACTCATTCTGCTGTAGCTCAGACCTGGGATCACATGTATAGTAGGGACCTCCCCTTCCGACACCCGCTGCGCAGTTCTGACTTTGCATGTGTAAACGCGTAGAGTTAAGCGCTTGCCGGTTCGCGTCGGTTTCCCGTATTACATCGATTGGTGTTTGTGCCCGCGTCAATGTGTGCCAAATAATCCTGAGCACGTTCAAGTCGGTAAAATAACCTCAGAGAAACTCCCTGCATCGCCACGCTTCGGACTCGTGACCCGGCCTTGCGACCATGATAAGTTAGCGAGGAGAGGCTGCACCACCAGAGCAACCGGATACCAAGTAAGGTGTTCGAGACTATCGATCGAAGGTTTCCCAAAACATGTGTGTTCACGTTTCACTCTGTAGTTTATTCAGCCGCCGAAGACCATTGAGCGAAGATTTTGTTAAATCGTGCGTGTTCACCCTTCACTCCGTAAAATGCTCGCACGCACAGCAGACAAGCCGGGGCCAACGTCGACGAAGTAGTCTCCGTCACCTACGGCGAACACCATTATCTACATATGTTAACCCTCTCGGGACTTGGTTGACTTGACTATACTCTAGTACAGAAGGGAAACTTGGCGATAAAACAATGACGTTTACAGCAGTATTGATAGTAACGGCCACTACAGCGTGATTGGGGGATGAAACGATACAATGGTTGGTGTCCGATTTACAATGGTTGCAATGCAAGGAGTCCGACGGCACGGACTAAGCAGCACGATCCTCCCTGCCCGTACTATGCAGGGCGCCCACGTTGCTTCTCATACGTAGACGGTTGGTAACACCCAGGTTGCCATGGGTTTAGTTGCTATCCCTTATATCCCGTATATCCCTTAAAACGTACCTTAAAAGGGGTCCGTCAAAAAGGGCATAACACACCAGTGCGTGGTGATGTGTCAGCAAAACACACCGTCCGACAATCTCCAGGCTCGAGGCAATTGCAGCGAGAATGTCTGCAAGAAAACTCTGAAAACCCCGTTTCAACGGTGCATGGCAACAGTGCATGGCGCGCTCTTAATGTGTCGCTGATCAAGAACACTTGTCGTTACTCTCACCACGAGGTGTTTCCGGAGGTGTTGTGTACCAGGTGCATTCAGTGGAGCGTTGCCGCCCACCCTTCACAGCCGTGTTACCCTTCCCACCAAGGCGCAAACCGACACCCCCACCAAGCAACGAAGGTCAACACAATGAAGATATATACTCTGTCGCGAGATATATACATTATCCCCCCCACCCATCTCTAATTTTGTATCTCCTTGTCCAGCTCCCGTCCGTTCATAACTGAGGTCCGGGGTCACATCTCGGGCACTCCTCCCCTCCCCCCCCCCTCCCTCGCTACCGTGCATGCCTTCCGTTTTATTGTGGGAAAGGTACGTCCTGACGACAAAGGATGACTTCAGTCATATGTATACCCCTTCCTGCTACAAACGCCTGATCAGCCAAGAGCTGTGCCTTCTTATTTTTGTGTATTTAGGGTGCAAGAACACGTGCTATGGACCTTGTTCAACTATGACCCCACGACACAAGAACGAAGCGCCGCGAGACATTAACCATGAGCTGAACAGTTTAACACGAAAGACAAAACACGCCACGGGCAGCCAGAAGCCCCACATCTGTCCACAGCGAAGTGTGGTACGTAGCAGTGAAGCTATACCGCCGACGATTTCCCTCTCTTTAGTCCAATCCCTCGCAAAGCATCTACAGTCCGTGAGGAAGAATAAGGCGTTGATCCTCGTTGCCGTGCACATACCACCCCACGCTTACCGAAAACACGGAGCAGTGCAAAAGCGACACGCGTGGAGGCCGCGACGGGTCTTCCTATCCACGCCGCGCGGTGTGCATTGTTTACGTCTTCCATATTACCTTTTCAAGCCAAACACCGGATTGATAAGACCATCGGTGCTGCTCAATAGCAAGCGCGTTTCGGCGCAGGTGACCTGCTGCCGTGCTGCTTGCGGGGGGTAGACCTGGCGCTCGCAGCAGCACTCGCTCTCCTCGGCCTGCATCGTGCGGGAGGGTTTTCCACGTGGGGGAAAGGGCGATGCCCACAGGGGTGACAAGGAGAAACGGGGTCAACATCACCAAGAACACATTTTCGCTGCGATAGGGGGCGTACTCATTTGTTGCTCGCCTTACGAGTCATTTGACCATTGACCACGCATCCCTTTCGAGACGGAGTACCGTTCCTACTCCCGATAGAGACACCTCCAACACTTGGGCGCTCATTACGTTGTTTCCACATATTACAAAGAATCGTTTTGCTAATCTTGTCCCCTTCCTGTTTCGCCGCCTGTGGCCACCATCTATCTCCTAAGATAGCGATCGTTTTCTCTCTACTATTTCGTGTACAGCTGCGACAGGGGGGGGAGGGGTGTACTCATGTCGTGCACGGCCGTAGTCGTAGGACCATAGACCCTCGCATCCCTACAATGCCGGGACGGAGCACGTTGGGTTTTCACCAACCAGGCAGACCTTGCTAGCACCAAGCGCGAAGCACCGTGAGGTATTGGGCGAGGCGCATGGAGGGTGAGCTGCATCCTGCTGAGAACCGCCTGTGAGGTAGACTTGCATATCGACGACAGCCTACAATGAATAGGTTTAATTCCTGGTGTGGCCACTTCCAGAGACAGCAATGGGTGTTTGCTCTGTATCTACCTCGTGGGTGGCTTAACAATTGCACACTACGTACGTGAAACGATAATTCCCCTTGTGCGGAGTTGATGATATCACAAGACCACCAGCCTCGGTGACAGCCGGGGGGGTGTACTTCATTTTGATGCATGGCCGTAGTCGTATGACCATAGTGAGAGGGGCTGGGGGAGTATGATGACAATTATTATACTGCCGCGGTGCGGCCACCCGATGGGCTCCGAACCTCACCCTGAATCGAACTTGAAACATTATTGTTGGTGTAGCGTAACAAAACGATCATGGTGGTGTTTATCGTCAAGCCTAAAGGGCCTAAAGTGTTGAGACTGCAAAGCAACAGAGTAGCCACTCGGGAGCCAAGTGGCTCTGAGCACCTGACAACATACCACTTAAGTGTCACTCCCCTACCGAAACAAGCTCTCGCTGCAAGAAGGTCGACGTAAGATGTGCGTACGCTCCAGAAAATAACCCATAGCCACCGGCACGCGAATACTTTCAACGTGCCCAAAAACGAGTTTTGATGCGTTCGGTTTTGCTGCCGTGACATAAATTCGGGCTTCGTCAGACAGCAAGGGTCGTTCTGTAGTGGCTACATAATATATGTTGGGCATCTTTGTGAGGGTTCCTGGAAACGCCAAAAGGTGTCGAGTGTTGGCGTAGGCATCTCTTGAGGTGAACGAAACGCCGGACGGCAACCAAGTCAGGAGATTGGTGCACCCTCAGTGGCTGGCCATGTAGCAGCTGGGGTGGAATTTGTATTTTGAAGAACACGTTCGGGTGAAGAAGAGGTAGAGGTAGAGGTATACCTTTTTTTGGTTTTTTTGGCTGAAACGTTTTCGGAATGATCTATGAAAGGCTCCTTAACCCTAGTTAGAACTGCACTGTCTAGAAGCAAAGATTTCACTCTAATTCTAAGTGTTTTGTACCCACATCGGGACTGCAGTCCTAAATGGGTTAACTCATAATCGTCGGGATTTCATGCTTGTGTTGCGATATTCTTCATTCTATACTTGGGCCATAGGATTATTTCTTCATCGAGTGGCACTTTGATTTCCCTCCAAAAATTGGGTCGGGTTTGGTATAGAGCTCCTATACTATAATCAAGTGACACAGCCCAGAAACAAAACGGCGCAACTTTACCGTGGCATGCGTCGAGGTTTACCAAGTACCTGGTACAGCATTATCGTCTTCCGCGACATTGGCGTCGTCGGAAGGGCTAGGGGCTTAGGTGTTCGTTTTGTAGGGGTTATAGTGCAGCAGCGCGGGGCTACTGGCGATACCAACCTGCTTCTTCTTCTTCTTCTTCTTCTTTTCTAATTCCATCACTTGCAGTAGTTCAACTCCAAACACGATTCGGCTCTGTAGCCCATCAATCCCTCTACTTCATGTTACATCTGGCGGAGTGGGAAAAGGTAAAGCTCAGGCCAGCCAAACTTTCACAGCTAAAACACGACACGACACGTGTTTTCACTGCTCAGAACGTGCTGCTGCTACCTACGGTAGGGCGCGTGACCATGTTGACCCGACCCGACCTGACCTGACCTGACAGTTGCGGTGGAGATAGCACTTTGTACAACTATCCTGGAATAGCACTTTCTGGATCAATTTCGTTCGCAATGACGGCGTTAAGGTTTTTGACCCGACCTGACCTGACCTGACCTGACCCCCGAGAGAGTAAATCAGTTGCGGTGGAGATAGCACTTTGTACAACTATCCTGGAATAGCACTTTCTGGATCAATTTCGTTCGCAATGACGGCGTTAAGGTTTTTTAGGACTGCAGTCCCGTTTTGGGGACAATCCACTCTAATTCTAAGTAATTTGTCCCCAAAACGGGACTCCAGTCCTATAAGGGTTAATACCAAAATCGTCGTAATTTCCTTATCGTATCGCATCGTTTTCCATTTTATACTTAGGCCATGGGGTAAGTCCATCGGGTACGTATTATAGCACTTTTACGTTTCCTCCTAAATCAGTTTTTGGGTGGACTGGTGCTACGATCGGGGGTGTACCCAAATTTTCACTACCGGGTTTTGGCCACTTGGACGAGTGGCTCCGAATCTAGCTGAAAATTGGACCTAAACATAGTTTGTTCGCGTTACGTAACAACACCTTCAACGGCGGTGCATATAGAACAACAACAACAACAAAGGGTATGAGTACAACGCAGTAAAGCAGTCACTCGGCCGAGTGGCTCTGGGCAGGTGAAAACCAAGCGCCTATGCATGACCCCCCTACCGTAGCACCAGTCGTGGGGTATATAGCGCCCCTATACTATAATCAAGTGGTTACACTAACCTCAAAACATGAAGGGCGCCCCTCTACACGTAGCACGTGTTGTCTGGGACCAACATTCGGCGGCAACACAGCGTACACCCCCCCTTGCACCGCACTCACTTGGGCTTGATGGCTGCCACGGGAGGCATAGAGCGTGCTCCTCTGTTGCTGTTCGTCATCTCGTAGTGCTGCGGGTTCAGCGGGGAAAATCGGACGACAGCAGCGGTACAAGGGGGGGGGTGTACTTCATTTCCATGCATGGCCGTAGTCGTATGACCATAGACCCTCGCACCCCTTCAATGCCGGGACGGAGCATGTCGGGTGTTCACCGACCAGGCAGACGTTGCTAGCACCAAGCGCGAAGCGCCGTGAGGTATTGAGCGAGTTGCATGAAGGGTGAGCTGCATCCTACTAACAACCGCTTGTGAGGCGGACTTGCATATGGATGACAGCTTCAATGAATTGTTTTAATTTATGGTGTGACCACTTCATGAGGCAGCAATGGGAGCACTGTGTAACAGAGGGGGGGGGGGGGTACTCATGTTGTGCACGGCCGTAGTCGTACGACCATAGACCCTCGCATCCCTACAATGCCGGGACGGAGCGCGTTGGGTTTTCACCAGCCAGACAGACATTGCTTGCACCAAGCGCGAAACGCCGTGAGGTATTGGGCGAGTCGCATGGAGGGTGAGCTGCATCCTGCTAAGAACCGCCTCTGAGGCGGACTTGCATATGGACGACAGCTTCAATGAGTTAATTTTAGCGGGGGGGCGCTTTATGGCAAAGTAACGTCGTCGTATCAAGCCGTGGAGGAATGCGTCCCGAACCAAGATGCATCCGAACACGCCAAGAAACACAAAGAGAGAGCGTCGTATTCACCGGTGAAGCAGGCGTTCCGATCACAGACGGGCTCAAAAGTAGCCGTCGTTTCTGAGAGAGCTTCCTGAAGCGACTAGGGAACGAACTAATCCGAACGATTGAAGGCGGAAGCAACACGCGCAGAAATTCGAGTGCTCTGTTTGAGCCATTCGATTCTGCGGTAGGTTCCCTTTCATGAATGGCCTGCTTGGACCAAGTGCTGTGCATTGCCAGATGGCAAATGGAATAATACTTAAATTCTGGGGGGTTTGAACCAATCGAGCGTTATCCCCACCGATGATTGCAATGACTAATTCAACCTTACTGGTGCTCTTGGTTACGTAGTCGTTGACACTGCACACCGCCAGTGTCAATATCGCGGCTCGACAAACGAAGCCTCGCTCGAGTATCCCGTCTAGGACGCATCGCTATGTCCGGACTTGAATATGGATTTAGCTATACAGCATTGTCGCGATGGCAGCCGCAAACAAAAACGCCTGGGACAGCTACAAACACCTGCGATAGCTACAAACACCTACGACAGCTACCTACGCCTATGGAAGCGACGAACGCCTACGGGAGCTACAAACGCCCACGACAGATGGCGCCCTGTGTGCAGGAGCAACCTGCAAGAAGGTTTGTGCAGGATGCCGGTTTTAATGGGTGAGGCTGACCTCTTGGGCCGCATGTTTTTTTGGGGGGAAACACCACCGAAACACGCGGCGGAGCCGCGTGGCTGCCCCTGCCGACCTCGTGCCCCCCAAGGGGTTGGAGTTCTGGTTAGGGTTCGGGTTCGGGTGATGGTTATGTCTGGGGTTGGCTTGGTCTGTGTCGACGGGTAAGGTAGAAATAGACCACACACAGCCTGCACAAAAACAAATGCAGGTTGCTCCTGCACATAGGGCACGCCACGAAAGATAAAAACGCCTACCAGAGTCATTGGGGGTGCAACACGTACATACCTACGTTGGGTTCCTCACCTCGCAACAGCCAGAAAAACACACACACAATCACTACGGTAGAGTCCCCCGACAATTCCACCTTCCTCTCCCTCCTATGCCCTAACAGTTCCGCCTTCAATGGTTTGTACAATGGTTGCACTGTGGAGCCCAAACATTTGTCACTGCCGGAGCTCTTCAACCATTGCCTGGTGCTGCGGTACAGGGGGTATATACTGTATACCCCCTTTGCACGACAGCGTTTACGCCACTGGGGCGAGTGCCTTATTATATACCTCATTCCAAATTGGACGCAAATAGATATATTGTTGTCGCAAGAGTACCAAATAGTCATAAGTATGACCATGCATATCGCGAAAATCGAAGGCTTAACTACTTTGATGACTGGCAAGAAACAAGGTGGTCACTGTCGTCAAGTGGTTCTCATTGGCTGAACATAAATGACTGAAGCGCGAACCCCCCCCTACCATAGCAGCCGTCCATTGCATCGGCCACTGTCCCAACCATGCAAGTCTCAAAAGTGCCCCAGCATATTTTCATCCGATGTGAATGTTTACAATAATTTTCTTCGGATACCTGCTAAGCAACCCATGGGAGTGTGTATCGATATTAGCCCACGGCCATTCTCCAAGTCGACTACAATAGCGGGTTAAGCATAGAGCCCCTATACTATAATCAAGATAATTAGTTGAGGAGCCGCAGAACACGAAGGTGCCACCCTTGCAGTACGAGTAGCGCGAGTGAGTTAGCAACCGGGTACGTACGTGTCTATACTACAATTTTGCCATTCGTAACGATTGGTCAGATTTTCGGCCAACCAGTCAGAACACAAGGCTGCCTTATTGTCCCGCAAGTTGTATTCGAATACAGCAATGCCCAAACATACCGCAGTACAACACGACAATGCCGCATAATGATATACAACGTATGTGAGGTACGCGTAGGCGTGGATGGAACTAATCAGTTAGTGACGTTTAACTTGTGTAGATTAATTCGTTTCTCCAAATAGAGGGACACGGTGTAGAGCAGGCCTGTGTTCGCTCGGTCGGCCGGCCTTACCTCTTTCTCGCGGCGAGCTGCGGCGTCCGGCCCAACCGAAAGGTTCTTGACGTGTTTCAACAATTCAATGCCGTTGGGGTGCTCAAGGTAGAACTCCTGCTGCGCCATCGTCATCCTCCTCAGCCTCGGCTTGTCTGTCACTGTGACTGACAATCAAAAACGCAATATATAGCACACGGAGGCGGTATTGCGTAAGGGGGGGGCGTACGCATCGTCGTGCATGGCCCCAGCCGTATGGTCATAGACCCTCACACCCATACAATGCCGGAACGGAGCACGTCGGGTTTTCAGGGTTTTCTTTACAACAGGGATGTTTTTCTACAATATAGGGAAGGGAGGGAGAGCGTACGCTTGATTTGAAGAGGCAAAACAATACGGCCAGAACAGGAACACCCAACCGCTAGGTATATACAAGCACGAACTTTGCAGAAAAATCTGACCACCGTACAGAAGCTTTTCCGTGTCTATTCCCAGCTGTTGGACAAGCACCCCTTCAAAGCTGATACAACGGCGGGCTGCCATACCATCTGGAGCGGCACGTTTACGCGTTGAATAAACCTGTCCAAACTCTCAACCTGCCGTTGTTTTAGCTTCCACGTATGCAACAGAAGCTGTGTCAGTCCAGCGTCAGGCAGAGAAACGATGTCCAGAGACCCTGCTGGGCAGCATGCAGTTCCTGGAGTTCCATTTTCCAACGCTGTTTGCGGCTCCTGGCCGGGTTAGAAATAGGAGTAGCGCACCAATAGCCGGAGGGCGGGCCCCGCATCTCGGGCCGGAGGCGAGGTGCGCCCACCCGCGAGCGGACGCCGGAGGACCGCATTTGGCCCGCTGAACGCCTAGGGCCCTCCAGAGGGGTTGGTGTTGGATATATGCCAAAAATATTCAAAATCTGTGGCGTACCGACACATGCTACGATAGAGGTGCACCGTGTTTTTTCTGAGCTCCTAATTTGAGAAGCTCCATACGTCGCCCAAAAATGGGTTTTGGAGGAAAATAAAAGTGCTACCCTACCCGATGAGCAATTCCATTACCTCAGTCTATTAATAGTATAAAAAATGTGACACCACAAAAATGGAAAAACGACGAATTTGGGTTAAGGAGCTCGATCATTCGGAACAGGTTTCGGCCAAAAAGAGGTATACCTTATACCTTTATCGTAGCACGCGTATGCTACCCTCTAGTAGGTCTGAACAAATACCGAATAAAACCGCATGCGGCGAAACAGACCCAACCTGTTGTTTTCGCTTACGGCGAAAATGATCCCGCCTATTGTTGGTACGGCAAGCAAGCCGCGCGTGACCACCGGCGGCATGCGCGCTACGCGCAATTCTGCCGAAAGTATGCGCGGGGGTAGGCTATGCATAACCTTGGTTCCTGGCTGCGGTTCGGTTTGGTTCGGTTTGGTTCGGTTCCGTGAAACCGAACAGAGTCGCTGGAAACTCGGTGACGGGTGCAATAACCGAACCGAGTCGTGGGAATGTCACGAGGCGAGGATTCCGAGCCGAACCGTAGGAATGTTAAGGCGACTGTTCCGAACCAAATATTTTATCTTAAACTCGAAAGCAAGGAATCGCACAGGACCGAACCGTGTGGTTATTGAACGGCGAGATCCGACCCGAACCGATCCGTGAGACTCTTAGCAAAACCGAACCGAACCGGACCGAACCGAACCAGACTAAAATCAACATGCGGGTCAAACCAATAGAAAACGGTTCGTCAGTGGTTCGGATCAATGAAACCATCGGAGGAACCGTGGTTGTGCGCCGATCAAATCGAAGCAAGAAGTCATGGTTCTACATTGTTTTACCATAATCTTCTCAAATATAGCGAAAAGGGCGATCATTCGTGACGCATACGTGATACTTGCCAGAAGTTCGTGCAAAGCACTATGATCCGTCACAAACGTGCCACAAAATGAACAATTGAACCTTGGAATATTTCTATCGGCTATTGTACGGTACTAACTACTGGTACGGTCCTCGCGGGGGAATCGCTATTTCTTCTTTGATTTTTGAAGAACCGACCGCAGAAAAACTTCAGTCATACGGATCAGGAACCGATCCGATCCGTAAGAGTGCCGAGGTTTTGTTACCGAACCGAACCGAACCGAACCGAACCGAACCGAACCGAACCGAACCGAACCGAACCGAACCGAACCGAACCGAACCGAACCGAACCGAACCGAACCGAACCGAACCGAACCGAACCGAACCGAACCGAACCGAACCGAACCGAACCGAACCGAACCGAACCGAACCGAACCGAACCGAACCGAACCGAACCGAACCGAACCGAACCGAACCGAACCGAACCGAACCGAACCGAACCGAACCGAACCGAACCGAACCGAACCGAACCGAACCGAACCGAACCGAACCGAACCGAACCGAACCGAACCGAACCGAACCGAACCGAACCGAACCGAACCGAACCGAACCGAACCGAACCGAACCGAACCGAACCGAACCGAACCGAACCGAACCGAACCGAACCGAACCGAACCGAACCGAACCGAACCGAACCGAACCGAACCGAACCGAACCGAACCGAACCGAACCGAACCGAACCGAACCGAACCGAACCGAACCGAACCGAACCGAACCGAACCGAACCGAACCGAACCGAACCGAACCGAACCGAACCGAACCGAACCGAACCGAACCGAACGACATCTGTAGTGTGAAATCAAGCAAAATTCGACACAAGTCGGCAAGCGTTGGGAATGGCTCTGAACCCAGTACGCAACAACGAAGTAAGAGAGCAACCGGGGTCGGCCAGGGGGGGTGTTGGTACTCATGTCGTGCACGGCCGTAGTCATATGACCATAGACCCTCGCATCCCTACAATGCCGGGACGGAGCACGTTGGGTTTTCAACAACCAGGCAGACATTGCTTGCACCAAGCGCGAGGGGGGAGGGGGGTGTGCTCAGGTCATGCACGGCCGTAATCATATCACCATAGATCCTCGCATCCTCACGGAGCACGTCGGGTTTTCGCCGAGAGGAGGGGAGGGAGTAACGGCGGCGGGGGGGCAAATCAAGCTAATCCCAGATGACATAACCCTTCCTGCTTCGCCTCGACATAACAACCAAGGCTGCAGTACGGAGAGCACCTGTTTTGGGTATTTTATTCGTTCAGCGGCTCGAGATCTCTCGCGCGAGCGGCTCGTATCCTATTCATGTTTGCGAGTCTTGTTGTAAGCTTTTGTGCTATTAGAGTGCGCGATATGCCGCCTCCAGTGAATTGCTTATTATGCTGCGCCAATAAGCGAAAAACGGTCCGTTTGTTTAGAGAGGTGCAGAACCGCTCGCTCTATTAACTAGCTTAAACCCGGTACGAGATTATCGTGTTAATTGGAACACCCCCCTCAGCATAGCCTTGATCTAATACGGGTGGGCTATTGAAGTAAGAATAGTAATCATAACCCACGATGGACCCAAAAATCATGCATCCCCCCTACCATTATACACCATCTTTGGTTCTGATTACTGTGTTACCGGGTAATAATACAGTTACGGGGGGGCTGTTGTAGTATGAATAGTAATCATAGCCCACGATGGGCCCAAAAACTAGGCATTTCTCCATATTTAGACACCATATTTGGTTCTGGTTACTGTGTTAGGCGGTAATAACGCATGTTACGGGTGCGTTATTGTAGTAAGTAATCAGAGCCCAGGATGGACTCAAAAACCATACATCCCCCCTACCTTTACACACAATATTTGGTGAGTATTACTGTGCTTCCCCGTAACAATATGACGAGGCATTCCTCTACAGTGCGGTAGGGGGACGGTATACAATATATACTCTACAAGTATGTCCCTAAATACAAGCAGCTATTATATACTAATAAGTATTCAAAACGGTGCAATATTTGCAATACTTCGGTACACAGTGGTAATACGTGTTGGGACCAAACATTTCCGACTGGCGGAGCTTTGCGGGGGGCGTGCCCCCCCCTCGGCCAAGAAGGAAGGGCTGAGTTGGCTTGCTTCGTTCGCCTGACGAGTCAACTCGGCACGTCGGTTGATCATCAGATGGCTTCGCCAGCCCACCTGCCGCCCAAAGTCAGATAGTTGGTTAACGGTGCGTACCTTCTTGATAGTTATTTGTCGTGAAACCCCGCCTACTCATAACTGCGCTGATTAGACTGGCGCCAACTTTTCCTCAAAAGATTTTGGGTTCCCAATATTTGTGTGCTCCATAATACCGTTCGGTGTATACCTATATCAACATACTTACATAAATCGTCGGATTGCTCATCTGGTTGAACGCGTGGAAGAAATAATTAACTCTGCTGTAGGGCGAGATACAAAGCTCACAAAGTGAGGATAATTCCTGACCAACGAAAACAATCACGAAAGCGGTCGTGACATTCGAATGTTGGCGTCATCTCACTTTTTCAAAACTGTAATCACAGGGTTACTTTACAAGAATCGTGAAATCATGTTTCTGGGTTGTTTCTAAAGTTTTCCATGTCACGACTCATGGCAAACCTCCTGATTCTCGAAGACGCCGCGTTATTTTGTCACGATTCGTGATATATATATATACTAAGTACCAGGTAGTTCGTAAGAAATGACGCTAAGAAACTTTCAAAAAAATGCGATCCACCCGAGCCGTAGCGTGCACCTGACCCAGATACCACCCGCCCCCGACCGGTCCTTGGTATGTGAGCGCTCATTTCTGACTACTGTACTCTTGCGCAGCCTTTACGGGAGGGCTGCTTACCACTTATTCGAGAAAATGTTTGGTGCACACTGCGTACGAGACGAGACTATGACTAAACCTAACCTAAACTATGACACAAAACAAAACTATTAACAGTGGTTTGAACTATACTGTACAGTAGTTCGGTGGAGAAATGAGCGCACGACCACTTGAAAGTTGATTGGTTACTCGCCGGGTCTTCGAAGGCGACCACGTGAACCGATACGCCAGCAACAAAGCTTCACGCTCGCACTGACCTTAAACCTCAGTTAGCTGATTTGGGTACGTTAAAAAAAGGTGCCCCAAGGTTGCGACGCAATTTCTTCCAATGCGTCAACATTCGGGCAGCGAAGGCAAGGAGGGACGCGTGCTGCGATAGGGGTAGCACTTTTCGGCACCAACTTTTCGGACGGACCGAGCTCCTTTACCCTATTTCATCGGAGTATCATCAGGGTTTAGCCCTTTTTTCGCGGAATACTTGACCCATTCAGAACTGGAAAACTGCCCCACACTAATTATAAGTCGTTTGTCCCCAAATTCGTGGGACCAGTTCTTAAGGGGTTAAGTCAATATGGGCTTTCCCATCGGGTTTCGCTTGTCGCCGTTCTCAAAATTCGTTTTAGGGAAGGGTAAAGAGCTCCTCAAGCGAGGAGCTTCAGAAACGAAACTTCTAGAGGTGCATCCCTGTCGTAGCGAGCCTCGAGGAGAGACAGACCATCGCAATCGCCTTAGCCCCGCCGAGCATTTTCGACAGAAGCGCAACACGAGAAGCGTCTGTCTTGTGTGATTCCCCGGCTAGGAAACGACACAAACACGGACACAACATTACTAGAGGACTGCGTGGGGCCTACCAGTGGCCACTTATTACGGAGGGGCATAGTAATCAGCACCTGTCACATGCACAAAAATCTATATATTCCAATGTTTTTACTCGTAACATTTGGTCCTGATTACTACGTGCCCCCGTCATAGTGTCCAGGGGCAGCTTGAAGGGCTCAGGTCCGGGTTGAATCAGGTCCGATTGGGACCCGGGTGTCAACCAGGGGTAGGGTATTCACAAGCATAATTATGGTATATACCACAGGGGTCCCCCAATAAGGCGGTGGTATGCCAGAGTATAATACGACCGCCTTATAGAGGGAAGCCGCCTTATTCCTTCCAGGGTATGAGTGCAATTCCCCAGTGGCGCCACGCGATTCGACCGCCTTATATCGTGTTCCCGCCTTACTCCGACCGCCGTATTGAGGGACCCCCACTGTAAGTACATCCTATATCTAGTGATAGGTGCATCGCTTCTACATGAACTCTGGTGCGTAAAATACTTTCCCAGCACAGCACAGCACAGCAACGGAAGTCCGAAGCACGCGAAAGACGCGCATTCGCAATTGTTCTGGACGATACGAGCACAACGCGGACGAACCACGACATCGATTCCGTGCCCTAACCTTTCCTCGGTGTCCTTCATGGTGGCCTGGGCGCCGCTGCTCCCGCGGCTACTGGTGTCGCCATCGCTACTCACAGCATCCGGAGAAAATGCAGCTCTGCCGCCGTCGCCGCTACTGGGGGCCGCGATAGTTATGCGAAAGCGACTGTCACCGTCGGAGGATGCGCCGTCGCTGTCGCTGATGCGGCTCTCTATCGCTACGTTTCCGCTAGGAACGGTCTCGCAGCTGTAGGCATTGGTGGTGAGGGTGCTGCCACTGTTGCCGCTACCGCTGGTATTTCCGCCAGTGCTTCCGTCGTTGCTGCTGCAACTGACGCTGCTGGCCCTGCTGCTGTTGCTGCTGCTAGGGGCGCAACCACCGCGAATGCCAAAAGCGCCCGACTTCTGGAAAATCCCGCGCTCGTACGCCGCACGCCAGGCGTTGCCGATGGTTTTGTCTTTCCCGCCAATATCGAAGCTGCCGTGTGTCGCACATGTGGAATTTCTGACGCAAAAGTCCTGGTACGATGCGCCTTCGCTGGGCGGGGGCTGGTTCAGCGTCACCCAGCAAGTAGGTGCCACCCAGGGAGGGAAGCCAAATGGACACACGGCGGGCAGCGGTCGGTAAGTCGGGGTGATAAGAGGCGGGGACATCGACAAGCTCCGTTCAGGGTAGAGACACATGACAAAAACGCCTGTTCAGAGCATCGCCATTTTAGTTTAGTTCACTAATTATATTCCGAAAGGGCAGTAGTGTAAATGCCACGAGTGCCGTGATGTAACTCTTGCAGCAGGGAGATGACGTGCCCAAGGCAATCCCCAATCACAATGGTCCCGGTCGCCGAAAATAGAATACGTAGTTCTCCAAGATCGTGTTGGCTTGTTCGGGGGGGGGTTCATGGGCGGTTCGTGTGGTATCCTGGTACCGTGACCTGTTTGTTCGCTTCCGTTTCGTGGTTTCTCGGCGTAGCCTAAGCGCCGACAATGACAAGCTCAACAACCACACCGAAGTTGATTCTTGAGCTTTATTCTCGGAGTTTAGTATATGTTTTCGCTTTTCGCCAAACCTCCGGGCCTTTGCAGCTATTTTCTACTGCAGGCGTTTCTGCAAAGTCGCATGAAACGATGAGTGCGATAACAAAACCAGCGCGGCCATCACCTTGGCCAGCGCTACAGCGAGGGTTCGTCTGGGTCGCTCCGTGAGGGTAACACGTAGTTGCTTCAGCGTTGTAAACGTTTGCGCTCCTTAGCCGCATTTGAAAGCCCGACTCCGATTAAGATAGTACAGATGTCACTGGGAACTCGCGCAGCAGGATATTTGTGACTGTGGACATCTTGTGTGCGTTAGTAGACGGCGTACGTCGAACGCGTCAGGCGTCACTCGGTACACACCTACTAGTAGACCTTGAAACCATGCGTCGGGCGACAGAGGTGCGCGATAAAACAAAAAACGACACCATACACTCCTAAAAGGGTCAAAATGGGAAAAAAAAAAAAAAACTAATACGGGGGACCATAGTAATCAGGACCCACCACAATACAAAAACCTATATATTGCAGTATTTTTACGAAGCACATTTGGTCATGATTACTATTAATATGTTCCCCCGTGAACATGCGATTGGATTTCAGGACGAAACTACGAAACGCGAGTTTTTGTATTGTTGCTTGGTTCTCGTATACCCTCCCCCCCCTGTCTGGGTCTTGAAGATGGATATGTAGTGAGGTGTAGGCTTTTTTCCACGTCCGCCCCTGATTAAAGTTGTTTTTGTTTTTTCTTCTCAACTTCGGTTGTCTGGTGAGATACATAGAGCCGCTATGCTATAATCAAGTGACCAACTCTCAAAAAATGAGGTGCTACATAATATAGGTAGGCCGTTTTAAGGGCCCCCGGCGTTAAGGGAATACGGCATATATAAGGGACCTCAAGTCCCTGCCCACTATTTTTTGCCCACTACTGAACAACGCGTGCTACGATAGAGGTAGACCAAGGTATACCTTTTTTTGGCTGAGGCGTTTTTTTCTGAATGGTCCGGCTCCTTAACCCAAAATCGTCGGACTTTCATTCTTACGTCGCAATTTTTTTTCCGAGATACTTAAGTCGTGGCATTGTTCATCGGGTATATAGCACTTTTATTTTCCTCCAAAGGCAGGCGGCTTACTGTTAGCATGGAGCTCCTCAAGTGAGGAGCTCAGCCAAAATATGGTGCCCCTCTACCTTAAGGTAGCATGCGTCTGATTGTAAGGGGCCCGTACCAGCTCTGATACGGGACGTCGGAATACAAGGGACCTCCAATGTCGAACGCAGTAGGGTCCCTCAAACAAGGGGCTATACCTCCTGTACCCCCATACCGCAGCACGCCTCTCCGGCGACAGGGGATGCCCCCACGGACTCACAGTGTACTCGATCATGTACCCGAGTGCTTCAAGCGCGTTTCTCGACTCCTCGCTCATGATCTCCAGCAGGGAATTGGCCAGACCCTCGTGGCTCATCATGTACTCCAGGGTGACGCCGAACTCCTTCAGAGTTTCACGGATGCGACCAAATCCTTTACCTGCGGTGGGAGGGAAAGGAGGCAGAAACTAGGCTGATCGTAGCCATTCTGCTTTTATTAGCGTCAAGAAAAACGGAACTTTACGATTTTGTTTTGAGAGCATAATGTAGCAAAAAGGGCCTTTCTTGGCGAAAAAGAAGCTTAAATTGGACTTTTTCTGGGGCATAATGGGCATAGCTGGGGGGTACGCTAGGAAATCATACCGCATACGGTACTTAGCATTAAGAAAAAGCTAAAGAAGCATGACATATATTATAAACAAGCACACCGTGCGGGAGGGCAGGAGAGCGGAATGTGTACGAGCCTAGACAGAAACGGACCCCAACGTGCTGCGTTCTACACATGTTCACCGGTGGAAGGGACAAGAATGTTGCCCGCGACCGGGCAATTCATGTTCGTTGCTACCACTAAGCCGCGCGTTACATGCTGGAAATCGTTTCGCGCTTATGAATTGAACATATCCCGTTACTGGGCCGTATTTACCCTCCCCTCCCCCCCGTAGCCGCATGCAGCTCGCTCTCAATCGACTCGCCGAACACCTCGCGGCGCTTCGCGCTTGGTGCAAGCAATTCCTGCCTGGTTGGTGAAAACTCGATGTTCTCCGTCTCGACACTGCAGGGGTGCGAGGGTCTATGGCATACGACTAAGGTCTTGCATGTCATGAGTACACCCACCCTACGTGTCAAGGCCGAAATGTTGGCTTCCGTCCAAACATGAATTTATGACTTGAAATGTTTCCAATTTACAGAGTCTCGAGCACGAAAAGGGTCTTGTATATCCCTCTTCCGAAGAGTCGGTGAACACCCGACGTACTCCGTCTCGGCATTGTAGGGGTGTGAAGGTCTATGGTCATACGACTTCGGCCATGCATGGTATGAGTACACCCCCCCCTTCTCCAAACAACTTAATAAGCGCCCAAAATGTTGGAGGTGTCTGTATTAGGAGTATATAGGAGCGGCGCTCCGTCTCGAAAGGGATGCGTGGTCAATGGTCAAATGACTAAGGCAAAAAACAAATGAGTACGCCCCCGCCCCCCCCTTCTCCGGGCCGCACAACGTCGCCCCTGCGTACAGGCAGTAGTATCATGAAGTTCCTCCAGTACGATTGTTTGAGTCTCGTCGTACTCTAGTTTTAGTTCAAGGAGGCGTTATTCGATGTTCCGTGGTGACAGATTGCGCGAAAAAAGAGGGCGCCTCACTGGAAGGAGAGCCTGCGCGTTCGTACAGACCATGGCTATCATCAATCTTCATGAGATAACACTATCGACGTTCACAATCTGAGTCACTGCTGGGACCCGTATCGTTTCATGGGCGACCCGAACGCAAAACCCCCAAACCCCCCGTCGCTGCTGTGTCGGTTCTTTTTCTAGGAATTTTCACGGATCGGGCCCAACCTCGCGGGTCAGGTCGGGTCATGTCGGGTAACGATGACGGGACTCGATCGGCGATAATTTTAAAACCTCCAGGGGAATCATTGAACTATATCCTTAACGAGGAGTAAACACAAAACAAGCGCGAACGGATTACTAGGGTACCTAATACATCACGAATTCCACACGAACACTACAAATAACACATATAACAAACATTCTACGCAGCTGTCAAAGTTGAGTATCAACTATTCAATCGGTTGAACTCACAGCTGACGTATTGATAACAATTTTATTAAATTCTCCTGGTTCGACCCGACCCGACCCGACCCGACCCGACCCGACCCGACCCGACCCGACTCGGCCCGAACCGTGAGATTTCGAAAAGTTTCTGACCCGGCCGGCGGGTTGGGGTCATGACCCGCCAAGAGCCCTGTTTTGTACTCCTGCACACCCCCCCACGTAAAATCCGCAATCCTGGTGGCGATGCATGATGGACACGTTCCTCCCTGCGACGAAGATGATATATGGCGCTACGCGGCCGTCTATATGCGAAACTTATTTTCCTTCAACGAGGCATGATACACGTTTTTTTGCTGCGGGAGGACATAGTAAATAGGACCTGCGTTACACACTAAAGTCCATATATATATATATATATATATATCCCTATGTTTACTATTAATAGCAATACTTGGTCCTATTTACTAGTGTTTACTATGGTCTCCCGTAATAGCGGTCCAGCAGACCTTACGTAGGGGCTTTTTTCTCGCAAAAATATCTTGACTGGCGGAAAGCGCGAAAGCGTGAGTTAGCAAAATTCGATGAAAATCGACGAGCGTTGGGAATGCTGAACCCTCTGCGCGATAAAATCAAGGCACGAACCGTAGTGGGGAGGAGGGAGAAGAGCCTGCTTTGTGACCCCGGATCTGAGTTACGACTATGCAGGGAGAGGGACAGAAGTGCGTAAGATAATAAATGGGATGAAAACAAAACAAAAAAATACAACCGAAGTTGCGACTTATCAGCAATGCCGTCACTTCCAACGTCCAGCTTGACATGCCACGGCTAACCTTCGGTGCTTTAGCCTATTCGGAAGATGCCAGGCAGTTCTAAGTGGAGCAGGGAGGTAGTCACACCTCGACGTCATGTTGACAAAAAAAAGTAGGCTTGTAAGTTGGCTGAGTATTAAGTCGCCGACTATTGCAGTTACTAATAGTTGGCTACCCTTAGTATTACAGTCAGGTACGTGCGGTTATTAGCGGAGCTCTGCGTATTTGCCTCTGATAGGCGCGTTTGTGGCTCGAACATTATTTTTCACTGGCGAGCACTTTGACTAAAGTCGGTTACGTAGCCATCTTACCTCGTCACCCAACCAAACAAACTAGCCGTAACGTCCAGCCAAACCACATCTAGCCCTAAAGATAGAGGAGGCGTTTTTATGAAACGGCAAAAGTTGCGCACCTAGCTGTTTGAAATCTTGGCCAGAAAGCCGAAACATGGTGTTCGCCGTGTCCGGCCTGCCCCTCTCGCCGCTGTGGTGGACCATATCACCGCTGCCGAAACCACGCCCCCCACCACCAACGCTAGCCACGCTAACCGCTTCCATGTCGAACCAGCCCGGCGTGCGGAGGAAAAGGGCCTTGCGGTTGCACCCAGGGTATTATGACCCTTGTCCGAGCTCTGCGGAGATAAAAACGTCGGAGAAGAAGGAAAAGGGTAGAAGCACCTCACTCAGTGGATGGGTCTACATATTGGCTGTTGGCGGTACAGTTTACAGACGTGTGCTACGATAGAGGTATTAATAGTACTTTTGAGTCTAAACCTTTCTGACTGACTATTACTGACCATTACTGAATGTTACTGACTGTTACCGACTAATAGTTGCCATTACGAACTATTATTACTGACTACTATGGAATATTACTGACTGTTCACCAACTACTACTGACTAATACTGACAAAAATTGTTACTGACTGTTACCGACTAATAGTTGCCATCACGAACTATTATTACTGGCTACTATGGAATATTACTGACTATTACCAACTACTACTGACTACTCATAATATTGACGAGTATTGATTATTACTGACTACCGACTAGTACTGACTACTATGGACTATTCCTGACTATTACTGACTATTACTGACTGTTACCGACTACTATTTACTATTAAGAACTATGACTGGCTATTACTGACTAGTACCGACAACTACCGACTACTACCGACTATTACTGACTATTACTGACTATTATTATACTCCTCAACAGAGGAGCGTATTATTAATAGCACCGTCTTTTTTTAACAACAGCATTCGTTTCACACCTAGACCACGAGTTTATTGGTCGGGTTGCCCCTTGATATTCTGTGAAGGTCAGTATTTGGGTGAGGTAACTATTTTAACAGCTCCTGGAACGAGGCGCCCAAACAAATTCAGGTGCTATCTACGGTAGCATGCATCCACGTGCGGATTTTTGTCAACCCGAGTAAGGTTAACCACGAAACCGTTTCATGTCCGCGAAGGTTTCACCCCTCAGACAGATCATGATCTGTATGATCTACATCCTCGATTCCCACTTGATGATCTAGACATTTCAAGGCAGCTATATTCCCGATACTGTATGATGTAGCCCATGTTGCCGGATGGGACCCGTTAAATCCGCATGGTGTAACGCACGTTTCCTGGGTTGGCTTTGCACTATGTATGCAGATCCTGCACAACCTTCCACAACGGCATGCGAGGGACTAGACTATCTAGTGTAGACATATAGAAATATACAGTTGTGGTCCCCATATAGTGCCGGTTAAGTACGGCAGTACCGGTTGCCCGCTATAGTGCCTGTGGGATTAATTACTTGGCACAAATGGGATTAACCAGTGTGGCAGTGTGCGGAGTAGTGCCGGTTGCCGCTACAGTGCCGGTATTGTTGGCTGGCGCATACCGGCCTTATAAAGGGACCACTACTGTAGATAGATAGATAAGTATCTGTCTGAGGTGTGGAAGGTTGGTTCAAATGGGTACCAGCACTTTTAGTGTCAGAAAACGCAGCTAGTTTCTCAAACAGGACGAGAGCCAAAGACCAAGCGCAGACACCGATGCAGTGAGAAGAGAGCAATGGCGCAAGAGTCACAACTATAACTATTTACTATTCCGGGGGACCATAGTAAATAGGACCAAAAATTGTTCGTAAAAATAGTTAAATATATAGGTGTTTGTCTTAAAAGCAGGTCCTACTTACTATGGTCCTCCGTAATAGAGCGGAAAAATGCAGGTTGCAAGTGTTTGGTAAGACGGTTTGTTACGAAATATATTGTTGACGTTCCACGCCGGACCCTTCTGCCCAAATAAGTACACAATGGATAATATCCTTAAGGAGTCCAAAATAGGTGATGCTCCTAGCTAGTTCTGCTCAAAACGTGTTTCCCACGGCGATCTTGAGCTTTCTGGGTGCCAAAACGTCAATCGTCATCTCGCTAAATCAGGCAACTGAAAATAGTGCGATAAATCATGTGATATTTAAACCCACTCACACTCGCACACGCGTACATAAAATCGCGAACCATCCGCCACGCGCAGGCTCCAGAGGCCCGGTAAAAGCTAACACTCGCCCGGGATTAAGCAAGGAACTCCTCCCGCGGCCTGTCAGGCAGTGACGCTGCGGTACACGAGCCATCAGGAGCATGAGTTTGTAACAGCGTTGCCAAGGGCCACGAGGAGGTGCCCGACAAGGCACCACCCCACGGAAACGATACGTACGGTGTAACCCTGGGGAGCTTTGAAGCGCTCGGCGTGGCGAGTGCACTCCAGCTCCAACAATCACAGCTGACCATTCCAAAAAGCGTGCGGCGTATTAAGGCAGATACTCTTCTCTGGGCGTCACCCCATCCCAAGGAAAGAGTTCGTGTTTTTGTTTATTCTATTGATTCTTGGGTCTCAGTGTTTTGAAACAGTTTTTTGGGAGGTTTCGGGGTTTTCGTCAGGCGACGACTGCTGTCCTCCTATATAGCTGGAGCAAGATCAATAGAGCGATTTTCTTGCGCGGGTGCGCTGGTGATAGTGAGATAGGCGCCGGCGGCGGTGGTTCTCGGTAGACTGGAGCAAGATCAACAGAGCGAATTGCTTGCACGGGTTCGCTGGCGATAGTGAGGTAGGCGCCGGTGGCGATGGGTCTCCGCGTGTAAAGCGCATGCCGCGCCGTCTGTTTGCGGCCACAGACTAAAAATAACTTGCCCCTCTTGAGACCTCAGAAGAGAAAAATGACGATAGAAAGTGACAGTTACAGCAGTAGTAACGGCCACTCCATGGTTGGGGGATGATGGTTGATGTCCGAGCTACAATGGTTGCAATGCAAGGAGTCTTACGACACCGTTGCGTGATTCTACCCGTGCTGCTCGGTGCTAACGCTACTCGTGCACGGTTGACGAACTAAACACTTTTCTTGTTTTCGGTCGCAATCTCGGGGTCCCCAAAGGGTTAATCTAGATGGAGGCGGTTAGGGGGCGCGGGGGGGGGGGGGGGGCACACTGTCACGTCTATCTATGTCGTGTGTCGGTTTTAACTCGGTTTGTAGAGCACAACGTCGCTCCCGCTGCCTTTGCTCACGGCTGGCGTGTGGCAAAGACAGCGCGAGCTTCATCGGTACACCCTGCAATACTGGTCAACTCGGGGTCCTGCCCGAGGAGAGCGCTGGCATGCCGAAGCAATGCGCGCCGCTCGAACACCGTCGGCGTCCGAAATACAGCGATTCTCTGCATGGGCACCGGTGACGTCTGTTTGGCGTTATCTTGGCGTTATTTTGGCGTTAGTTTGGTGATAGCTTGGCGACAGCTTGGCGATTGCTTGGCGATTGCTTGGCGATAGCTTGGTGATAGCTTGGCGATAGCTTCGCGATAGCTTTTCGTTTGCTTCGCGTTTGCTTGGCGTTTGCTTGGCGTTTGCTTGGCGTTTGCTTGGCGTTTGCTTGGCATTATCTTTGCGTTATCTTGGCGTCATCTTGGTGTAAGCTTGGCCTTAGCTTGGCGTTATATCGGCGTAGCTTGGCGTTAGCTCGGCGTTAGCTTGGCGTTAGCTTGGCGTTAGCTTGGCGTTAGCTTGGCGTTAGCTTGGCGTTAGCTCGGCGTTAGCTTGGCGTTAGCTCGGCGTTAGCTTGGCGTTTCAGCTTGGCGTTATCTTGGCGTCAGCTTGGCGTTATCGATGGACGCAATCGCTATTCATACCGCGAGTTGCGCGCAGACTCCCCTCTTGGCAGATGATAGTAGCGATTTCTGTCGGCGTCCGTATTTTTTGGCTCGTCTTCTCGTGTTTGCAGAAACAGCTGGTCTCGAATGTGTTTTTTCCTTGTCAGGTCGCTATCATATGCGTACGAATCATTCTCCACCACACGAAAAATAACTTGCAAACAAAAAGCCCTCAAAAGAGCGGCATAAGCTACTACCAGTAGGTCCCAACTTTGTGTATCGTTCCGGAGCTCCTGCTTGGTATCTACACTCTGCTGTGGCCACGTAGGGCGCGACGGACGGTCGAACTAGAGGCCCAGGTAGGTTCACCTACTAGTGCTGGGCGTCCTCGTCGAAAATCTGAGTTAAAACGGTATCATTAGGGCGGAGAAACTGCCATTTTTCGAATTCGTTTTTGGGCACCAGGGGTATGGCGAGTCGTTTTTGAGTAAGAGGCAATTTTCGTGATGAAAAGGGCGTCGGGTCGGTCCTTCTCCTGCGACACAAATGTTGACCATGACCTACGCTCTCTAAAACTACGTACTCATAGGGAGCAGATCTGAGCATTAGAACGGGGAAAACGTTGTTTTCCGTACGAGGGAGTCATGAAAAGGTGGAAATTATACCGGAAATAGCATTGCAACTGAAAAAAACAAAACAGATTGTTTTTGCAGTGCTCTTATATTGTTTTCTCGAAGGGGCCCCTTAATCATTAGCTTCCAACAAGGGGGCCATTCCCCCGTTTTCGTACGTGTGTCGAAGACTCGGGGCAAGATATCGGCGTGGTGCCATTTTAGACTGGCTTAGGTGATCATGATCATGCACTGGCCTCCTTGTTCATTACTACAACGGAGCGTAAAGGCTCTCTAACAATTACATGAAGGACTTGCCCATGGATCCAGCGTTACTGCCTTACCTGGTATCAGTATGATACAAGCAGAAGTGGTGCGGGAGTGTACAGCAGCGCAATGGGGTGCCGCAGGCCCATTGGCGTGTGGGTGGTATCACGTATGCACTCAGCACTTGTGACATACCCATCAGTTAGATGCACAATGATGACTCTTCCTCGGCCTACAGCACTCTGTTGTGCCATAGCCCAGGTCCACACGAGTATGGCAAGCTAGTGTCCAGAACACTAAGGCCAGTCGAGTTACGAATACGACTACGTACGTATAGGATACTCAATTATCACGACCCAAAACTACGTAAGTAGTTATCTGATGTGTTGTCCAAAAATGGTACTTCTCTGGACGTAAATGTAAGGACCGCTTGGATACTAATATCAATACTTAAATTTTCCTTATATTCCCGGACAGAGTGGCATGTCCCGAAAAATAATCACCCAGCGACCCGGTGGTCTAGTGGTTAACCTCAAATACCACTACAGCAGTATGAATAGCGTTGATGTCGAGGGCTCGATTATCCGTACGCAGGTTTATTAAAATCGTAACCCTTTCAGAACTGCAAAACTTATCCCACACTTATTCCAAGTACTTTGTCCCCCAAAATGTGGGACCAGTTCTTAAGGGGTTAAAATACGTCAGCTAGCGAGTACGACCGATTGAACGGTTGAAACTCAACTTTGCAAGCTGCGTGATACGCTAGCCATGCTCATTAGGCGTGCAGTTTTTATGTATCGAGAGACACCAACTGAACTGCCGAAAGTGCCAAGTGCAGCGTGCAAACTTTGCACAATTCGGCACGAGTTGACGAGGGAACAAAGCGCTCATGCCTCCTCGCGATAAAAAAGCAAGGTTCGTACCGCAGTGGGGGGGGGGATGCTACCGTGTGGCCCCGGATCTGAGTTATGACTAGGGAGGGAGCAGCAAAGGAAAGGACGACGAGACTATTAATAATGGGATGAAAAATGAAACAAAAAATGATACCTGGTACCTCCTGGGTACCTGGGTATAATATTTCAATCGTTCAACCATGCATGAATGGTGGTATCTTCTCGTTTTTCTCGCCCTCCATTTCGTCGTCTTGACTGGCTTTTCTGGGCGATGTCTACGAGTATACCTACGTACTGCATATCCCCTGTGATCCTTTCTTCTAGAAAAATGGTGATGTGGAAAACAGAGGACACTGCAGGGAGCCATGTATGTAGCCATTAATACTCGTACGCCATTAATACTCGTACGTACCACTCTGTCCGGAAATATAAGCACTATTTGTATACTCATATCACTGATCAAGCGGTTCTTATATTCCCGGTTGTTTTTTTTTACGTACGAATACATACGCATCATGCAGGTAAAACGTCCCAACTAGATGAGTCTGAAATCCGAAAAAACACACTTGAAAACGGAATTCGAAGTCCGAAAAACATTTTGAAATTGAGTCCGAAATCCGAAAAACACTTGAAATTAATGAGGACCACGAGGCCGCTACGTACGGTATATACGGGCAAAAGACGTTTCAATCGGAGATGCTGGGGAGGGATCCAGTAAGAATGCGAACAGCAGCGCGGCCGTGTGCCAGCTTCGTACGACTGCGCAACGAGCCGTCGCGCTGCGAGATCGCTTGCGAGTGAGAGAACACCAAAGTCCACCTCTGCTCGTGATAAGCTGACCGAATTGCAGCGGCAAGGCCCTGATGTTCAGGTTGCTGCAGTTGCCGTTGCTGTTCTGTTGTTGACATTATTGAGTCGCACGCAGACCGCGTGTATGGTGATGTACACGTATACGTACCTAAAGAAAGATCTGTGTGTTGTCCGTTTCCCGCTGGGTGTGCACACACTCACATGCACGCCACCGCCGCCGAGGGACGTGCCCGAGGGACTTACTGTCCAGGCAGCCCTTTTCCCAGCCACTGCTATTCGCGTTCGATATGGTGCCCTCTCCCTTGCCTCTCTCGTGTGTGCTCTTGCTACCTCTCTCTAGTGGGTGTGTCCGCGTGGACACCGAAAAAAGGAAAAAACATGAGTTTGAAATTGGTTCCTTAATTTTGAACTTGATGTATTAATAGTTGGTTCCATAATTTCAAACGTTTTTTCTCCCAGAGGTTGAAAGAGGGGACTTTTTCGGTGTCCACGCGTTCACACGTCCATACCCGCGTTGCAGGATCCTACACCAAGCAGTGCTTGCGAAGGTACTCAACGCCCCAAGGAGCACCTGCCACATAGGGTTCTGTCTGCACGCTGGGTCTCCGCAAGATCACAGGTGAGCCCGCGCTGTCTACCGTCCGATACGAAAATGACGCCTTCGGAAAAGTCAGCTGTGGATCGTGTTCCGTCGCCATCTCAGTATTATACTGCTTTTAGTGCGGATAGACAACCCCATGGGCAGCGGGCACACAGCGCACATAGCAGTCATGCCCGGTAAACTCCCTTGGTGAGGAAGCACTGCATCGTGGTTTTTCGTATCGCAACGAACGGTCGACGCGAGGGATGTATGTGAGGGCGCACTTCGAGGGCGTACCCGTGTAGCAAATGGGGGTTCGAGGCGCCTCGTACCGCTATCCTCAGGCTTTGGCTCCGCGGCTGTGTACGTGCTTGTACATGCCCGTAGAGCTTACGCATACGAATATACCAGGTACAGTATACCGACAACCATCAACCAACCGTCGTTGCCGAAAAACTCAAACCCCTGCTGATTTTGCTCGCACGTTTTGCGCTAAGCGAAGCAGCAGTGGATCCACAGATAGGTTTGCGCTACGCAAGTAAGCAAAACCGTGGGCATACAAACTGCTGTAGATTGCAGAGGCCCGCTGCGCTTTACGGCATTGGCGATGACAGCACAGTGAACAGATAATCTTCGATGGAAATCTTGATGATATCCGCCTCTTCTTTGAGTTAAGGTGTTGATATATGTCGTACAACAAAAAGCAAGGTAAAACCGTCAGGTCGTACGTAAGTCAAACATATATACCAGGTACCAGGCTTTATATTCCACCATTTCCGGAAATATAAGAACCATTTTGGTATTAATATGAAGATCGAAATGATTATTATATTCCCGTTCAAAGTGGTACTGCAGACAGCAGCAGTACTGCTGCTGCTGCTGCTGTGCAGCCCTCTGTCAGCTTCGCTCGCAAAACACGGACACGTTTATTATATTTTCGCTCGCGGAGCACAGAGTCGAAAGGCATGCAAAGGCATGCACCCAGTCACCGCGAGTTCGCTTTGAAGTGCAACGATAACGAACGGTATCATCGCATCGAACACGATATCGCTACGACGTATATTACTGCTGTACGAGTAGATTCATCGCGATACCGTGCGCGGTGGTTTCGAGCTACATTAATAGGGATACACCGCTTCTGCGAACACAAGCATAAGCACCATGGTCTACGTGAGAAAACGCGGATGAGCTCGTTCACACCTAACGGCATACATACCAGGTATACCGCAGTTATAGTGTTGGATGTCGATATCGGAATCGAGTTCGATACGATTCCGATAAGCAAAAAAACTAGTCGATGTGGTTGCGATATTTGATATATGCATCGAAGCTTTCGTTCAATTTAAACAGTAATACTCTGCATAAAAAACACGGGGATGCCAGTAGATGGAGGCCGAAACACGTTCAATACGATACATCGAAAGTTCGATACATCGGAAGTTCGATATTTCGATATATCGGAAGTATGATATTTCGATAGATCGAAAGTTCGATATTTCGAGTTTCGATATATCGAAAATTCGATACGATATCCAACACTAACAGCAGTATATACAGCAGAACGATTCACACGCCGGACAGATCAGATCCCTATTTCATTATTTGATTATTTCGATCTTTCGGATAGATCCCTGGTTGATATGTAATGTGATCTATATTATCTGTACGATCTGTACGATCTAGATCTTGAGATTTTTTTTTGGTGTGTCACGGCTCTTGCCGCACATGCTTGCCGGGAGGGATGTGTAGGGGGATAAGGTACGTACGGCTCTTGCACGACATATTATATCGGCTAATACAGGGTATATGGGTGGTCTACAGAGAAACAGATCGCGACCTGTCCGATGTGTGAATTGTTTCGTGAAAAAAAGTACTTACACTCTGAGGTATATAGTATAGGTGCACTCTGAGGTAGAGAAGGCTGGGTACTGGTGCAGTATATACTGCCAGTACAAGTATACTGGCAGGAACATCGAAGACACCCAAAGTGATGCATAAGGGGCATATTTCCGGTCAAGGGGGGGGGGGACGGGGTGTACTTCATATTCATGCATGGCCGTAGTCGTATGACCATAAGGGGGGAGGCGGTAGTCAAAAACACATTAAGATACAGTAGAATTTCGGGGGCACTCTCCCCCGAATTGCACGTACATTAATAAAAAGGGGGTTCCTTGCACACTCTTCGCACAGATAATCTGCAGATAGATCATGATCTAGATTATGTAGTTCCTCGCCTGGCGTTGTGAGAGATGTATACGTAGTACAGACCCAACTCAAGAAACGTGCGCTACAGCATGCAACTTCTATACGGCTCCCACCCTGCAACAACATGAGCTACATCTTACAGGATCGGGAATAAATCTGCCTCGGAAGGTCTACTGCTTATATCTAGATCATGAAGTGGGAACCGATCATCTATCCGAGCTGTGGATCCTTGTGCACCCTCCTGCTCCACACTGGTGCATCACGGTGCCGTCAGCCCCGAACACGTGCCCGAAAAAAAAAGAGGGTGTGCGTCCTCCTCATGGGCTGTGGGCGGCTTGCCAGCGCGTCATAGCTTATTTTGAGGCTGGTTGGGGCACGTGCGGGCTCCCGCGGGAGTATTTTCCTTATATACCCCCGTTTGGCTGAAAAAGGCGGCGGTATACCGCTTTTTGGCCATTTACAATAAGAATGTCATCAGTGGGGGGGGGGGGCTCGTACGAGTAGTCGATGGTTGCTCCGCTATCGATGCTTACGCGCATATATACATGTGTACGTACCTGGTACGAACTATGGTCGACGCATGCGTTTCATAGCATAAGTCCTGAATTACATGTTGTATAGTGTGCAGAGCTTATGCTGCATGCCCCGCGATCGGGGTCGGCGGTATACTTGACCAACGACTACACTACTGTCTACTACTCGTTTTACCACCTACCAGTATATCCACATATCATAGATAACCCCGCAGGATGTCCCATATGGCGGCCACAGGTCCCTCAAGCAGGATCCAGCCAACTCAAGAAGTGAACCGACGGCTGTGACACGTATTTGCCGGAAGCGACGTTTGTTCCGGTGTCTTGTGTGTATGTGCTAATACCAGGTCAGGGAAAATATGTAATACCAGGTATACCCTTAATGCTCGAACCCCAGTTTGTATGCTGCTTTTTTTGTCCCTACTCGCATACATGCTTATTGATTTGACTTGCCCGTGTTGTGCGCATGCGCTAGATTGTTGCAGTGATCCATAGGCTGCATGAACACGCACACAGCAGCAGCGGCGCCACACCCAAGGTGTCTTCGGTCCGAATAGCAGAGATAATGAGTACCGGATGCCTAATATGGCCGCTCGAGGTGAGAAACAACAACAATGTCACCACATCCTGGTGCTGGTGATGATAACGCGCTCCCGGACCACCGCCCCCGTTGCCCAGACAGGTGTTGGATTCCCCCGCAAGGAAAACGCCACGACCTCGGAAACCCCGACGGTAGCTGGCGTGTTGGCAAGCAGCTGGCAAGAGCGTGCAAAGACTGCCATGGCCATGGACAGCAGCAGCCACGACCCCCGAGAAGAGACGGCCATCGGTCTGGCAAGACGTGAGTCGTCTCGCCGAGGTATTATATATATATCACCGGCATCGAACCCTCGAAGCGATAACGACCTTATTGGTGCGCCGTCACCCCCGTGCGCCGGCGTTTTTTGCGTGCAGCTGATGGTTGTTCAGGTAGGGGTACAGTACGTACGTAGCTCTTTTAGGCCAACCTATGCATGACTGATGGGACTTCTCAACTAAGAAAAATTACCAAATATCGTTTTTTTTCGTTGATTTTTGTTTTTTGTTCCGTTTTTTTTTCGACGGGAACCTACGTAGGCCATGGGATTTGCTCATTTCTTAGGTTAGAGCGTAAAGCTTTTCTTCCAGCCGTTGTTTTACTTACTATTAGTATAGAACTCCTGCTCCCTTCTTAGTCGTAAGTAACTCAGATCCGGGGTCGCTAAGTAGTAGGCTCTTTTCCCCCCTCCCCACTACGGTACGTGCCTTTGGCTGCATTGTTATCGCGAGAAGAGTTCAGCACTCCCGAGGGTTGCTTACCACTTATGAATCGATCAAATGGTTGATCCACACTGTGTACGAGATGCCTATAACTAATCCGAACCCTAAGCATAAGCCAATCAGACCAACCCTAGCCCTGACCCTAAGCCAATCAGACCAACCCTAACGCTGGCCCTAAGCCAATCAGACTACCCCTACACCCTAACCCTGACCCTAAGCCTATCAGACCAAACCTAACCCTAACCCTAAGCCGATCAGACCTACCCTAACTCTGATCCTAAGCCGATCAGATCAATCAGACCAAATCTCAAAACAAATGGTAAGCTCTACTGGCAGTATTTTCCCTTGCCGGCTGGCGTCTATTTGTGCATACATCGGACAGATCATATCCCCCTTCATGAATGATCTACATCTTTCAGGGCAGATATGTTCGTGATCTACACGGTTTGTCATGATCTAGAACATATTTTTCGGATGGGATCTGTACGGCGCGGTTATTCCGCACATACTTTGTCCAGGTGGGGTCTGTGTAATCCGGATCTTGCACAAGATCCCACGACGGCACGTACATATAAATTACTTAGATCGTTGTATGCCCCGTGTGTGCACCGCTTAGTCGTCATATTTATTCACGCTATTTTTTTTCGGCCTTCACAGAAAGCGTTGATAGGATGACGCTCAAACCAAAAGCTAACCAAGGCGCCCCACTCAGATATCCACTCCGATAGCAAAAAAAAAAACAGTGTGATGATCTTCCATAAACAAACTTACTTGCACTCCGTCTCTTCCCCTTCCCTCTGCTTAACCTACGCTTGTTTATGCGTAGTAGAAAGGGCACAGCATGCTGTGATGGCGCTCGACGCTAGGCTGGGCGACAATGCTCGGCAGCCTCTCATGTCGGAAACCCTTCCGATTCTGGCCAAGCACAACGTGAGTGCTCGGTAACCCAGCGAGATATGCCCCCCCTGCGGCGGAGTTGTGCCTAGTTTCTCCACGCCTTCTGCGGATTATCTCCAAAGTACTCAAACGCGATCCGAAGCACCATGTTTGTTTTTTCCCCATCCCATTTATTATCTTCGCACTTCTGTCTTTCTCCCTCCCTAATCGTAGCTCATATCCGGAGTCACAAAGTAGGCTCCCCTCCCTCCTCCCCCACTACGGTTCTTGCCTTGGTTTTTATCGCGCAGAGGGTTCAGCCTTCCCAACGCTCGTCGATTTCCATCGAATTTCGCTAACTCACGCTCTCGCGCTTTCCGCTAGTCAAGATATTGCGAGAAGAAGCCCCTGCGTGCATGCACTCGGGGGGGCTCGAACTCGCGATCTTAATTTTAACAGGCTTCGTGGTTACCTGCTAGCCCACCGGGGGTTCCCACCAAATAAGCAGACTAGCTCCACGGTATACAAAAGCGACCCGAAAAACAATCGTTCCTACCGATTTAGCGGGCTAGCGCAGCAATATGCAAAAGCGACCCGAAGCACGATGGTTCCCACCGATCAAGCGGGCTAGCTCAACAACATCCAAAAGCTATTGTACTATTGTAAACGGACCCATGCTACGATAGAGGTTACGCCTATTTTTGTTCGTCTGCTCCTGACTCGAGGAGCCCTGCACCTCACCGAAACACTGACTTTATGCGAAAAAATGTCTAGTTTTTGCGAAAAAAAAAGGGGAGTGCAAGTCCGATAGCCGAGGTATACAACGAAAACAAATGTGTAAAATACAGGGATGTTCCAACGATAGGCATGCCTTACAGGGCATGTGCCTTATTAGTTAGAGTTCATAGGTTTAGGGAGCCCCGGCAATCAGAAACGCCACCCCTAATAGAAACCCCTATTGTAGCGTGTGCCGACGCGCGACAACTCCCACCGGTTAGCTCCTGCTCAACCGCGGTTTCCGTCATTCCCCAGCCACCTTGACGAGGTCCATAGAGTCCTAGATACTGTTATCTATGACAGCAACGCGAAGAAGTGTTGCCCCCCCCACAACCAGGGTACCTTTTTTCTTTTTGGCGGTCACCAAAGCTGGCGGTCGAGTTAGATCATTTGTGCGGGGTGGAGAACCTTTGCTCTGCGTGAGGGGAATGATCGTATCACGTATTCATAGTGTGTGTATGGTAAGGCACCAACGAGGCAGTTTCATAGTACTCCCGTTTCCTGCCTCAGGAAGTGGCCACACCAGAAATGAAATTAACTCATTGGAGCTGTCAGTCAATTGCAAGTCCGCCTCACAAGCGGTTCTTAGTAGGATGCAGCGCACCCTTCATGCGACTCGCCCAACATCTCACGGCGCTTCACGCTCGGTGCTAGTAATGTCTGCATGGTCGGTGAAAACCCGACATGCTCCGTCCCGGCATTGTAGGAATGCGAGGGTCTATGGTCATACGACTACGGCCATGCATGAAAATAAAGTACACCCCCCCCCCCCTCGATCCGACGTTTCCCGTCACTCCGTCGAGAACGTAGTAGGGATTATTGCAAATAGGTCATCTATGTAGAGCCTAATCTACCATTTATGATATGTTGTGCAGGATCTGTATAGCACAGATCAAAACCAGGAAACATGTCCTAGATCATCCAGGCTACACGGCTCCCACCCGAGAACATGAGCTAGATCATACAGATCAGGCATATATCTTCCCTGAAAGATCTAGGTCGTGAAGTAGGAATCAGTGATACCAGGTATGTCAGATGTGTGAAATATTAACGAATTTTGAGGACCACGAGCGATGCCCCTCCTCGCAACCCCCTTCTCATTGTATTCTTGGTCTGTGGGAACAGTCCCGGTGCGTACCCTCGCTAAAGGGGAAAGTGTTTCACTGGGCAGTACCTGGAATATCATTACCCCCCCCCGTGCCCCCTCCGCCGGCACTTCTAGCTATCACCACCTCCTGTGTTTTATTGCGAAGCCGTTCCACACCAACGCCCCCCTTCCTTGCCCCACAAGACAGCCGTGGCTCTTTAATCGTGGTGGGTACGATCGACAGGGTTCTCCGACCCTTGCAGGCGTTATTGTTTTTTAACGGATATGTCGCCATGACGCCCTTCGGTTAATCGTCATGGGCGCAATCTCGAGCGTTTTGCGATTTCGGCAGGTGGTAGTTTGTTAATGACTGCCAGTATCTCCCCATGCCGCCCTCCAACATATGTACAACTCCTTCGTCGTGTGAAACACGCTGTCGTCGTGTGAAAAACGCTTTCGTTGTGTGAAAAATGTTTTCTCCGAGTGAAAAACGATTTCGTCTTGTGAAAATACAAGCGTGAAGAGATGATGCGCCGCATGCTTCCGAGCGTACCTCTGACGGAGGGACCCAACGAACAACAGTTTTTTATTAATCATGGCAGGCGCAATATCACGCGTTTCGTCGCTGCAGCACATTGATTTGTTGACGACTATGACGCATCCCCATGCCGCCCTCCGACATCCGTGTAACTCGTTCGTCGTGTGAAAATTCTGCCGTCGTGTGAAAAAACAAATCGTCGTGTGAAAGAAAGACAGGGTTCTGCGACGTTTGCAGGCGTTTTTATTATTATTGACGTTGTCCCCGTGCCACCTTTCGATATCCGTGTGATCACTTCTTCCTGTGAAAAACGCCTCCCTCGTGTAAAAAAATGTATGTGTCGTGTCAAAAAAGGCAGGGTTCTTCGACTTGTGCTGGCGTTTTTGTCATAACGGCTTTGTCCCCATGCCGCCCTCCGACGTCCGAGTATATCCCCTTCGTCGTGCGAAAAATGTTTTTTGTCGTGTAATGAATGCCTTCGTCGTGTGAAAATGCTTTCGCCGTGTACAAAAACGCCTTCGTCGTGTGCAAAACCAAGCGTGAAACGGCGATGCGCCTCATGTGCCCGAGCGCACCTCTGACGGAGGGGGCGAAAGTGTGCGTCGAAGCTTGGGGGACGGTGTGCCGGACTACGCCAGATGGCGAGGCTTTCATCTTGTTGGACTCGGAATCGCACCGCGGTCTCATCCTGGCCCCGAAGGACACGGAACGTGAGCGATTCAGACGAGCTTGACGTCGCGTAGAGCCAGTTCTGAGTCCCTTGACATCTGGAAACGCTGTTTTGTTCCGGGCAAACCGCTTAGAAGTAGAGTGGTACCTGGTATTATGTTGCTTGGTCAGGAAAAACATTGATGCACCGCTGTTTTAGTCACCGCAGCTTAACATTTTTAGAACCGCACGTTGAAGGAAGCACATACCTACGTCCAATTTCAAGATATTTGAGCTCAACGTGGGAGGTCGGTCCGGAAGAGGTTGAGGAAGTGATGACATGCTTCGAAACACTCAGCGAACATAGCTACCCCCTAACTTTGCTAGGTTGCGACTCACAGCGGACGGTTTCCGGACAAATATAGCTCTCTTGAGCCAGATGCGCGCCGTAGGGGTGTGCTTTCATTGTGCGGGTGTTCGAATATGTCTTTTTTTTTTCCCGCCAGCCAGCAATATTCTGAAATAGAGGCTCTGATCGGATCATCCGGAACTAAAACGGGGGTGTCCCTGTTGATGTAGAGTTGACTCTGGTGTTGGCGTGAGCAACGCTGGTGAGAATGCTTTGGCCGTTTTGTCGACCGATGTTGCCCATTGCAACATTCCAGACATCTTCTTCTGCGGGTTTCCTAGCGAACGTTCGAATCATGGTGGGGGCGTGGGCGGCACTGCAGTGGGACGTTGTGTATCGCTTAGGCATGTGCTGCCGACGTTTCGTGACACATTACAGCAGTACGTACGTACCAGTAGAGGGCACCGCTTTTGGATCGCCAGATGAAATCGAAATGGTTTCACGCGAAGGGCAGCGAACGATGCGCGTGCGAACAACTGTTTGCTTGCTTTTGCTTTCGTTTTCGTTTTTTTGTTTTAATCCTCCGGCGGATTGGCAAAAAAATAAGCTCAAGCTCACCAAAATTCCGCATCTTAAATACGGGTCGGGTTGGGGCAGGAGGTCTTCAACATCTCACGGGTCGGGTCGGGCCGGGTGGGGTCGGGTCAGGACGTCTCCAAACCCTCACGCGTCGGATCGGGGTCGAATTAAGTGACCCGACCCGACCCGACCCGACCCGACCCGACCCGTGAACGGCCTTGTTTTTTCGTGAGAACAGCCGTTCCTGTTCCAAAATCGCCGGATGAACCGGGTAGGCGGTACAGCCAGCCCTCTATGTCCGAAGACCCAATATAGCCCTCTGCGTCACATAATCTGTACACCTAGGCAAGAATTAACGTTGCCCTGCATTACATTATCCAACCAGGGTGGGATGGGTGATTTTTTTTTCCCGGGTGTGGTGTTTTGGTGCGGTTGTCTGTCGGGTAAACCGAACGTTAACGAAAATCCGGCGTCGATCGAACATTTTCTCCCGAACTTCCCGCTCTTAACTACTCAAAGCAAGTTCACTCGCGGATACCTCAAGAACAAACGTTGTTTGGAAAAAAAAACTATCTGAGCTCTCTTCCAGGAGTTTCCAAAGCATGCCCATTGGTATATGGGGGTATAGGAACTCGTTCTTACATCAGCGCAAGATTAACCCAACCCCCCCCCCCTCAAAATTCTCTTAATTGCCCATATATCTTGAAATAGATTTTTTTTTGTAGATGTCGATCGCCTCGCTATTTTCGAAATAAATCGATATTGCCCCCTGCAGGAACGGGCAGGTGCGCTGGAAACCCGTGGTAGAGAGCTAGCGCAGTTCCTTAAAAAAACAGCCGATTTTGGGCTCTTCGGGAGTGAAATAGCTATTATGAGTAGGCACAGAAAAAAAGATCGAGAGAAAATATAATATCAAGATCGGATTTTCCATAACGTTCGGCGTAAAGAGTGTGTTTTGAGTGACACAGAAGGAGCCCGCTTATAAGAAGCGTCCTTTTTCGGCGCCAAGATCCATCTTTTTAGTTTGTGACCACCACTGGGCACAGGCTTCTATTGATACGGGATGTAGTATGGCACCGGACCCTAAGTCAAAATGCTTATGTTGTCGTGAGACAAAAACGAGCCTCAACTTCTTGGGGACGAATTTCTTAAGAGCGGACGCCCTCCGTATTTTCACACGAACTTATCCGGCCTCCTCACGTTTTGCATGGCGCTGCCCCGACCGTTCCGCCGATCGTTCCGCCGACCGTTCCGCCGACTGTTCCGTTGTCGCGCACCTATCAAATACTGCTACGCATAAGCAGTTAGGCCGATGACCCACGAAACCCTGTCGGAAGAAAGCCTTGGCGAAATGAGATCTAAAGCGCAGGCGATCATGGTGAGATGATGATGATGATCATGTGTGGGGGGAAACGCCTGGTTGGCGAAGGGTAGGGACCCGTTCAACGATAAAGGTACTGCACCTTTTTCCGGCCAAAACAATGGTTGTGACTGACGAGTCTACTTAACTGAAGGGCTACTCAATATTCGTGGGAATGCCATTCATTTCATGTTTTCCAATATTATTTTGTTGTATGCCTGCATGGGCTTTGGGATCGTTCATCTTGATTTTTTTTGTCAGCTTTCACAATTGCATTTTGTTGTATGCCTACATGGGCTATAGGGGATTGTTCATCTTGATTTTGTTTTTGTCACATTTTTTAATGAGTTACAGATATCATAATCACGTGAAAAACACAACCTCAGAAAAACTAGGCACTACCCCAATGAGGCAAAAACGCATCTAAGCGTCAAGCTTTGACGCTCGGGTTTCGTCCAGTCGAAGGGAGAGGGGGCGCGTGAAGCGGGGGGGCGACTCTTCTCGACCGCGAGTATGGTGTAGGTTCTCGGTGATGACTTTTTATGCGCAACCTTGAGCACAGAGTGCGTATTATATGATCACAAGGGGCTATCGGGGTTCGTTTTACGTCGGAAAATTGTGGTGTGCGTAGAACGATCGACGGTTGAGAGGCTTCAGGCAGATAATCTTCCTTTCCTCATCGCTATGCCGACGTCGTCTGCGTATGTTCTCCTTCGTCGTACCGCACGAGCCCAAACGCGATGACTCCACGAACTGCGGAAGTCCATGTTTATGTGCCCGTCCATGCCGCGAAATCTTTTGCAATATTTGCTATAGGTGATTTTGAGTTGTACCTGCTTCTCGCTTCCGCGTCTGTTGGTGTGTAATTCGGTTCCTCTATAATAACTAGCGTTCTTCGCAAGTCACTTGGTGCCACCTTTGCATCTCTCTTCACAGACAGAGCCTCGACACGCTTGAGTTCATCAGGTTATGAGCCTCGACCTTTGATATACACATCGATTGGATACGTATGGACCTTTACGACAATACTTCGACAGCGAGGCCTTACAATCTGATGAGATGGCTAGTGCAAAACGAGAAGCGTATCGGCAACATCCACCTTCCAAGCAATGAGCGCTCGTTGTCGAAGACAATATGCACAACTGTACGGACTGAGACATACCTGCGTCCGAGGCCACTGCAGCTTGCTCTGGTGTTAGCCAAGTGATTTCCGTTGGATACCACGGTATAACAACCATTGTGTACTGCAATCCGAGTCAAATTCGCAAGCAAGACACGTTTTATACAACTCCGTCTCGAACCATAAGGATCCTTTGGATTGAATATTTATATACAAAACTGTCCTTAAATTTCGAGACGCAAGGTAAGACGAAGCTTTACTTGTTTCCCATCGGCCGGCGGATCAAATCACAATAAAATAAACACAACGTGTTTCTCCAGCATAATCCGCGTCGCTAGATGCGATATGCACTTTCAATACGCTTGCTCGCGGTCGATGTAGCGCACCAATGAACCAAAACATTTCGGCATTTTCTTACCATTCCAGGAGGCCGCTCGGCTTCTCGGGAGCAACAATTCTGCTGGAACCCGGCCCGACAGCAGCGGAGAATTTAGCCAGAACCAAGAACCCGGAGCGCGCGTACCGCGAGTTGTATCGGGAGCCACCGCCACCGTGCGCAAGGGCGTCATTCATGCTCAAGAGGGAGAGGTGGAAAGGGGAGAGCGCGGTCCAGCTGCGGCCCCCAAGAGGCGCAAACTGACAAAATATTCGCTTAGGTCCTAGGCTTCAGGCTTCTCGCGGGCGCAGAAGGACATGTTGATATACCAGGTATATATATATGGCTTAATGTGTTCGTGTGGAGTGTAGTCTGGCGGTTTTGGTTGATGTTGCGGTGGCATTGTTGTTTATGCGCGGGCAGGGGGGGGTATTTTTGTGTCCAATGAATGCAGGCCGAGCTGTCCTTGAGGGCCGTTAAGAGTCCGGACGAATTGCCGCGGTAGTATGCTTCCAGTCCGGGCTGTCCATGAGGACCGTTGGGAGTTCATGTTGGGTTGACCACTGTCGCATACCTGCAGTCCGCGCTGTCCCTGAGGACCGTTGGAAGTCAGTGTGGTGATGCCCGCGGCCGTATACTTCACCTCGTATGCTTGCAGTCCGGGTTGTCATTAAGGACCGTTGAGAGTTTGTGTGGGGTTGGCTGCGGTCGCATACTTGCAGTCTAGGGTGGCTTTGAGGATCAATGGGAGTTCCAGTGATGTTGGCCGCGATAGCATACTTGAAGTCCAGGCTGTCTTTGAGGATCGTTGGGAGTTCCTGTGATGTTGGCCGCGATAGCATACTTGCAGTCCAGACTGTTTATGAGGATCGTTGGATGTTCCTGTGAGGTTGGCCGCGGTCGCATGCTTGCGATTCAGGCTGTCCTTGAAGATCGCTTGAAGTCTGTGTGGGATTGGCCGCGGTCGTATACTTGCAGTCCGGGCTGTCCTTGAGGGCCGTTGGGAGTTCGTGTGGTACTGGCCGCGGCCGTATACTTGCAGCCCAGGCTTTTATTGAGGACCGTTGAGAGTCCGTGTGGAGTTGGCCGCGGTTGCATCATGCCGTATCTGTTCACGGCGTGTACTGAAGAGAGGATTATCGGTGGTTGAAAGCACAAGGGGTGCATTCCCTACTACTACTACTACTACTACTACTACTACTACGTTATGCAATACCGACAACGCTGCTGCTCGCTTGCTTTCAACAGCGGGTATTCCTTGCGGAGCATGCTCAGACCGTGCATATGGGACCACCACTGACTATTAGTAGCAGTCTGTGAAAGTTCAGATCTTCTGGTTATATGTGTCCTTACGTCGTCTGACGAAGGCTGATCTCAGATGACTGACCGAGGCCGGTCGCTGGAGGCTAAGAGCTGGTGTCAAACAGCTCAAACTTCGTAGACGGTGATGGTGTACAAGATGCTGATGCCTTAGTTGAAGTGGCACTCTCTGGCCAAGTTAGGTTTATCACGATGAACCACAGTATCATTAACACAGCCTTGATGGTGACAACGCTCGTATAATTTTAACAGCGGATCACTCGTGACGGTGCATGCTAAACTAATGTATTGTTTTAAGGAGGAGCAGTCGCTGACTGTCAGAGCGTTCGATCAATCTACGTTTCATATTAGTGCGATTGTGGCGGGAGCAAGGCTGTGATTAACCCCGCATACACACGTGATGGACGTGGGGCCGCTCCCCGTTTATCTTTGGCGGTAAAGTTACCGTGCGCGTGCTGCAAGTTGAAGTTCGGATTCCGGCGCCAATCAACGTACATTGTAGTACAAAACTATCAGCTCGTGTACGTACGTACGTACGTACGTACGTACGGTGCTGAGGCCGCACGGCAATTGGCAACGCAGGGCTAGCGCCACGGGCGTAGCCGTGGCCGTATCGCTAGTTGTAATAAAAAAAAACTTTGTGGTCGACGATACCTACAAACGGAGTCCTGCCGACGCCTTCATACAAAACAGAAAATAACCACTTAACCTGGATCGTACCGATATATACCGAGAGCCCCAACGCAGCCATAAATGGCCGCTGCCAAGCACTCCAATGAACACCGATGCCTGTATAACTATCACGTACTTGTAGACTGCAGAGTGCACCATGCATAAGACAAGTCTAATCGCGCAGACCGCGACATACGATTGGGGGATTTCATTCCCCGGATGCCTACGTAAACCAAACTGGTATGAGGACCACGCGTTCCGGGCGTCTGCACCCCTACCTCGAAAACCCGCACCCTCGAGCCTACATGGGTGCCAGGTGCCACATCTATGTTAATTTTCGGCGTGACCATAACTAACATACTATCGTGTCTTTATGATTTTCCCTTCCGTAACGAACGGAGCGTAGCCAGAACGACAAACTTGAAAACAAAATCGCGTTCCGGTACCTTGCCACGAAGTATGTTACGTGAACAAGGTAATGGCGACGGGAAAGGCTGGGCATCTGGCCGAGTTACGCTCGCGCAGGTGCATTCTAGGCGTCGCGTGGTTACTATGTCTAGTGTTTGCGGCTGAATATGAAACTCCTTCCCTCCCAAGCGCCCTGTCAGTCGCGCACTGGCTACACCAAGGCCTGCCGGCAGGTGCGCACTGGCTACACCAAGGCCTGCCGACAGGTGCGCACTGGCTACACCAAGGCCTGCCGGCAGGTGCGCACTGGCTACACCAAGGCCTGCCGGCAGGTGGGGACCTTCTTCTAGAGAGTCCACGTACAAAATATATGTTGTGCAAATATATATATATGTTGCAAAGTTGCATGTACGTGAAGCATACAAGGCAGTCAGAAACGCGAACCAAGCCCCAAGGAAACACTTGGCCGCTTACACACCCCACCAAAACAAAAAAAAAAAGCAAAACGTTAGTACCGCACCCCCCCAAGACTTCAACTTAAGAGGCACGTGCCGGACCCTTATACACGCACGGCGAGCATCGCCACAACATTTCACAAAAGGTGGCATCGTGGGTGTCGCCACCGTACGACAAACCACAGGCGCCACCATACACAGATATAAACCAAAATACGTGTGACCTCATTTCTGGTCGTGTTGCGGAAGCGCGCGACGCACCTCGGTGTCTATTTCACGCCAATCAAAATACTATACTACTACTGCTGTATTGTTCTACGCCCTCGCCGATCATTTGAAGGGCGTACTGGGTTAGTCGAGGCCTCCTGGCTCTCGTGTTTACGTTTAGTAACTCAGAAACGCCCAGGTCCCCGCACTTTCCCGGCCATTTTTCTTCACATCTAAAATTGGGCGATATCATAGGTACCACATCCGTAGCACCCACCCGCCACATAAAGAAAATGTAGGGGCTGTCAAGAAGGAACTGCTTCCGTACAATGGGAAGGCGTTCCTCCCCCCTTTTAAGGCTGACGACAGCGCAACCACGGTTGATGCGGATGCATATGCTATGACATGGATTCAACAAATACCATCTGCCCCTTACTTGCGGAGCTCTATCCTATACCCCACCCCATGAACTGACCTCCGGAAATATGAAAAGTGAAAACCCGATGATGACGAATGCCATGGCCTATTATAGGTATACTTATCGAAACAAATAGCGAAAAACCACGAAACGTCACATCCGGCGATAAGGCATACGCCTTCTAGGGCAACTCCTCAATTGAGGGGCATACTAATAGTCAGTCAGAAACATTCTGGCCACAAAAGTGCTACATACGTACCCGTATATTGCAGAACGCGTCTGCGCAATTTCAACACACAACTAGCGCTTTTTTTTTTCCGCGTCCCATCGCAAACTTTAGGTGGCCGATTTTTCTTCGCCAACGTTCGCGGAATGTTTTTGGGAGCCACCGTTGCCGAATATAGCTACCCCGCACACAGCACTTAAGCTAGGCCAGAGGTGTCCAATATCGAACGACGTGTTGTAGAAGGCGGGATTTTTTAGGGGGGCGCTCCGTGCCCTCGATGGGGTGGCAGACCGCCACCGCCACCACCAGCCGTACACCCTTGCTGAAGAAACGGTCACTAGTGCTGTAAGGCCGGTCAATGTGCCCGTCACCGCTGTTTTATGGTCCCGTGCAGTCAAACAAACGCGGGGAAGAGGGGGGCGAGGGAGGCGAGGAAACGGATTTGGTTTGAGTCGAACCGCTTTGTCGTACATACGCCTATCTACGGGTGCTGACTTGACTACGACTATCGGAAGGGAAACGGAGTTTGGTACGTACATATTGATTGATAGTTATTTTTCCGCACACCAGACGAGATCACGAATCCTCACTTCGTGTTTTAGGTATCTAGATAGTTCAGGCAGATGTATATACTTCGTATATATGTATATGTATTATCGATCTGTATGATTTAACTCACGTTTCTTTGTCGGGTGGGAGCCGTACAATCTGCATGACCAAGCACAAGTTTTTTTGGTTGGATCTGTACTATACAGATCCTGCGCAACATCGTATAACTGCAGGTTTTAATCTAGGTGGTCTAGATTTGTGTGATGTTCCGTACATGCGGAATGTTCGGCGTCTGAACATACAGCGGATGCGGCTTGGCAAACGAAAACAATACGGCAGCTTGCGGAGTGGGGTAACCTAATAGCCTCCCCTGCCAACTACCTGGAGAGCGCGCCCTCATACAAATAACTTCTCAATAAACCAGCTTGAGTAAATCGTGAAGGAAAGGCAGCGTCTACCGCCCAATCAGTTGCACCGAGTTTCCCTCACCTAGATTGTACGGCGACAAATAGTGAAGAGATCTTCAAACGTTTTGTGCTGAAACAAAATCCTCGACACCTAATACCCCCCCCCAAACGCGTGCAAACTCACCCCTTCCTCCGAAGGAAACTGGGACAAAGCAACATCCAAAGATGCCCCAAGCGCTCTCTGCTTTCTGGTGCTTTTGAAGTTCCTCATGCTTTGCCCCAGGTCATCCAACGTCATGCCCGTAGTCGTTTTAAGCAGGGCATCCACATTGAACTCGGTCTCGCTAGAGTTGGCGGTCGAGTACCGCCTATTCCTCATAATGGCGTGAGCCCGAGCCAGCGACCACTCCTCCTGCTCGTCCAGGTCGAGTTGCCTCCGCTCCCAAGGGGTGCCCTTGCTTCGGCATTGGTCTATGTATCGCAGCACGGTACCCAAGCCGCGCCCCCAAAGCACGACCGATAGCAGCGGGTAGACGAGGAAGCAGAGCACAGCGGCCAGCAGAGCACCGACCATCAGGTAGATCAGGCTCCCTAGAAGATACGCCGCGTGCGCCGTGGAGAGCCTGCCCTTTCCTTCGCTCGAGCCCAGGAAAAAAATGCGCTGTGAAGGCAGAGAAGATAAAAACAGAGGCAGACAATAGGCCACCACGTATTATCTAATATCCGTGATCACCTCGAGAAGATCCCGATCTAGATCCAACACAAGAAGCACAAGGCATGCCCGATATTTGGAATACAGGTTGTGTTGCACAATATGTTCCGTGGCATACTTCGGCCATAGGATTGATTGCTCGTCGGATTAAGTTTCGTTTTTTATTAATTTTATCTAGAAATCAGTTTTTGGTGTAAGGTACGAAGCTCCTGAAGTAAGGAGCCTCTGAAAGAAAAAAAACAGGGCCACGGTAGGGGGGGGGGCGGGGAGTGCCCTGTTTTCTGCACTCCTCGCCCGAAACCTGACTTCGAAGATTGTTTGTCTGCGCAAACACGACCGATAATTTCAATGCGCCAGTCCAAAAACACACAATTAATTATTGGTATTCCATTTGCCATCTGACGATACTTCAATCATACATATTCTTATATATACCTATCACTCATACCTGAATACTTGACGCATGACACGATAGAGGTGCACCATGTTTTTGCCTTCTGAGGATGGTCACTTATTGTGAGGAGCTCTGTACTAATAGTAAGTCAAAAACAGATCTTGGAGGGAAACGAAGGTGCTATTCGACGAACAACCCCGTGGCCTACAACGATACAACGAAAAGTTGCAACAACAAAAAAAACAACGGAATTCTGACGATTTGGGGTTAAGGAGCCCCGTCGTTGCGAAAACGATTCAGCCGAAAAGTGCAATATATCTCTATCGTAGCACGCGTCACTCGACAAAACGTACACCAATAATGCAGTCCCCCTTACGAACGCCTTTTTAACCGACTCATTACCGACGTTTCAGCGATCAAATATCTGGAAGGGTGATATATACTCTCGTGCCTTACTAGGTAACCGGTAGATGCTCACACGAGAAGCTCAACCGGTCAGAAAACATTGCCTCAGAAGGAAAAAACTACCTACCACCCCATTAGGGGGGATGTGTCCAGGGGGGTGTAACCCTACCGTAGCCTATTGGTCAGGCCCCTCACCTCGACGGAATCATTGACGTCGTCCCCTTTCATCGAGCTCGGCTGAAGGTAGAGACGCCGACTCTCCCGCGAAGAGTCGGAGAAGTGGATGTCGTCCTATTAAATACGAAGTAAAGCAACACGTGAAAGCAAAAAAAAAATAACAACGTCCAGAAATGACCCGTTTTAGAAAAAACAAACAAGAACAACTGCTTCAATACAACTCACATTGGTAATCAACGGAGTGATGCCCGACCGAACGGTGGGAGGGGAGATGCTTTTTCCTGGGCATTGCCAAGCTGCTTGGCCACGTTGACCGCGTGAACGGCTCAGCTTACTTCCACCCACCAACTGCACCACATCTCTAACCCCACCACCAGCTTTAGAGAGTCGTCATGGGGAGGCACTCGTCGATCTGTGCCACTCGGCGATATGTTGAGTACGATTGTCGGGGCAACTTACGTAGTGCGCGAGACACGCCATCGATTTGCGGAGAATTAAGCTCGCCGTGTCTATCTCCAACGAAACACATCGCTGCTGTGATCATGGCAAGCGGAGGGAAACTTCCTACCGAAGTCTCGTGTACGGCGGGTGGTACAAGCAAGCAAGGGTCCAATAATCGTCACCGCACGTGCACCTCTCAATATTTTGTTTTCAAGGGAGGGTGTACTCATGTCGTGCATGGCCGTAGTCGTATGACCATAGACTCTCGAATACCGACAATTCTGGGTTGGAGCACGTCGGGTCTTCGCCGATCAGGCAGACATGACATTGCTTGCATCAAGCGCAAAGCGCCGTGATATGTTGGGCGAGTCTCATGAAGGGCGACCTGCATCCTACTAAGAACTGCCTTCGAGGCGGGCTTGCATACGGATGGCAGCTTCGAAATTATAGATTTGTTTGAGACGTGGGGGGGGGGGGAGCCAAGGGAAAACTTTATCCACGCTTATACTTTTGAATGAACCATGTTTAGTTGCTCGTACACCGATTCGATTGCGATATGTTGCTAAGCTCGGCCGAGTTGGTTTCATCTCTGAATTCCACGAATTTTCTCACGAATAGCACCATTTTCTCGCAAGTGAGGCACAGGTTGATGAGCAGGCCTGCAGCGGCGTCGCTTGGAGCTGTGAATCGCGTGGATCGAGTTGCAGCACTCGCGCGGGCGTACAAAATATTCTTGGTCCATATTAGCCTCGTCGCTTGCAGAATACGTGCCTGCTGTGCGTATATTCCATGTCAAGTTTATTTCTCAGGTATTTTACGTAGCTTATTCCCTGCTATCCTGTCTCCCTCTCACGTCTTTGCTGCCACTTCCGTGGATTTTGACACCCTTCGGCGTTAGACAGCTCCACCGCTGTTGGTGCTTCAGTCGCCATGTAGGACGTTCCAGCGAGATACGGGCCCGCGCGGCGGTCTCCTGGTCCACCTGTGCGACCAAAGACAACAGCAAAAAGCGAAGAACATGGAGTTGTATTGTCACGGAGCGCCCATATACCGATATAGCGTACCTGAGCGCGGGAAAATGCATGGCGGATATACAGTACGCGACAGCACTTAAGAACTCGGCAATTAAGAATTTCAGGCTGGAATTTGAGACGAAAATAATAACATGACCTCTTTTGTACTGAAAATAGTGTAGGACACACCCTGCCTTACATAAGAATTCTAGCCTGGCCAGAAATTAGATATTCTTAACTGGTGTCGCGTACTGTATTTGTGTTTGTTGGATAATGGATAATCAATTAAATTAGCACAAGGGGGAGAACAATATAGAACTACCCATAAACTTGTTTGGGGTGGTCGGTGGTGTTATTTGCCCGGTTACCCGCCCGGTGTCTACTTGTTTTTTTTCCTTTCAAGAGACATTTTAGGTTCTGTGTTTTTTAGCCCGGTGGCTGCTTACGAGTAGTAGCCGGTACGAGGAACGAACCCCTGCTGTGTTGTTCCTCCCTTTTCAGCTTGCGATACGTATATACCCCCGAGATTTCAAGTCAACCACAACCCCGAAGGGGGGGCTTGTAGTGGCTACGAATAGATATAGGAAACTATCATATCTGGTTAGGATTCGTTAGAATACGTGACGTCACGCTTCTCACAGGCGATTCGGATGTCGAAATAAGGGAACATCAACTCTGTGCGTTGATGTTCCCTCAAGGGATCACTGACCAAACATTGTCCGCCAGGTGCCAAAAAACCAAGCCCAGCAAAAGAGCTACAGTGCCCGTACGCGGCCAACGGGGATATTTACAAACCACACTACACGCACGATCCACGTCTAGCGCATGCAATAAAGCACCACAGGTCGAAAAACAAACGTAGCTGGTAACTTGAAAAAAAAAACTTGCGGTCAGGTGCTGTACGTAACAAAAGGAGGCGAGAGCTACCAGTATAGACGAGACAAAACCCGTGTCTGGCTTAACCCCCGAGACCATCACACCTCCGGGGTTTTTTTTTTCAACTTCGGATGGATGATCGAATAGAAAGCTTGAAACACCTTTTAGCACCGCACTGTAAAGTAACATTTATCTCAGTCTATTTCACAGGTAACTTGTCCCCCCAAAAAGAGTAAAACATGTCTGGGCAAAAACGTGGCGAATATAGCATCGTCTACCGGGGGCAGACCGAAAAGTCTTGCGCAGGCTGTGTGCACGTACTGGGATCTAAGGAGCAGCACCGCACCGCACGCGCGCAGTACGGTGATCTAGGCCTACCACCGCAAGACCTTTCTAGTGATAGTTTCTCGGTAAGATCGCACTCGTGGTTTTTTTTTTTTCGTCGTTTTTTTTGTGTCGCTTAACACGGCCCCCACATGGGATAAGGTCAGCACACCCCCACCCCCATCAAATATTTGTCGGTGTGTCAAGTAAATTATGGTGTTCAGTAGTAGACGCATGCCACGGTAGCCTGCATGCAGGTGCACCATGGTTTTTTCTGAGGGTGGTGTCACTTGGTTATAGTATAGGAGCTCTATAAACGTCACCCACAGACTGATTTGGAGGAGAATAATCGTGCTACTCGTATATACCCGATGAACTAATCGCCTGGCCCACGTATAAACTCAAAAAGAAACGCAACTTACAAGAATGAAATTCCGACGATGTTTTGGGTTAAGGAGGCTTTACTAGGTCGTTCAGAAAACGTTTCAGCCAAAAAAACCAAAAAAAAGGTATACCTCCACCTCTATCGTAGCACGGGTCAGGACTAATATCGTAACGATGGTTGCAGTATACACATGAAGACAACGGGTCCTTAATTGCAGCGAAATATCCCTGTGTCGCAGCTTTGTGACCACATAATAACTAATTGGTATATCTCTAGGATGGAGAACCAGCACGGACACTGGGTGCGCTGGATGTCGACGGGTAGAAAGGACGGGTTAATGTGAGGCACACACACAGTCCGTTCAGAGAGGTACTACTATCATTCTTGTTCCATTTGATATCTGACAATGTGCAGCTCTTATTTCAATCACACCATTCACATATACATGTCAAGCATCCCTGAGTACTTGACAAACTTATAATAATAGTGCGGAGGGCCCATAATAGTGCGGAGGGCCCTAGTAAACAGGACCTACGGTACAGACAAAAACCTATATATTTCCCTATTTCTACTTATCGTAGTAAACACAACCGTCACAGGGAAAAATAAACAATCGACGTGTTTGTTTACAAAGTACCCCGCGGTGCATCACACCTGTCTTTCCTCCTCTTTTCTCTTCAAGGGGATAACCGTCGACAGCCAGATCGAAATCTTCCACGTGATCAAAGGGAACGAAAGCGTCCACATCACGTTCAGAAGAGCCAACGCTCCCAGCCCGACCACGAAAGAAAAAAGCGTCCTGTTCAGCGCCCCCATGGTTATCTCCCACAACCTGTCCCATTGCTCGCTCCGCCGTGACCTGGCCAGCACGGGAAACCGTGTACGTAGTAAGGCGGAGGGCTGTAAAAACAATTCGACACAGCAGCAATGCAAAGGGCTGTAAATATGCTTATCATTAAAAACAAAAACAAAAAACGTTCACCGCATGGGAACACGAACAAACAAAAACGAAAAGGAACGCCACACTATCCTATTTCGAGAGATATCATAGACAGGGAGGGGGGGGGGGGTGTACTCATGTCGTGCACGGCCGTAGTCGTATGACCATAGACCCTCGCATCCCTACAATGCCGGGACGGAGCACGTTGGGTTTTCACCAACCAGGCAAGGGGGGGGGTACTCTGAAACCAATTATAACAAAACTTGAAAAAATATGCCATTATATCGATTCGTGTAGAAGTTCCAACGCTCCGATATACATATATTTTATTTTTGACCCTTTTTAGGTGTGTGGCGCCTGGGATCTCAGACCCGCGTGCTCCCCTGCTTACCCTTGGGATGATGAGGTCACACTTTGCGTATTTCCAAGCAGTCTGTCCCCTTAAAATTATGAGTGCAATTCTTGAAGGGAGAGCAAGCAGTGGCCGGGGAGAGGTGCCGGCTTATTCTCCGAGCTCTTCGCATGAGGAGCTGAAGTATCTCTCACCCGAATCGTGAAATCGAAGAAGGTTGTTCTCGACAACCCGACCAGCAATTGAATACAGTGGAGGACCCTATTTGAGAGAGATAGGTGCGGTCCAGGCCAAAGACAGCTCTCTTAACTAGCTTTCTCTCTTATCCACAGTGATAAATATATAGGTTTAGTGTAGGCGCGTCCAGCTGATTCGGTCTCTCGTAACTGTATTATTCTCTTATATAGAGTACACCCTATCTTAAGTCGGGGTAACCACTATATACTGATCATAGTATAGGAGCTAGTCCGAAAACAAAACATACGCGTAAAAAGCTATCATTCCCAAAACCGGTAGTTAACTCACTCGAGAAGCTCAATCCGCTCAGAAAATATTGCCCCAGAAGGCGATTAACTAACTGCAACCACGGTGGTAGGTATTGCACTTTTTAGCTTGGTATTTTCTGAGCGTTGGAGCTCCTCGAGCAAAAGCCACTACCGGCTAGAACGATAACTGCCCTTTTACAATAATTTCAGGACTTTTAGCGGATAGAAATATGTGTCGGGCTTCGCGAGCAAGCTTCTTCGAAGTCATGCTTCGGGTGCATCAGCTGTTACTCTACGTGACGCATCTTACAGCTATAGAGACAGGTGCCCTGCTGCTACGATACACTATGAAGATGTACTGCAGTCTCCACTGGACATAAGGTCCTAGGCTGCTGTACAACTGTAGCTGCTACTGAACATTGATCATGACAATAGGCTGCTATTTTCCTATTTCTTAACAGATATTGAGTTCCTCGTGTGAGGAGCTCATAAAGTAAGCCGCCACCCCTCTAAGGTACGCCATGGATCTGCCTCAGAAGGCAAATACTAACCACAAGCCCCCTGCCTACCGTGGGACGAGTCAGGGCTGGCTTTCAAGCCAAACACTATTTACGACCATCCCTACCCCCGATTCCAACCAAGCTTTCAGAAGCGTGGTACGATAGAGGTAGCATATTCTGGCTGTTTGTTTTTTTCTGGAACACGGGGCTTCTTAACCCCAAATCGTCGATATTTCATGCTTGTGTTGCCATGGGATTATTCATCAAGTTAGCTCTTTTTAGTATCCCCCGAAAACAGTTTTTAGACTACTGCAGGTATAGAGGTCCTCAAGTCACCACGCTCAGAAAAAAACATGGCGAACCTCTACCCGTAGCATGCGTCTACGGGGGGTAGTTCTCGAACCACGACCCCCACCAACCCACAGGGGTAATTCTCGAACCCCGGCCCCGACCAACCTCTACAGGAGTAATTATCGGGACTGAAGACGTAACGAGGGATTATTGCTGCAGTGTGGCCTATCGACCATTCTGTCCACCATTATTGTTGTCCAAGCGGGGTCGAGTCGTAAACGCTTTATTTCGGGCGGGTGGGCATGGTAATCAGAACCTAAAATGGACCCTGAAAAAACAGGTATTTCCCTATATTTACACACCGTATTTGGATCTGATTTCTACTAAACTTCCCCCCACAATGGCACTAATGGCGCGTGCTACGAAAGAGGTGGAGGTATACCTTTTTTTGGCTGAAACGTTTTCTGAATGATCGGGCCTCTTAACCCCTTAAGAACCGGTCCCGCGAATTTGGGGACAACCAAACCACTTGAAATCAGTTTGGGATAATTTTCAGTTCTGGATGGATTACAACCCAAAATCATCGGACTTGGTCATTCCTGTGTTGCAAAAAAAAAGCGTTGCCGATGCGTGCTACGATAGAGATAGCACTTTTCGGGGCGAATTGGTTTCTGAATGTTCGAGCTTCTTAACCCAAAATGGGCGAACTGCTGTCATTATTGTCATTATTTTGTTGCAATCTTGTTCCTTGTCTGCTTCGGCCATGGGGTTGCCAATCGGATATGATAGCACTTTTACTTCCCTCCCTTAATGATCACTTTGGGGTGAGATGTAGAGCTCTTCAAGTGACCACCCTTAGAAGGCAAAAACATGGTGCACCTCTATCGTAGCATGCGTCTATATGCTTAGGCCCTGGGCTTGTTCATCGGTTATACGTAGCACGGTTGTTTTCGTCCAAAAATCAGTTTTTGGGCGGAGTATAGAGCTCCTTAATAAGTGACCACCCTCAGAAGGAAGAACATGGTGCAACCTCTACCTTAATATAGCATGCGTATATTACAGAGAGGGGGGGGGGTGTACTCATATCGTGCACGGCCGTAGTCGTATGACCATAGACCCTCGCATCCCTACAATGCCGGGACGGAGCACGTTGGGTTTTCACCAACCAGGCAGACATTGCTTGCACCAAGCGCGAAGCGCCGTGAGGTATTGGGCGAGTCGCTTTGTTGCTTGCCTTAGTCATTTGACCATTGACCACGCATCCCTTTCGAGACGGAGCATACAGAGGGGCGTACTCATTTGTTGCTTGCATTAGTCATTTGACCATTGACCACGCATTCCTTTCGAGACGGAGCTTACAGAGAGGGGGGGGCTACTCATGTCGTGCACAGCCGTAGTCTTATGACCATAGACCCTCGTATCCCTACAATGCCGGGATGGAGTAAGTTGGGTTTTCACCGACCAGGCAGACATTGCTAGCACCAAGCGCGAAGCGCCATGAGATGTTGGGCGAGTCGCATGAAGGGTGAGCTGCATCCTACTAAGAACCGCTTGTGAGGCGGACTTGAATATGGACGACAGCCTCCAATGAATTGATTTAATTTATGGTGTGGCCACTTCCAGAGACAGCAATGGGTGTTACTATGTATCTACCTAATGGGTGCCTTACCATATACACACTGCGTGATACAATCGATCCCCTTGTGCGGAGTTGAGCTTATCAACCACGCACAAATGATCTAACCAGACCGCCAGCCTTGGTGACCACCCAAAACAAAACAACGGTAAATGGTTGTCTAGCTCACGCAGTGAGAGGCATGTTTTACAGCGCCGTCGCCAAGCGACGCCAACCCAACCTATAAATATATAATATATATTTATAGGGGGAGGGGGGGCAGGGGGGGGTAAGGCAATTAGAACCCACAATGGAACCCAAAAACCAGGTATCCTCCTATGTTTAAACACAGTATTTGGTCCTGACTACTTCTGCATACCCCCCCGTAACGCTGGTGAGGCGAGAGAACATGTTTCCGATGGCGCCCGTGACGTTATACCTCCAAAACACGAGGCAAGGAGGAACGATGACTGGCGAGTGCTCACCGGACGGTCGGGTCGGGGGGTGGTTTCGATAGCATCTGAGCTGAACGCTGCGCCTGCGGCATGCTTGACTATTATCAGGCTTATACGACAACGCCGCCCTCAAGAACAGCGCCCACACGTTCGCCTTTAGAACAACACCCATTATCTTCCCGTTCAGAACTGAAATCAACGTTGTAAGGCTCGAACTGCTTGAAATATTTGTGCGGGATAAGTTTTTCCAATAGCCGGTCGCCCCGGTGGGCTAGCAGGTAACCACGAAGCCTGTTAGCGTCGAGATCGAGAGTTCGAGCCCCGCCGAGTGCATGCTCGTAGGGACTTTTTCTTGCAAAAAATAATCTTGAACAGCTGAAAGCGCGAGAGCGTGAGTTAGCAAAATTCGATGAAAATCGACGAGCGTTGGGAAGGCTGAACCCTCTGCGCGATACAAATCAAGGCAAGAACCGTAGTGGGGGAGGAGGGAGAGGAGCGTACTTTGTGACCCCGGATCTGAGTTACAATTAGGGAGGGAGGAAGACGGAAGTGCGAAGATAATAACTGGGATGGAAAAAAAAAAAGTGGAAGAAAAGGAGAAAATAAGCACTATTCTGGAAACGAAACGAACACATGGAATTTTGTGTGCGACATTAGTTTTTCGGTGGTGGTGGTAGCAGGGTTAAGACTCACCCAACAGGCCACACAGCTCCGAGAATGGGCTTGAGGAGGTTGAAGGGCGGAGGGAGAACGTCATTCAGGACGTCTTCCCCGCTCTGAATGATGATCTTCGCCCTGGCTAGCTGGAACTCCTTCGAGGCGTTCTGCTGCACCTCCGAGTGCGCGGTGCTCAGCACGGCGATCAGCAAGTTGAGAAGCATCACAGCCATGATGACGAGATATATCACCATGAGGGTAACCCCGGCTTCGACGTGGATAACGCCTCCGCAGTCTACACCGGCCCCGTTATCGTAACGCTCGTAGAACACGGTGAAGTCGAACTCCCCGAGCATCGCCGCGAAAATAGTCAGGAGGGAGTCTCCGATTTTTCCGAACGCCTGGACGACTGGGTGGTCGCTGACGTCACAGCTTGGGTCCAGCCGCTCCACGAGCACGGTATTGTTGTCGTAGAGGGCGCTGAAGCTGGCGGCGAAGCCCAGCATGACGAGAAGCAGGACAAGCGAAAACTGCGCCAACTCTGTCAGCATGGTGAAAATCACCTGTCGAGCGAACCATTGGCGCGATATTTGGGAGGCAGGGGGGAGGGGGGGGGGGGGGGGGGGGGGGGTG
>MEHQ01004115.1:63839-103484 GCA_008828725.1 Saccharina japonica | reverse complement strand
GATTCATGTCGTGCACGGCCGTAGTCGTATTATCATAGACCCTCGCATCCCTACAATGCCGGGACGGAGCACGTTGGGTTTTCACCAACCAGGCAGACATTGCTTGCACCAAGCGCGAAGTGAAACGTGAGAGGAGGGGGGTGTACTTCATTTTCATGCATGGTCGTAGCCGTATGACCTTAGACCCTCGCATCCCTACAATGCCGGGACGGAGCACGTCGGCTTTTTACCGGCCAGGCAGGGATTAATTGCTAGCACCAAGCGCGAAGCAAAACGTGAGGTGCTGGGCGAGTCGCATGAAGGGTGAGCTGCATCCTGCCAAGAACCGCCTGTGAGGCGGACTTGCATATGGATGACAGCTTCAATGAGTTACTTTAAATATGGTGTGTGGGGGGGCTAATGAATGTTATAATCTCGACCCACACAGGACATGGAGACCCACACAGGACATGGAAACGAAAAAACGAAAAACATTGTGCACGAGTCTCCGTCAGTTAAATCATCTGGCAATAACGAAGAAGATCATAAGACACAGGAGTACACCGTACCTGAGTCATGGGACCTAAGGCGCTTCCTATCTGAGAGAGAAACAGGACCCGCGAGAAAAGGAGCGGCGCGGTAGATGCCAGGAAGCACTGAGCGATGATCAGGTGTCCCGAGTCCCCGGTCGTCAGCTCCATCATCCGGAATATGAAGGCCAGAAAAACGAACAGCACCGTGGTAACGTCGAGAAAGTTCCACTTGTCGTAGAAGTACCTGTCACCCATTGATTTCGCGCACCAGAGAGAAGAGGGAGAGGGGAGGGGGGTTATTGATTGTGCTTGTACTCGATACAGCAGGTATGATGGCGGTTACGGTTATTTGGGAGTTCATATACTTGATGAGGCTTTATTGTGTGGTCTCGTGCTTGTGACTTGGCTTGCTTACTTCGCTGCGAGCTCTGCGACGAGGTCCACCTTCGATGTCCTATGATATATACGTGGTTCATGTCTACATGAGGAGCGCTCCAGCACCTTGACCCTGCCCGCCTGTATGTGGGCCCAGCATGAGCCTGAGGTCGTATCAACACGCTACTCGTGTCATGCATACCCGTGGTCGTATGACCATGAGAGGGAGGGAAGGAGGGGGGGGGGGGGGGGTATGCGGGCTTGTTCGGGCTAGGAAAAACTGCATGTAGAATACTCCTCTTTTAGGAGGGGAAAGAAAAAATATGTTGGCGGATACGCTGTAACCGATGAATCGAAAACAACCCTGCTCGCCCCCCACCTCGGCTGGTGCAAGACAAACCGTCTCAAAAGCAGCCATTGGTACGTGCAGCTCACCCACCCTTCATGTGATTCGCCAAACATCTCCACGGCGCTTCACGCTTGGTGCAAGCAATGTCTGTCTGGTCGGTGAAAGGCCGACGTGCTCCGCCCCGGCATTGTAGGGATGCGAGGGTCTATGATTGTACGACTACGGCCATGATTGACGTGAGTACACCCCCCCCCCCTCCCCATGCTAGCAATGTCTGCCTGGTCGGTAAAAACCCGACATGCTCCGTCCCGGCATTGTAGGGATGCGAGGGTCTATGGTCATACGACTACGGCCATGCATACATATGAAGTACACCCCCCACCCCCGCCGGCTGGAGAGGGGGCTACTATAGCCGGTCAAAAAAATTACGAATAATGCAGAAGAATAGCAACCATTTCGCGATTCCAACGTCGATTCGATGCGAGTCGACGAGGGAAGAAAAGGCTGAAGTCTCCTCGCGATAAAAATGCAAGGCAAGAACCGTAGTGGGGGAGGAGGGAGAGGAGCCTACTTTGTGACCCCGGATCTGAATTACGACTAGGGAGGAGAGATAAAGGAAGGGCGAAGATTGTAAATGGGATGGGAGAAAACCAAACAAAAAAAACGTCGATTGTATCGTGCGATTAAATCGGATAAATCAGCCGCGATTCGCAGGCCCAACCTATGGAGCGATTCCGATGTCGGTTGTATCGTGCGATTGAATCGGTTGAATCAGAGCCGATGCACAGCCCTAACTTACTGAGGATTCGACGACGAACGCAGCGGGAGCATGCATGCGTGCCACTCGTGCGCAGCATGTGTTCAGTGCCCGTGCGACGAGGTAAAGGAAGCAACCTCGGACGCTCCCCTTGCACGATTGTAATGATATTGCTGAGTTTTGCCATCCGCCAATGTGAAGCGTGAACTTCGACGCTGATCACTCAAAACATAAGGGTCGTTTTCAGTACGTATCGATATGCCGACCACACTTTTATTGAGGGAACGAGTGATAACAAAAACATTTCCAGAAAGAAAAAAGAAAACCGAGTGGGACAAAAAAACTAAAAAGGAACCCACAACGTAATTATATTAGTAATATAGTTACACAATTTGCTTCGGCCTTTGGGGGCACGGTGCGGCCAAAACGCGCAGCAATAATCGATGTCATCTCGAAATAGGGTCTTGAGAAAAACGAAAAGTAAAATGGTTGGACAAATGTACTCGTACTTCGGGGGCACGATGCGACAAAACGCGAGGCAGTCATCTCGAAGCAGGGTCTCCAGAAAACGAAAAGTAGTGGTTGACGAAGAAAGTTCATCATTCCGTACAAATAATGCTGCAGATTTAATTCCAGAAAACGAAAAGTAACGGTTGACGAAGAATTTCATAATATTGTACTAATTGTAGAGTTAATAGGTGGCGTGCGATGTTTTCCATCACTTAATATGTCATATTGATGGAGGCCAACGACATGGATGTCTCACCTATCTATCGACGCCCCCACGCCCGGCTCCGACTTGCTCGCGCTCGAAAACTCCAGTATTTCTCGCCATGCCACAGCCTGAGTTCGCGTTCAGAGCCAGCATGGACGCCGGCACAGCGCAAAAACATTGCTCAAGGGATAAGGACGGTGTTACAAGAAATGTTCTAAGGCTTACCATGTTGTTTTTTTCTTGTCTGCCAGGCCGTTCATGGGCCGGGTCGAACCTCGCGGATCAGGTCAGGTAAGGGTAACCCGACCTGATCCGTGAGAGTTGGAACACCTCCTGGCCCGACGCGACCCGGCCCGCCCATACTGCTGTCCATTGATCATCATCACGGTACTTCTGGATGTGCGCGACGCGTTTACGAGGTATTTTTTTTCCCCGAGAGGGGATAGACGCAACTTTGCAATTGCATGGACCCGGTCATGCAGGTGGGGCATGACGAAAAAAAAACTCGTGCGACTATGCGGCAGCTGGTCTTCGAGGCTCGAACCACTTGCTACCGTCGGCGTTTTATCACGGGGGCATTACACGTGCCTATTGACCCCGGGTAACGTCAAAACGATACTGCGCGGGAAGCGCCTATCGCGACCAAGCATCGTTCCACGAATCGTTCCACGAAAAGAACGGCGAAAATTGGGAAATATTGACCCATTGCGCAGCGCAAAACAAAACGAAGGAAACCGGGATAGGTCAGGGGGTAGAGAAGGCTAGGAGTGCGCGCTCTAGATATAGTATGGCGTTGGAAGGAAAAACCGAAAGGATAACATAATTGATGAGAGCAACCATCTGCTCTGTTCTTGACACAAGGTAACCTGAGATCCCCCCGAGGGTATGTGGTTTTACCCCGAGGGCAACTCAAGGAACTGCTTATAAAGCACGCCAGCCGGGTGGTTCATGTGTCAACGGTACCTCGTGTAAGTCTGCTATGACTGTATTCGAACTCGTGTAAGGCCGCTATGACTGTCTTTGAACGCGTGTGTGGCAGCTATGACGGTCTTTGAACTTGTGCAAGGCTGCTAGAACAGCCTTTGAACTTGTGCGAGGCTGCTATTAATATGACGGTATTAGAACTTGTTATAGCCGTATGTATTGCTGCTGCAAAACCAACCCTACACACTAAATAAAACCCAAGCAGTCTGCCCCAAAAAACATCGGTGAAGTTCTCAAGGGGGGGGGGGTGAGCCAAGCATCCACGAATGCTGCAAATAGGCGTGCGAGTTGCCTCGCTATAAATCGTCAACCAGTGACTAGTTGGCGAGGTAATACAGCTTTCTTGCCTGCGGTAATTGGCGGAGTGTTTTTTGGTCACTTGACGCGTGCTACGATATAGGTATCACATTTTGAACGAAAACGTTTTCAGAATGACGAGGCTTATCGGACTGGAGTCTCGTTTTGGGGACAAATTACTTATAATTAGAGTGGATTGTCCCCAAAACGGGCCTGCAGTCCTAAAAGGATTAACCCCTTAAGAACTGGCCCCACGCATTTGGGTACAAACTACTCAAAATTAGTGTGGGAGTTTTTTTTTCAGTTCTGAATGGGTTATATGTTATATATATCACCCAGAATCGTCGGAATTGTGTCATTCTTGCGTTGCACTTTTTTTCATGTTTTACTCTTGACCATGGGATTTTTTCATCGGGGGTAGCACTATAAATTTCCCTCTGAATAAAAATCTGCCTCGGGTGGCTTGCTACTAGTATAGTCTAGAGCTTTTCAGGTAAGAATCCTCATAAAAATCATGGTACCCCTTCACCCTGGCATGCGTCCTTGTCATCACACTTTACCTGCGTGCGCGTTTTCGTCCGTGGCTCGACATTTTGCTTTCCTTGATAAATAACTACGTCGGGTCTCGGGACTTCAGAAGGGGAAATTGACGACTAAAGCGACGATTACAGCGACGGCCACCGCGCGATTGAGGCATGATGGCATACAATGGTTGTTGTCCGAGTTATATACAATGGTTGCAATGCAAGGAGTAATTACGGCCCGGGCGCCACAAGGTAATTACCGTGCTAACGCTGTGCTCGTAGACGGTAGATAACACCAAATATACAATTGTTTTTTATCTACATCCTTTAAGGGGTCCGTCCCAAAGGGGTTGAACGCCACCCCAACTCATAGCAAAGCCGCGAATCGTAATATTATCGAGGTACGAGAGAATATGAGTTTTGCATGTACGTGAGAAGTCAACCAATCAGATGAGTACGGTTTATCTGTACTCGAGCAGCCTGTTCGTCGTACCCACCTGGGATAGTTTGTATCGTCGGCTCGCGAGCGAAGCACGCAGCGAAGCAGGGTAGCGATACAGGTACAAGGTGGGGTACGGACTAGTTTGACGTGAAGTGCAGGCAAGGCAAGGCAAGCATTACTCGTAGGGGCGGTGCAGTCCTCTCACCACCATAAAGATGTAGAATACCCACTCGTTGGGCGGAATGTCCTGACTCGTCAGCGATACGCAGCTGAGGTACAGCCCGATCGTCGTGCTGGGGTTGTTCAGGAACAAGCGAGAGCGAGACAGGAACAAACGCTCATCGTTTTAGTGAAATAATTGGTTTTCTGACGTAGCCGAGACTAGAATACCCTTGCTGGGCGTCCGAAGAAAGGTATCTCACACCAAGTATCAGACACCACGAGCCCCCCGCCCAAATTAGCAACAGCACCAACATCTCCCAACAACACCAACACCAGCACTAACACTAACACCAACAACAGCACCAACAGCAACACCGTTCCCAACACCAACACCAGCAAAACAACATCAACAGCAACACCAACGCCAACGCCAACGCCAACACCAACACCAACACCAACACCAACACCAACACCAACACCAACACCAACAACAACAACAACACCAACACCAACACCAACACCAACACCAACACCAACACCAACACTCTCCGCCATGGAACTCACAGGTAGCTGATGACAACGAACGCCATTCTGATGGAGGGGACGATGTAGTAGGACACCGGCTTCCCCATGATGCCTGCCAGCGTGAACTGCAAGCCAGGGAGAATCGTCCGGTGCGGTATGGCAACGTCTTTCATTCTCCACCCTTGAAGAACCCTGGGAGAATTGAACATCAGCATGTTATAAAAAAAACGGCAGACCAGGATACTAAGCGTGCGCGCAGCGGTACCATTGCCTCTTACCGGACACACCCACGCTGCCACAATATTATTATTTTTTTAATTAGAATATTGACGCATGCTACCTTAAGGTCAGAAGTGCACCATGTTTTTTTCTGGTGGTGGCCACTTGAGGGGCTCTATACTAATAGGAAGTCAAAACCTGGTTTTGGCGGAAAATGTAAGTGCTGCCCGACGAACACAACGATAACTATTACAACACAAGGATGAAAATTTAACGATTCTGGGTTAACCCCCTTAAGAACTGGTCCCACGAATTCAGGGAAAAACTGATTGGATTCTGGGTTAACCCCCTTAAGAACTGGTCCCACGAATTCGGGGAAAAAATACTTGGAATTAGTGTGGGACATTTTTTTTTTCAGTTCTGAATGGGCTATAAGAAGCCGTCCGTCCTTCAGAAAACGCTTCAGCCAAAAAACGGTATACCTTAAACCTTTATCGTAGAACGTGTCTATTCCATCTATTCACTTTACAACGCTCTCTCCGGCTCCTCCCCTCCGGGGCTGAGGCCCGGGGCTGTCGCATAGCAGGCACCCCTTCCCCCGTGTCGACTACAGCAGTGCGCGCCGTATTTTTTTTGTGTTTGTCGGGCTTTCGTTTTTTTATTCGCGATAAATCAATGGAATAGGTTCTTCCCCTCGTTTGTTGAGAAGTAATAGGTTCTTCCCCTCGTTTGTTGAGAAGTATACTATCACGGGGGACCATAGTAAACACTAGTAAATAGGGACCAAATATTCTTACTAAGAAAAAAGGGAAACATGCAGTTTTCCTCTATGTACCCTAGGTCCTATTTACTATGGTCCCCCGTGGTAATAGTCAGCCAGACATATTGCCTCAGAAGGGCCAAACAAAAAGGGCTAATGTACTAAGGCGCGCCCTATCGTATCAGTCTATATAGACGCGTGCTACGGTAGAGGTAGCACTTTTTGGCTGAATCGTTTTCTGAACGATCGGGCTCCTTAACCCAAATTCGTCGGACTTTCATTTTTGTGACGAATAATGCTGCAGAGTATACCTCGGTCGTGAGATTTCGCATCCGGCAGCGCTTTTATTTCCCTCCAAAATCATTTTTTCGGTGAGGTATGCCGCTCCTTAAGTGAGTAGCCCAGAAAAAAAAAACATGATGCACCTCTATCGTAGCATGCGTCTATAGCTTAAGTCTCTCACAGTAGAAGCGTCTGAAAGAAGTCTGATTCCTCTTCGGCAGCGGCGGTCGCGTCGGCGGCCGGGGCTTTCCGCGCCTGGTGGGTGTAGCTGTAGAACGCCTGGTTGATGTTGCGCTCGAACGGTTTCTGAGAGTGCCATCGCGGCAGCGTCCGGCTGAACTTCAGCCCGAGGTAGTCCAACACCAGCGCTTCGCTCAGGAACTCCAGGGAGCGCGGCCCGGACCTGACCGCTTGCACTAACGAGTTTTCCCCTCCATCCAGGCGGCTGAGAAAAGTAGGGAGAGACGTGTGCGGCCGCGCGTGGATGGCAGAAGTTTTCTTTAATTTAGATCCATTTGAAATGGCAAAATTTAGAGTGTGGATCCGGTGAACGTTTTTTTTTTTTTCAATTTAGACCCCGATACACAATGTTATTGGATAGGTCTCCAACGAACACTATGTTTGGGACCCCGTAACTTGTGGTATTTTCACGGGAAAATATTATAGGGTATGTGTGGTTAAGAAAAAACAATAAACCGATGGCTTCAGTTACTGTAGTGCCAAGTCATTAGTGTCAAGTAATTAATTTCCACCTTTGTGGCGCACTAATGAATTGAACAAAGACATATAATCCAAACGTATTGGATAGTTTGAGAGTTCCCTTGGTTGATGCAATGGCTGGATGCATTGGTTGGATGAAATGTTGGATACAATGGTTGGGTACAATAGTTGACACCATGGTTGGATACAATGGTTGATACAATGTTTGGATACAATGTTTGTGTATACAATGGTTGGGCACAATGGTTGATACAGTGGTCGGTGCCATAGTTGGTGCAATTATTGACACAATGGTTTGATGCAATTGTTGAGACAATGGTTGATACACTGTTTGGGTGCAATGGTTGGATGCAATGGTTGGGGGGCCCAGTCCGTGACAAATATTTGCACTAAAAAAAGAGCAACCTCCACTGCGCTGTAGAGGCACGGCTCAACATGGACGGGAGTTGTACTCGTATTGAGGCTCGCCTCGGTGCTGGCATGCATGCTCGTTAACTGAGGTGTGGGGGGGTACTCATGTCATGCATAGCCGTAGTCGTATGACCATAGACCCTTGCATCCCTATAATGCCGGGACGGAGCACGTTGGGTTTTCAAAAACCAGGCAGACATTGCTTGCACCAAGCGCGAAGCGAAACGTGAGGTATTGGGCGAGTCGCATGGAGGGTGAGCTGCATCCTGCTAAGAACCGGTACTCATGTCATGCATAGCCGTAGTCGTATGACCATGCTCGTTAACTGGGGGGGAGGGAGCGTACTCCTTTGTTATTTGCCTCAGTCATGTGACGACCATTGACCACGCATCCCTTTCGAGAGACGGAACACTGCTGTTTCTACTCCAAATAGAGACACCTCCAACATCTGGGCTCATTTACAGGGGTGATTGTTAAAGTGCGGTGTACATAGTCCTGCCGCGGCTCTCTTACATGGCATCAGGGACGGTCGACTGCCCGCTTCCCTCGAACATCCACCCCTGCGATAGTTCAGAGTTAAGGGAAGGGAGTACGGGGATGAGATATCACGGTGAATTTAGCACACAACATGTAAAAAAATGAAAGCAGATGAAGCCAATAACTGGTCTCCATACATCCACCCCTGCTATCGTTCAGAGTCAAGGGAGTACGGCGATGACATATGTACCACAGCGCGTGTAACGACCAACAAGACCATTTTGAAAACAGAAGAGAAGCCATCAACTCCTTTGCCTCGATGCGCGCGAAGGCTACTTTCGCCACTTGAAGCGATTTCGATACACCGGCTCCATGGCACCGGTAGGCGCGTCTCAGGACCCACAGGAGGCCTAATGAAACACCGACACCATCAAAGTTTGGTTTGGTTTGTTTGTTGTTCCCATCCCATTAATTATCATCGCCCTTCTTTTTCTCTCTCCCTCTTAGTCGTAACTCAGATCCGGGGTCACTAAGTTGGCTCTTGTCCTCCCTCTTTACTACGGTACATATGATACGTGCCTTGCATTTTTATCGCGAACATATGTCAGCACTTTCTTCCCTCGGCGATTCTCGTCACACTGTGTCTACCCCAGTGGGAAGCTGTGGCCTTGTTTTTTTTTTCCTTTCCTGCGTGCTGACGCTGTAGTCGGGTGTCTAGTTGGCACACCCTTGGTCTGTGGTAGCACAGCGGTAGGATTGCTCTGGTAGCGGTTAAACTACCTGGTTGCCACTTCAAAGCACCACGTAGATCGACCGCTTAAAGCTGACCTTTATGCTTCTGCGCGTGCTTCTTCAGGAGTACTCCGTGCTGCTGAGTGCTGGCTAGATGGTCTGCTATACCAATGCAGTCGCTACTGAACACGTAAACTCGTGGCGACAAAAGGCTGATATTGCCAATTTCTTGACACACTGCGCGTCCTTCTTCAGTAGTCCCCCGTGCTACTGAGTGCTGGCTAGATGGTCTGCTGTACCAATGCAGTCGCTACTGAACACGTATAGCGACAAAAGGCTGATGTTGCCTGTTTCTTAACACGCTGGCACACCCTCGGGACTGCAGTTGTGCTCAGTTTTCACCCATAGGGGGCTGTCTGCGCTTGCCAAGGCAGACCCAAGGCCACATTTTCAATGGACAGACGGCAGTAGCTGGGGAAAAAAACAGAGCTCTGTTCATTGTCTAGTGCACGTGCGTGCGTAGTACTGCTGTCGTGTCCCGATTTCGGCAATTAACAAGCGCATGGGTAGACACAATTCGATGCGAGTCGACGAGGGAAGAAAGGGCTGAAGTCTTCTCGACAAAAAAATGCAAGGCACGAACCGTAGTGGAGGGGGGGGGGGGGGGGGCCGACTTTGTGACCCCAGATCTGAGTTACGACTATTAGTAGGAAGGAGAGAGAAACGACGGGCGAAGATAATAAATGGGATGGAAAAAACAAAATGCATGATATATCACCCCGACCGCATAAGCTATAGCTAAGGAGTTGGGGAGGGCACAACCTTCGCGATGGCACACAGCGGGTCGAGTTCAAGGACTCCCCCCACCCACGGGGAGCCTACTTGCCACATGGACCCCGAAACGAGTGCACGCACAAAGTTCTCACCACAACGACATACCACTCTTGTACTTAAATATAAGCAACGTTCGTATATTAATATGTAATACAAACGGTGCTTATATTTAGGGATTGCAGTTAGTCTTCGCCTTCTGAGGCAGAATTTAGTGACCTTGAGTATTGATAGCGCGTAGAAATGTTGGTCGGGTTGGGCGAAAAAGCGTTCTTCGAAGTCACGTTTTCGGGTGAGGTATGATATGATATCGAGCTCCTCATGTGAGGAGCTCAGAAAATAAGCCACCACCCCTACAAGGTGGCATTGCTCCTTCGCCGTATAGACCCCGCACACGACGACGTGCACAACAAGCTCTCACCACGACTACATAGCCAAGGAGCTCGGAGGGGACGACCTTGGCGATGGCGTAAAAGGGCTCGAGGTCCAAGTCGCCCCTTGCCAGCTCCTCGCCGACCCCATTCACCGAGTGGGGCAGGTGCTCGAGAAGCTAGTACGCGATCGACGAGAGAAGCAAATCGGTCCAGGAGAAAGGGCGCGCGGGGGGCGGGGGGGGAGGAGTACTCATTTGTTGCTTGCCTTAGTCATTTACCCATTGACCACGCATCCCTTTCGAGACGGAGCATCGAAGGGCGTGGGGGGGGGGGGGGGAGGGGGGAGCGGTTCGTGTAAGGGGGCTTATTTAACACTTTCACGATCATTCCTAACGAAAGTTCAATAGTAAATGATCACGATCCGTGAGGTTTTTTTGTTTTGTTGGCGTTTTGTCACGTTTTCGAAAGCAAATCAAGTTTTTTTTTTGTTGTCCCGAATCGTGATCGAGATTTGTTCTTGATAATTTTCTAAAATTCGGTTTGAGCCTAATGTGCGTGTTCCTTAAACTACTGAAAGAAAGTGTGCCCCACTAATTCCAATTGGGGTGTCCCAAACAAACGGTTGCGTTAACCCATTCAGAACTGAAAAACTTATCCCACACTAATTCCAAGTAGTTTGTTGTTTGTTCCCAAATACGTGGGACCAGTTCTTATCAGAACTGAAAAACTTATCCCACACTAATTCCAAGTAGTTTGTCCCCAAAAACGTGGGACCAGTTCTTATCAGAACTGAAAATTTTACCCCACACTAATTCCAAGTAGTTTGTCCCCAAATACGTGGGACCAGTTCTTAACGGGTTGAGGGGTTAAGAAACAACGAACGGAAAACAAAAAAACAAAAAAACGAGGAAGAGAAACAACGTTGTGGCCGCCAGCATTTCAAACATTTAAGAAAAGCCGAAATCGACCGAAAAAATATACCAGGTATATATATCGAAGACTTCAAATGAGCCAAGACAATTACAGGGGCATCACCTCCAAGGTCAGCTCCATGATTCTTTGTTGAAGGCGTGCGAGCGGAGCGTTGTGCATCTGCCGCTTTATGGTGGCTTCGTAGATGGCCTTCGACGCCATTCCACATACCACGAACGGATTGCTGTAGGGCCATGAGTGGGTGGGGCACAACAAGGGGCGACAGGTGTGTATCGAAGGTGCGCATGTAAAACAAAACAGGATTGTTCACGGGTCGAGTCAGAACTCCCGGGTTGGGTCGGATCGGGTCGGGTCGGGTCAGCTGATCCGACCGACCCGCGAGATTTTGGAAGCCTCTTGAGCCGACCCGATCCGATCCGATCCGATCCAATCCGATCCGATCCGATCCGATCCGATCCGACCCGATCCGATCCGATCCGGTCCGATCCGATCCGACCCGACCCGCTTCGATCCGATCCGACCCAATCCGGTCCGATCCGACCCGATCCGATCCGATCCGATCCGATCCGATCCGATCCGATCCGTTTCGATCCGATCCGATCCGACCCGACCCGACCCGACCCGACCCGACCCGATCCGATCCGATCCGACCCGACCTGGCCCAAAAGGTTTGACCCGACCCGCGAATAGCCCTGGAACAGCTAAAAGAGGTGTGCACAGCAGATGTCGTAGCGTTTCGAGATAAGTTAACAAGCACCAAGGGTGGAAGCCGGGAAGAAACACCGCGGACGACCGCCGTACGACCTCCATTGCCCTCACGGTGCAATACCCGCAGTACGGACTGCAAGTTGGGATCACTCCTGTACTCCCTGAGGGTCGCAGGTAGCACAGGAACTAAACGAAAACAAAGGGGAAAATGCCACAGACGAAATCTCTAAAACATACGCACCTATGAACAAAAACAAATTAAGCATGAATTGGCCCACTTTAAGCGCCCCTTCCGTAAAATTGCAGCAACTGAAAAATAGGTTTCTTTTGCTTTTTCCCAGCTGTAAAATTATTTCTGGTATATGTATACAGACAGCTATGGGTGATGGGTAATTGCTTAATTTAGCGAGATGGGAAGAACAATAAATATCTACAACTAATTTGGATGAACTATTTTCGATGATGAAATACATGCAATATAGTAAAATTGGTTTTTCCCTCTATCCAGGGGGAATGAAGGAACAAATGGCGAGCGGGTTCTCCCTCGGTGAACGGTGGTAAATTGGCACCAGGCTGTGGTGATGAAAGGACGCAAAAAGCGGGTTCAGGCTTTCACCTAGCTGTGGTGATTGCGAGCATCGTGCAATCGATGGTGTTTTTCTCGTATGTGCCGATCTTGGAGAGGAGGGAGGGGAAGTGGTTCGCCAGGTTGCACCCGATGTTCACCAGCTCCCTGCACATGCACAAGATAAAAAATAAAAAAAAGTCAAGAGAGAAAAAAAGTCGTATTGTTCTGTTTGCCATCGGACAATGTGAAGACAGCGTGATGATCTTCAGCGTTGATCTCTCATGAAAAACAATCCCAGAAACTTGAGGATTATCAAGGGGAAACATGCAATAGGATGATGTACTGTATTGTGTAGGTGTGGCGAGCTTAGCCCCTTTGATACGGACCCCTTTTATGGTACATTTTAAGGTACCTTTTATGGTACATTTTAAGGTACCTTTTAAGGTATATTTTAAGGTGCCTTTTAAGGTGTCTTTTAATTTGCGAAGTTTTCTGTACTGTACTGTACGTACGCTTCAGGCAAGGCCAGTCACTTCGATGCGAGTCGACGAGGGAAGAAAGGGCCGAAGTCTTCTCGGGATAAAAACGCAAGGCACGAAACGTAGTGGGGAAGGAGGGAGAAGAGTCTGCTTTCGGACCCCGGATCTGAGTTACAATTTTAAGTAAGGAAAGAGAAAGGAAGGGCGAAGATAATTACGGATGGGGAAAAAAGAAAGAAAAAAAAGCAGTGTGTGTCCCCACCTGACGTGATCGAAGGCCCCCAGCTGCACCGAGAGCCGTACGAAGTCGTCGAGTATGCTGACATCAAAGTAGCCGTCGGCGCTGTCTTTTCCCGCCGTTTTGGCGGCCTAGGAGATATGTCGACGGGAACACGATACCACACACACGCACAAAGGAGCCGTGGTATAAAAGGTAAGGAGGCGTGTCACGATAGGGGTGGGACTGTTTCGTCAAAAACCGAAATGTGACTGTCGGGGGGGGCTCCTCAACTGACAGACTTACCAAAAATAATAAGGCGTGTGCCCTATAAGGCATGCCTTATCGTTGGAACCCTATCAGTGTTTCAAAACATAGTGTTACAGTATTCGTTGTATACCTAGTAGGCCATCGCGTTTCGCTTTCATTTTTTCTTTACGCCAGTGTTGGGGGTGAGGTGTAGAAATCCTATACTAAAATCAAGTGATTATCATAACCTCAGAAAAATACAGCAGTGCACATCTACCTCTGAAGGTTTCATGTGTCTCTTCAGGGTTGCACCTTCGAACAGATCAGATAGATCATGATCTAGATCATCTGGTTCCTCGGATAGATCATGATCTATCTGTATACAGATCATCTGGTTCCTCGCCTGCCGTTGTGAGAGGGTGTGCAGGATATGTGCGGTACAGGTCCAACCCAAGAAAACATGTGCTAGATCGTGCAGATTGTACGGCTCCCACCCGGGAACATGAGCTAGATCATACAGATCATACAGATCATACAGATCATACAGATCATACAGATCATACAGATCATACAGATCATCTTCCCTGAAAGATCTAGATCATCTCGACTGAGGAGCTACCCGGCATGTTTTTCAGCAGATGTGTACTACCACTCTGTCCCTGAGTATGAGTAGGAGTAGGAGTATGAGAATGAGTAGGAGTATGAGTATGAGTATGAGTATGAGTATGAGAATGAGTATGAGTATGAGTACGAGTATGAGTATGAGTATGAGTATGAGCATGAGTTTTTTTGTACTATCATAATACACAACGATCCTTAAATATATGGACCTTGTATTTAAGGACAGAGCTGAGAGCGCCTTCGTGGCGTGGGTAGGCGGAGTCCGACGCAAGTCGACGAGGGAAGAAAGTGCTGAAATAGTCTCGCGATAAAAATGCAAGGCCTGTATCGTAGTGGGGAGGGCGGAGAAGAGCCTACTTAGCGACCCCGGATCTGAGTTACGGCTAAAGAGGGAGAGCGAAAAGAAGGGCGAAGATATTAAATGAGATGGGCAAATGAAAATGTAGACAAATGTTGTTCGTTGCATGCATACCTAGCTAGCCCAACACACTGTGTCTCGGGCTTTTGGTTGAATATTTTCTCTCGAACATCGGTTGTTGGATGAATGAAGCATGGAGCTCCTCAAGTCAGGACCCTTAGAAACTCCAGGATCTACCCGTACCGTATGTATCACCGCGTCACAGACGTATGATATGGCATTATACAAGCAAATCATAGTGTGGATGGGGGTGGATGAAGTTAATTCATTAACTACTTGAGCTATTAAATAGTGTGGGCTAATTCATTTAGCGAAAGGGGAAGAACAATAAATATGACACGCGTTTTCAGGGAAATGGCGTGCCCGTGAGAGAGGGTACGCGGGGTCGGGACTGGCTGTGGCACCCATTACTGTGACACCCATTATTTGTGTTATTTATAGTGTCCTTTTTTTACCATCTGATATAACCACACTATTAAATAGTGTGGGTTAATTCATTTAGCAAAAGGGGAAGAACAATAAATATGACACGCGTTTTCACGGAAATGGCGTTGCCCGTGAGAGAGGGTGTGCGGGGTCGTGAGTGGCTGTGACACCCATTACTGCTGTAACACCCATTATTTATTTGTGTTATTAATAGTGCCCTTTTTTTACCATCTGATAGTGTGTAGGGCTTATTTGTATCACATGCATACACCATCGTCATGTGCACGACATTCTCGCAGGATCTGTAACAGAACAGCACATACATGTGGGATAATGGACGAGGGGTTTTGCTATTCTGCAGACCGTCCAAGTAGTACGCGTAATATATAGGTGTTACATGGTTCGTATCAGATGTCCTCATGCAAGAATTAATTAGTTTTCACCTTCGAAAGACACGTCTTATTTACCAGGTAATTCATACCTGGTACGAAGTATTATTTCAAGCCATTAATTCATTTTGACACAACAGGGAAACGAAATATATAGATATATATACTGTGGATGGGGGTAGATGAAATTAATTAATTAACTAGATGGGGGTAGATGAAATTAATTAATTAATTATTTGAGCTACGTAGTGGGGAATAATTAATTTAGCGAAAGAGGGAAAAGGATATACGAGAAAAAAAACAAAATACGGCGTATAGGATCGTACAAATAATGCCGATAAAAAATGTTCTATTGAAGATTATTTGTGGCATGGCTTTCAACGCCGAGGGCCCAACCAACTGCCGAGCACCGGCAAGCCGCACGAGAGATCACAAACAAACAAAAAAAAGTTGGGCCAGACGGTAGTGGGCCAATCCCTGGTGTTTTGACGAATAGTGTGTCGCAAAAGTCCCAAAATGCATCATATTACCATTAGACCTCTTAGGACTTCACAGAGAAAAATTGACGATACATACGAAGCGAGTGACGGTTACAGAAGTATTGATAGTAACGGCCACTACTGCGTGATTGGGGGATGTTTATGATACAATGGTTGGTGTCCGAGTTACAATGGTTGCAATGCAAGGAGTCGTGCGGCACTCGGCGCAACTTGACCCCACCCATACTTGAAACCGTGACGGTTACAGCAGTATTGATAGTAACGGCCACTGCGTGATTGGGGGATGATATGATGCAATGGTTGGTGTCCGAACGTTACAATGGTTGCAATGCAAGGAGTCCTACGGCACGGGCTCAGCAGCATGACCCTACTACCCGTACTTGTGGGCTCTCACGCTGCTCATAGACGGTTGATAATCCTACAGCTTTCGATGTTTTGGAGGCACTGTCTCGAAGTCCCGAACGGGACTACCAAGGAGGTTTTGGCCGTGCCTCCGGCGAAACGCCGATAGCTCGCATGAAAATTTAAAAAAAAACACCACCCATTCCTCTGCGTTCTTGGTCGGCGACTTTTTTTTAACAAAAACAAAAACAATTTGTGACAGATCGTGCGTGCCCAATAACGCTTTTACATGCGGCAACAAAACAATAAACAAAAAATTCTCGGTTTTGCTGCAGTATAGTCTTCCCTCTCGCCAGAGGCGCTGTAAACAAAGTGCACCTGCGAGCCAAACCTTCCCGGGACACAGTTCAAGAGAAAGCAGACTGTTCTCGCTGCGCACCCGGCGAAATAATCGGAGAGGGAAAGACGCGTGCTACGATAAAGGTATACCTTATTTTGGCTGTTTTTGTTTCTGAACGGCGGGGCTCCTTAACCCAAAATCGTCGGAATACAACAATTCTTGTGTTGGAAACATTTTTCATTTTTACGTTTAGGTCGTGTGTTTGTTCATCGGGTATGTAGCTCTTTTGATTTCCTCCAAACTTAGTGTGCAGGCGACTGCAGGTATAGAGCTCCTCAAGTGACCACCCTCAGAAATTGGCCTGTATGCAGGTGCACTTTTACCCGTAGCATGCGTCGAAACTACGATTTCGTGTGGCACCGCACCTCGAGAACATGGGCGAGCATTTTCGCCGAAATCCATTTCTCGGCCAGTTGCTCCTCCTTGTTGACGTCCCGCATCGCGTGGGCCATCTGCTCGATGATCTGTTACACGCGCAGGAGAAGAAAGCGTGGCGGTCGAGGAGATCAAACCGGCGCACACCTCGGACAGATCATCTACAGATATATCATGCAGATCGTGATATAGATCATCTAGTTCCTCGTCTTGTTGTGATAGGCTCTGTGCGGAATCTGCAGAGTGCAGCCCTAATCCAGCAAACATATGCTGGATCGTGCAGGTTATACGGCTCCCCCTCCGGCAACATGAGCTAGATCATACAGATCATACAGATCATACATATCATACAGATCATACAGGTCATACAGATCATACAGATCATACAGGTCACACAAATCATACAGATCATACTGATCAGGAAGATATCTGTCATGAACGATACAGACCACACAAATCATACAGATCATACAGATCATACAGATCATACAGATCACACAGATCATACAGATCACACAGATCATACAGATCACACAGAGCACACAGATCACACAGATCATGAATATATCTGCCCTGAATGATCTAGAGAACGAAGTGGGGAGTTATCTATCTAGAGCCTCCGAAAAACCATGATGCACCTCTACCGTAGCATGCATCCCTGCCAAACATATTCATAAGCCCCGTTTGCATCCCTGCTACCGCCAACAAAATTCGAGCATCTGGCACTGGGTGCAAAAACAAGCTGGAGCTCGGGCCGCTCCGATTCCCAAATCTCAAGGCGTTACACCGGTCCAATTCTCAAGCCCCACACGCGTTACAGAGAACCACCCCGTGGGTAAGAGACGCCTCAGTACAACACGGAAGGTCACGTTTTGGGGGACGCTAACAATGTTGATACCGAGAAAATCCTGCTCAGTTGTCAGCGAAACAATAAACCTTACCAGACACGTACTACGCGGGACCATAGTAAATACTAGTAAATAGGATCTACGGTACACACAAAAACCTGTATATTCATCTATTTTAGCTAACAATATTTGGTCCTATTTACTATGGCCCCCACAAAAACCTATATATTCACCTATTTTTACCAACAATATTTGGTCCAATTTACTATGGTCCCCCGTAAAATAGTAGTCTGCGGTCAAGGTTGATGTCATTGCAAGGTTCTAGCCTTGCTTAGAGCAGGTGCTTCTTGCAGGCAGTCCCATGCCTGTACGCCCACGCAAGGTATCACACTCCTTAGCGTTTCTCCACGCCGGTTCCTGGACAATGGGGGGAAGTATAAACGTAGAGCATTGCGTCTACGCACACAACATCGACGCCACTATTCCAAACGTACCCTGTTTTTTTTTTGGGGGGGGGTGCTCCCCTTGTTCTTAGAGAAAATCGGCTCGGAAAAATGAGTTCCAGATAGTGTGTTCGTTTTTTATTGTCTGTTACATTGCGTGTAATACGGTACGCTATTGCTCTGAACAAACCTGGTCTCACGAAAAAATATGCTACCGTATACGTAGGGGTACCAGCTTCCTCAACAAAGCTGGCCTTCTCACCTGCGGAACTCTATATACCACCCAAAACCCCGAAACTCTGCAAAAAACAACGTGCACGTTCAACCCGTTTAGGCATGCGGCTTATTTGGACTGCACTCCCGTTTTTTTTTTCCATCCCATTTATTATTTTCGCACTTCTGTCTCTTCCACTACGGTTCGTGCCTTGCATTTTATCTCGAGAATATTTCAGCCCTTTCTTCCCTCGTCGACTTGCATCGAATGGTGCCTACGTACCCACGCAACTAGGCGCTCTCAGCACTTGATTCCGTTTGAAAATTATTTTTGCAAACAAACTCCAAAGTTCGACCCACGTGAGACTCGATCCCCGGAAACAAGCTCTTAGAAGCGTTCGATCGAGGGTACCGCTAGACCATCGGGGCGACAAAACACTTGGAATAAGAGTCAATTTTAGGTTTATCTTGGAATTAGAGTGCACTATTGATAGGGTTGACAATCACGAACAACAGCCCCCATGGCCAGGGTGTATCACGAAAAGTGTTACGAAACACATTCAGGTTTGGTTTCATAGCTCCTCACCCGTCATTCAAAAAAGTTTTTTTTGCCAAATAAAAAGTCCTATTCATACGTCTACGGCTACTGTTCTTGCCATCCTTAACAATGTGTCGCATGAATGAGCTACCACGGTGACAGCTCACAAGCAACTCCGAAATCAGAAAAGCAAGGAAAACAAAAGGGACCCCCACTGTGCACGTACACACTCTAATCTCCTCTTATCGTATGGTAGCTCTCGTTCTCACCGTGTCGCCGCTCAGCCAACCGCCCTCGCTTTTCGTCGCATAGCAGTCGACTTCCTTGAGCACCGCCGTGAACAGGTCAGGGTCTTCCGTGTACGCGGCCGACACCAAGGGCGTCACCCCAGCGCTTCTCGTGGGCAGGAGGAGGCCCATCAGCTCGCGCTTGAGCTCCCCCGACAAGTCGAATTCAGTCACCGCCTGGGATGACGGGGTGTAACCGCCGGTGTTTCATCCACCCGCAGAAGGCGGGGTCCAGTCAAACAGCAATGAAACAGGGGTGACAGGGGGGGGGGGGGGGGGTGTACTCATGTTGTGCACGGCCGTAGTCATATGACCATAGACCCTCGCATCCCTACAATGCCGGGACGGAGCGCGTTGGGTTTTCACCAACCAGGCAGACATTGCTTGCACCAAGCGCGAAACGCCGTGAGGTATTGGGCGAGTCGCATGGAGGGTGAGCTGCATCCTGCTAAGAACCGCCTCTGAGGCGGACTTGCATATGGACGACAGCTTCAATGAGTTAATTTAATTTCTGGTGTGGCCACTTCCGGAGAGAGCAATGGGTTTTACTATGTAACTGCCTCGCGGACGCCTTACCATATTAACACTACGTGATACGACCATTCCCCTTGTGCGGAACAAAGGTTCTCCACCCCGAACAAATGATCTACTCGACCGCCAGCTTTGGTGACCGCCAAAAAAAAATAAAAGGGGGGGGGGGGTACTAATTTGTTGCTTGCCTTAGTCATTTGAGCATTGACCACGCATCCCTTTCGAGACGGAGGAGCACCGTTCCTACTCCTAAGAGAGACACCTCCAACATTTGGGCGCTCAGTACGTTGTTTCCATTTGTGAAAAAGAAGCTTTTTGCTAAGCAAAGGTATAAAAATGTAAGGGTTGTTCACGGGTCGGGTTAAACGTCGCACGGTTCAGGTCGGGTCGGGCCGGGTTACGGTGACCGGACCCGATCCGCGAGAACTTGAAAATCTGCTGACCCCACCCGACCCGACCCGATCCGACCCAACCCAACCCAACCCAACCCAACCCAACCCAACCCAACCCAACCCAACCCAACCCAACCCAACCCAACCCAACGCAACCCGTGGGGTTTCAAAAATGGCCAGACCAGACCCACGGATTGGGGCCATGATCCGTGAAGGGCCCTGAAAAATATGGTATGGTATGGTGGTTAAAATGAGTTAATTGATTACTTGAGCCAGTGTGAGCTAATTCGTTGTGTTGGTTTTTGTGGACGACTTTCGGGCTGCAGCAAAAAGCACCTACAGTACATCAACAGAAGGCTCACCTGCAAGGAATGCAACGTGTCCATAAAACACTCCATGGTTGTTGATGCGGCGGCGACCAGAGGATTTCCCTCGATGCCACACAGCACCGTCCAACGAACCTACACACGGGCGCGGGAGGAGAGGATCAAATGAGCTGGTGATTGAGGGGAGAGGGTGGTATTGGTGAGGGAGGGGTGGTGGTGGTGGTGGTGGTAGTGGTGGGGGAGGGGGCGGGGGGACGTACGCATTGGTTGTTTTACTTAGCCATTTAACGATTGGCCACGCATCCCTTTCGAGGCGGAGGGGGGGGCGTGGTAGTGGTGGTGGTGGTGGTGTTGGTGGTGGTAGCAGTAGTGGTGGTTGCATTCGACAGTCGATACTTGCGGTGGTGTACACATCTACCTAAGCAAGCAGGTGCGTGCCATTCGCCTTTTCAGACTTACTCAGTGAACCACGTAGCACACACACACACAATTATTCCATCCAGCTCGGGCGAGAATCAAAATCATGTACATCAGAGCGAAGCACACGGCCTACACCGGTGAGCCTCGCGGTCAACACGAAGTGCGGAAACATTCACATAGGATGGCAGTTACACGGACGTGGCGCACGGCGCACGGCGCACGGCGCGCCGACATGTATCCCCAAATAAGCTAGTTGGGATGAGCGCGGGTGGCGATATCCTTCGCGAGTCTATCTCAAGCTTACCTTTGGGTCTGGCACAAGCTGTCTTATGCCTTCAGCGACAATCTTGATCATGGCCGGCGTCCCAGACTCGACGGCGGACAGGAAGAACGAGGTACCTGGTCTCTCAGGGTACGTGAGGATGGCGTTCAACAGAGTATCGGCCTCGTGCTCAGAGTGGTAGTTGGCGTCAAACCACCTTCGGCGGGCGATTCCCCCTGGGTATACACGGGTCTTGTCCGCGCACGGAGCGAGGAGGGAAAAGTGTGTGGTAGAGGGGGGGGGGGGAAGGAAGTCACATCTCGGGCAGATCATGATCTAGACGATCTAGTTCCTCGACTGCCGTTGTGAGAGGTTGTGCAAGGATCTGCTTAGTACAGATCCAACCCAGGAAAAAAAAACGTGGTCTAGATCATGCGAATTGTTGCTCGGGTCCCATCTAGCAACACGAGGTAAATCGAACAAGATCAGGATTATATCTGCCTCGACATAGCTAGACGATGAAAATAGGATTGATGATCTAGATCATGGTCTTCCAGAGGTGAAGGGTGCTACTCTACGTAGAGGTAGCACGTTTTGGCTGTTTTGTTTCTGAATTCTCGGGCTCCTTAACCCAAATGCGTGGGTCTTTCACTCTTGAGCTGCCATAATGTTCATGTTATACGCAGGAAACGAGATTGTTCACGGATAGCGCTTTTGTGTTCCTCCCAATTCAGCTTTCGGGTGAGGTATACAGCTCCTCAAGTGACCACCCTTGTAAGGCAAAAACATGGCGAATCTCTTCCGTAGCATACATCAGGTGTGGGAAGCTGGGGACGCGGGAAAAGCACAGCATTAGTTGTAGATCATACCGATCAGGAAATTTATGTTCTCCGAAAGATGTAAATCGTGGAAGTGGAAATCGATGATCTATTCGACATGTGAACGGTTGAAATGCTCTCGTCTTTGACACGCTAGCGCTAACTCCAACCACCTCGGAAACTTCTGATGTCTACCATCCGAGAATAGGTATTGGCTCATACGGGGGACATTACAGCATTGGTATAATGTTGTCAAGTATTCAGGTCTTGATTGATAACTCTTTCCCCACGTTCTAAGGCATTGGATTCTACTGTAGTCACGATTTTATATGTGACTGGTGTGAATGGAATAAGCGCTGCACATTGTCGGATGGCAAAAGGAAAAACAAAAACAAAAAAAAGAGGCGTTGGTTTCCCGCCCAAATCGAGATCGATATTTCTATACCGCAGCTGTGAGATCGACAATGTCGTCGAAACTCATCTTTGCAAGCTGTGTGCGATGTCCAGATCGATTGCCATTGCATCGCACTCTATCGCACGCGGCAGAGGATAGCGTCATACATCGCGCGGGTTTAGCAGTCGGTAGCCGTTGCAATCGCCGACGCGTTGGGCAGAGGCGCCCGCCTGTGAGCGCGAGCGTGCGAGCCGCGTATCGTCGTGATTGCGCCCAGTACCTTGATCCCCTCAGCCACCATGTTGAGCACGGTGATGTCCCCGCCCTGAGCAGCCCAGCACAACATCGCAAGGTTCTTGTCGTGCTGGTCAGGGTTGCCGACGTACTCGATCTCGCTCATCATGCTGCAGACAAAGTTGTACGCCTTCCGCCCGCCAATCGACGCGTGCATCAGCATGGTTGATCGGTCCTCGTCGTTCGCGACCCTGGTCAGCTGCTCCTCGAGTTTCGCCGCGTCCTCTCTCGAAGCGAAACACGCGGCGCAGAGCGTCTTCAGGAAGCTCAGATTGCCGGCCCCGCGCCTGCGCACGGTGTACATGAAACCGTTCCACCCTCGCCTGTCCGCCCTGCTGAAGAGGGTGTACACGTCCTCTGAAATTAGGCGGATCTTATCGAACACAGCAGGATTTCCCGCCTCCGCGGCGTAAAGAACCCACGACCTTCCATCCTTGTCATTCTCGTCCATCAGTTCACGGAGGCACCTAATGCGCTCTAGGAGCGCCCACACCTGTACCATGACACCGTAGAGGGGGGCGGTGGGTTCGTTTGGGCCCAGAATTTTCTGACTGGCGAATAATTTTCTGGGTGGAGAAGAAAATTATGACTGGAGAAGCTTCGTCTCTACCGAGGAAATACAGGGGCTGTGAAGGTCGGCAGGGTTTCAGGATTAACAGCTATAGCCGCTAGGTACCGTTGGTCAACTAACTGAGTGATTTAAGTCGGTAAGTCGGCTGGCGAAGTCAGCCGATGCCCACCCGACTTGCCGACTCAAGCCAAGCGAACCTACTCAGCCCTCCCTAGCATAGAGGGCCCCGCCCAAAAACGAAAACACGTAGTATCCCGCATCCAACAATCCTCCCTATGCACAAGAACGGAAACCAGTAAGTTGGAAAGTGGACACCTTCGAGAAACGACCAACTATTAGTCGGAAAAATGATTTAGTTGGTGACTTAAGTCGCGCCGACTCGCAGCTCTAGGCATTACCCAATATTCCTCAAGTTACTTGTTTTTCACGTTATAAGCCTAGGGTCACGCTGCCGACCAAAACAAGTGGGCGGAACAGTATCCCACCTGCCCCCTTCTTTCCCATCTATTACCGGGGAGCATAGCAAATAGGACCTACGGTACACAAAAAAAAAAAACGAATTTCCCATTTTTACTCGTAACTATATTCGGCCCTATTCACTATGGCCCCACGTAACAGGACACGCCTCCCAAGTAATACGAATACGTTGCCGTATCTGAGGCCTGCAGGATAACCCCGCCTTTCAGGGCGATACCATAACAATACCCAATGGGACCTGTGAGCGGGTTGCGCGTACTGTTAAGCTCGCGATTTTCGTGCGAGGTGTGTACCGTGTGACACGCAAGATCACACACCTCCTCGGCGATAGAAGTACTGTACAGTTTTTTGGCTGATTTATTTTCTGAATGATCTGGCTCCTAAGGGCCCGAATTAACGAGTATAAAATAAATTCAATTTGGAAAAAATAAATTCAAATTCGCTTTTCATTGGTCAACACACGCACCAGCACCAAATATTACGCCCCAAGATCCTAATCTTTGGTGCTGGTGCGTGTGTTGACCAATGAAAAGCGGATTTGAATATATTTTTTTCGAAATTGATTTTTCTTCTTCTTCGTTAAAACAGGCCCTACCCCCAAAATCGTGGGTCTTTTCATTAATTCTTGTGTTGCCAATATTTTTCCAAGTATGCAAAATTAGGCCATGGGATTTATCCATCGGGGTGCGCACGAAGCACTTTTATTTTCCTCCAAAATCAGTTTTTTAGACTACTGCAGGTATTGAGGTCCTATACTATAGTCAAGTGACCACCCTCAGAAGGCAGAAAAAACATGGTGCACCTCTACCTTAAGGTAGCCTGCGTCGACGGGGTATTTCTAAAGCCGCCATTTTCGCTGTGCATGCCGCTCTTAGCTTGGACAAAACGGGTCTGATAGTTACCCCTGGGGGGGGGGGGGGGGGTACTCATTTGTTGCTTTCCTCAGTCATATTGGGAGGGGGTGTTCTCTTGAGTACGGTATACGGTGGGGTTCATAACGGGAGCCTGAAGAAATATATATTACGGAGGAACCATAGTAAATAGGCCCAAATATTGTTAGTAAAAAATAGGGAAACATGCAGGTTTTTTGTGGGTGTGTACCGTAGGTCCTGTTTACTGTGGTTCCCCATAATAGATGGGTCCCCTCTGTCGTATTCAAAAGCATTAGTCACCTCGCGAAACACTTCCGGGTCCCCGGACGCCCTCATGAGAACGTTCGTTCCCTTCGAGCACTGATGTCGGAGCTGCTCGGCCAGGCCCGCGACCCCGATGGTGTCCTTGATCAGCTTCTTCACGGCCTGAAACATGACCAGCGACGATGCCGTCGCGTAGAAGATGAGGGGCTTCTCCTCGTCGTCTTCGTACCTCAGCTGCCTAGCCAGATGGGTGGTCCCCAGCTGAAGGCGTTTTTTTTGCGGCAGCCAGAAAAAAGGCGAAGCGGGGGGGGCGGGTGTTTCCTTTTCATGCATGGCCATAGTCGTATGACCAGGGGAAGTGGGGGGGCGGCGTACTCATTTGTTGCTTGCCTTAGCCATTTGACCGTTGACCACGCACCCCTTTCGAGACGGAGCACCGTAGGGGGGGGGGGCAAGAACGAGTAGTCTCAGATTACGCGAAATACTTTCTGCCCGGTAAACATTGCAGACATCTCTATCGCTGGCAATGATGGTGGGGGTGGGTGACTCCCGCCCATAAACGGTGACGCGATCGCACGAAAACACACCCTGCACGAGGACGGGGGCGAGGAGGAGGGGGGGGCCGGCGCAAAGCGGCGTCTTCTCCGTACGGCGCATGTGGGGGCATCAAATAGGCCCGCAAAGTCGCTGGAAAGCGAACACGACGACGACACGCACCGCGCGTGTGGGAGATCGCCATCGCGCCAACGGTCTTCCGGGGTACCGCGCGACGGAGATGCCTATCGCCGGCGCTCCACCTTCAGCCTCGCTCGCGCCGGAGGTTCAACCATGCAGAGTGAAAAAAAAAAGTGCCAGTAGCCGCAGCCTCGTCCGCCCCCCGTAGGGTGGACCTTATGGCATGGGATATCCCGTGCGGCATTCCATAGGAACCCATGGAATCTTATGGGATATCCCGTGGAATGTTCCGTGGAATGCTCCGTGGAATGTTCCGTGGAACGTCCCGATGGAAAAAACCAAAAAAAAATGTGGGACACTCCCTAGAGCGTGCTGATCTCACCCGCTGTTTGACGGCGGCGGCCACGCGCTGAAACACGGGCACCCTTCCCATTGAGACGGCAAGCATGAGCATCCCCGCTCCGTTGGCGGCGTTTTTGGCCATGAGCTCCCGCCGGATGCTGGCGCGCTTGAGGGAGGCTTCGAGGTTCACCAAGGACGTCGACCGAATCGCTTCGCGTAGGTCCATGATCTTAGGGACTGAGGTCTGCAGTCAGGGGTTCCGTTCGGTTTAATGGGTAGAGCGTTAGTTAGGGCGGTTCACCGATAGTTTTGAGAGGGACAGCCTTGCAACGACTCAGGCTCAGGGAAAAACGGCGAAGCGAAACTGGAAAATGTCCGTCTCAGCTAGGATAAGGGACGCTTGCTTTTTACCTGAAGGACCCACCGTATGTTTGTCCATGTCAGGAGTGTTGCCCACTTCAGATAACAAAAAAAAATGTCAACATTTGAGAGCGCTCAACTCAGCATGTTCTGCCTTTACAAAAAGCTGGTATGTACTGCTCACTCCAGACAAGAGCAAGGTGCACATAGTTGAGAGCTCTCACTACTCACGTGGGGGTGCTCTTAGCTCGGGACACCCACCGCTGTACATGGCTATTCATGTTCACAAACATACCTCGCTCTCGTCCCGCTGTAGACCTGCGGAGGCGCAAAAATCGTCTTCCTCGCTTAACCCTGCGCCGGCAGGCTCAGCCGAGAAACGAAAACGGATCGAGCTCGGTCGCTCAGGAGCCTCCGTCGAGGGCCCCGAGTACATCCCTTCGCTACCGTGGGACACACCGGTACCACTGCTGCCTTGCGACGGCTGTGCCCCGATGGCCCCCGGTATGCTTGCGGGGGCAGCCGCGGGCGCGCTGGACCAACCCTCTCGCCTGCGGTGCGCGGAATAGGAGACATGTCGGGGCGAATCGGAAGCGGCGAGTCTGGTTTATTGAAAGGAATCTTCTCTCACGATTCTTGCCAGACAAGCTAGCCTGTTTGTTGTTGTTGTTGTTGTTGTTGTTGTTGTTGTTGTTGTTGTTGTTGTTGTTGTTGTTGTTGTTGTTGTTGTTGTTGTTGTTGTTGTTGTTGTTGTTGTCGTTGCTGTTATTGTCGTTGTTGTTGTTGTTGGTTGTGGTGTCGTTGTTGCTATTGTTGTTGCCCCTTGGTTGTTGCTGTTGCTGTTATCTCCGCTTTTGGCCGATACTTCGCTGTTTCGGCCATAGGACACCTACCGTACAAAACTCAAGAAAAACACGACCCCAAGGGCGATTTTCCGAGACGATGTTCTACGATTGTTTGTCGAAAATGGCGGATGTTTAGACTGGGTAAGACACAGCAGTCAGCCATAGCCTGCATTTGGACCATAGTGTCGTTCACGCGCTCAACTGGACGGGCCCCTACAAAGTCCTAGCAGTTGGGCCCTGCTCCCTCGCCGTACTATTACACGGCGTTGGGAAAATGTCGTCGATATATTTCCACAGACACATCGGTCGACGTTTGCGCCCTCACCGTTGTCGAGAAAACCAATAGGGCTGGGCACTGGCTGACTCAGTCAGTGGCGATTATACTGTCGTCAAAATCAATCAGTATACTGGATTGAAGCAGTATACTGGATTGCACCAGCAGTAAACTGTCTCTCCTCTATCCTCTCTCCTCCCGGAACGCAATTAGTGGGTTTCCGTACTATAACATGGCGTGCTTCTTGGGCGTACGTACGATAGGATATACTGGCGCATATACTGTGCAGGTCAACCAGTAGATTACTACTGCCAGTACATACTGTGTCAGTGCCTAGCCGTAAGACGTTAGCTCTGAAATTTTACTGAGGGGGTATGTTATCTTACTAACACCACCACCCGTGTGATACGTTAATAATATATTATGCGCCCAGAAAAAATATATAGCTTACCACTGCCATCCCTAACAGTAACCTAATCCCAATGGTCGATCTACCAGAGTTTAGGGCCATTAATACTCATCTTCGTCTCGTAGGGGCGATGCTATTTCCAATCCATGAACTGCACAAGTCCACATATTATTACCCTAAAACCCTGACCCTATTCCCTGATTAACATTTCTACACCACTACGAGCTGGTCCAGCCATAAAACAGATATATTCATTCGGCGCGTTTGCACATGCTAGAATTTTTTGGAATCCGAGAAAAAATCGTCGAGAAATGCCGTAAGTGGGAGCAGGGCGCCGAATGGGATCTGGGCCGGGTGGGATCAGGGAATATGTGTGGACCCATTAAAATGGAGGTGTACAGTAGTACAGGATATCTAACAAGAAACAGGGAATATGGTCCGAGCTGGATTTCTTATTTGAGAGAGGGTGCTTTCTACACTAATTTTAGGATAACGACTCCCCAATTTATTAGTTTCGTCTAAATATCAGCCTGACGTTCTCGTTAAGCCTGTTTCTCATTAATTGGTGTCTTGTACTGTAGACTATTGGGCACCCCGTTCCACCTCTAGAACTAGACTAAGCGTGTGAACTGCCGTTTATAGGTTGTAAAAAAGGCGCTGTTACCTCGTAGCACACAGGCAGTGTGCGGCAACCATCTTCTCGAATTAAGTGGCATGGTACCTTACACACTGCCAACCCAAACCCTGGCCTAGCCCCAGTGGTTGATCAACCAATGTTTAGGGCTATTCCTCTTCGTCTCGTAGCACAACAGTAGTAGTACTGGTATGCGTCAGTCATGCGTAGCAGTGTCGTATAACCTCTCCTGCCCATGATCCACTACTTCTGTGTATTCTTCTGCCGTTTGCCGTTAGAAGGAGATGCAAGTGCTCACAAGCTGGAGACTAAGTGGAAACGGGGAACATGCGTTTTTCTTTTTTGCCTCCTGTGCCGCCTCTAGCGGGGAAAGGGGGGCGATTGCCCAGCATGCTGCAGTAATCCAAAACACTGATTGAATTTGACGACAAGTATAATCGCTACTGATTGAGTCAGCCAGTGCCCAGCCCTAAAAAACAAGTAAAACACTACAAAAAAAAGAGCGATTTTCGTAAGTTCGACCAGAAATCCCACCGCACAGATCTGTTTTTCGTTCATGACCTTTTCAGGAGTGTGGTGACGTTTTGTCTTTTTGTGTGCACCGTTGGCGTGGTTTCCAAAAATCAAAGCACGAATCATTCGGGACACCAGACCCGTCTTATGATACGGTGGCCGGTCACCGTATGAGATTTTTAGGGGCGCGTCGGTTCCTCTACCTGACGTCGGCTTTGGGTGGGCCGCGGTACCACAGCAGTCCGACCACGAGAAGGGGAAAATGCGCTATTTTAATATGAATACAGTACAGGACACCTATTCTGCTATTAATAATAAGAAACAGGAAATATGGTCCAGGCTGGATTTTGTTTTCGAGAGAGGGTGCTTTCTACACTGACTTCAAGATAACGACACCCGAATTTCTTATTTTACTCAAAATCCCAGCCTGGCTTTCTTAATGGCCAGTTTCTTGTTCGATGCTGTATATCTACATGGATCTCCTACGCTGGACATTTTTACGGGGGACCATAGTAAATAGGACCAAATAGTGTTACTAAAAAACGAGGGAAATATATATTATATTATATGTGTACCGTAAGTCCTATTTGCTATGGCCCTCCCGCAATAGCAAGGTTAGGAATCAGGAAGGACTCTGTCTGTTTCTTCCAATACATATTTCTGTTTGCCTCACGACTATCCCGGGAGGCCATAGTAAATAGGACCAATGGTACAGACAAAAAATCTATATATTTCCCTATATTTTTAGTGACAATATTTCGTCCTGTTTACTGCGGGGGACCATAGTAAATAGGACCTATGGTACAGACAAAAGCCTACATGTTTACGTTTTTTTACGAACAATATTTGGTCCTATTTTCCTATGGTCCCCCGTAACATTAATTGTTATTGGCCTCGATGAAATGCAATCGAGGGCGTGTGCTACGGTAGAGGTAGCACTTTTTGGCGGAATCGTTTTCTGAACGATCGGGCTCCTTAACCCAAATTCGTTGGACTTTCATTTTTGTGACGAAAAATGTTTCAGAGTATACTTCGGTCATGAGATTCCTCATCCGGCAGCCCTTTTATTCCCCTCCAAAATCATTTTTTCGGTGAGGTATGACGGTCCTTAAGTGAGGAGCTCAGAAGAAATATGGTGCACCTCTATCGCAGCATGCGTCTTATTTACTAGTGTTTACTATGGTCCCCCGAAATAATAGTGGTTTGTACCTGGTACTATTCGCGGTATACCTACGACTACGAGTACGACGCGTGATACGATGATGGGGGTATACAGCATTTTTTTGCTACTAAACTATCTTATGTTCTGAATGACGGGGGGGGGGGGGGGGGGGGGGGGGGGGGGGGGGGGGGGGGGGGGGGGGGGGGGGGGGGGGGGGGGTGGGGGGGGGGGGGGGGGGGGGGGGGGGGGCGTGGGGTGCTCATTTGTTGCCGGCCTCAGTAATTTGACCATTTGCCACGCATCGCTTTCGAGACGGAGCACGGGGGGGCTGGGGGGGGCTAGCTCATTTGCTTGCTGCCTAGTCAATTTGACCATTGACTCACGCATCCGCTTTCGAGACGGAGCGGGGGGGGAGGGGGGGGGGGCAGGGGATCTTAGTGATTAATAATATATTTTCAGGTGTTTTAGACCGCAAACAAACGTTATCGTTACCACTTTATGACCGCCCTTTTTTTCTTCCCGACTTTTATTCCTCGCCAACCAAAGATAATAGGAACCAATAGGTACAGACAAAAACCTATATATATATATATATCACTATTTTTAGCGACAATATTTGGTCCTGTTTACTACGGGGGTCTAGTAAGTAGGACCTATGGTACAGACGAAAACCGTTATTTTTACGTGTTTTTACGAACAATTTGTGGTCCTATTTTACTATGGTCCCCCGTACATATTAATACCTTCCCACGACTCACCCGAAGACAAGTCCTCGTCGTACAACACATGCATGCCGTGGGGATGAGGGTTGTATCGCGCGGGGGTGCGATCGTTTTCCAGCGCTCTTTTTCCGGACAACGCTACGTATAGACGCATGCTACGATAACGATACGTAGCGATACGTAGCACCTTTTGGCTGAAACAATTTGTTTTTGTTTTTTGTTTTTTTTATCCTCCGGCGGATGGGTAAAAAATAAAGCTTAAAAAGCCCTCCACACTGAAACGTTTTCTGAATGACGGGGCTGCTCCTTAACCCATTCAGAAAACTGAAAAAAAAAAAAAGTCCCACACTAATTCCAAGTAGTTTGTCCCCACATATGTGGGACCAGTTCTTAAGGGGTTAACCCATTCAGAACTGAGAAAAATGTCCCATACTGATTCCAAGTAGTTTGTCCCCAAATTCGTGGGAGCAGTTCTTAAGGGGTTAACTCGAAATGTTCGGAATTTCATTCTTGTGTTACAATGTTTTTCGTTTTTTACTTAACCCCTTAAGAACTGGTCCACCGTTTTTGGGGACAAATTACTTGGAATTGGTGTTATATAAGTTTTTCAGTTCTACATGGGTTAAGGCCATATGGGGTTGTTCATCGGGTACGTACGTAGCACTTTTGGTCGCCTCCAAACTCAGTTTTTGGGTGAGGTATACGAGAGCTCCTCAAGTCACCACCCTCAAAAGGCAGAAATGGTGCGCCTCTACGTATCATATATACCGTACGTTGCCGCTCCCGATAAGGGTGCTAAAGTTGGACGTTATACGCGTGCAGGTACCTAATAAGAAACAGGCCAATAAGAAAGCCAGGCTGGTATTTAGAGGAACATAAGAAAATTGAGATTCATCATCTTGAAAGTGGTGTAGAAAGCACCCTCTCTCTGGTAAGAAATCCAGCCTGGGCCAGCTTTTCTGTTTTTTATTGCAGTTAGTAGGTGTCCTGTACTGTATTTCCGAAAACACCTTGTCAACCCATTCAGAACTGAAAAGCATATCCCACACTAATTCCAAGTATTTTTCCCCCAAAAACGGGGGACCGGTTCTTAAGGCACCGAGAAAACGAGGGGCGCCGAAAAACGATCGCACCTCTCCCGATATATGCGAACCAAACGCTCTTTGCGGTATATATTAATAAGTCAAAGTGTTCCGTACTATATCCTATCGATTCAACGGTAAGATATTTATTTATGATTGTCTTATTTCAAGGGGAGGGGGACGGGGAACTAAATAGTTCGGAGAGCCAGCTACGTATCATATCGTAGTGAAGAACACAGCGCATTGCCTGGCCACCTCGATGCTCTAACAATAATATTAGTACAGCAAAAATGGTTAGAACCGCACCCACTTTTTGGGGACAAACTTGTTGTTGTTGTTGTTGTTGTCTTCACATTAAACTCGTTTCAGTTGCTAATAATCCCTATAGTCTGATCTAGCAAGATCACAGCCCGTGGGCACAAAAGTGCTAGAGCCATCAGAGAATCCTGAAGAACACGCACACTTAGCAGGAAAGGATACACAAGTCCGAAGAGGTACACCTAAATCCCTACAGCATGTTATGCGCGTCAAAACTGAACTACACGCCCGCAATCTCCATTCGACTACAGCAGCATCCCCCCCCCCCCCCCTCCCACTCTTACCAATGATTCCGATACTATGGCTCGTATAATATGGTATACTATCTTTCCTCAGTGAAATTAAAGGTTAAATTGATAGTTACACGTACGTATACACACTTAACTTGACGACTATTAATCTATATAAATATAAGCGATGGTGAGGTGGGCACACAATTTGACTAGAGTCGACGAGGGAAGAAAGAAGTGCTGAAATATTCTCGCGATAAAAATGTAAGGCACGAACCGTAGTAGTGTTGTAGGAGGGAGAAGAGCCTACTTTGTGACCCCGGATCTCAGTTACGACTAGGAAGGAGAGAGAAAGGAAGGGTGAAGATAATAAATCACCAGCCGTATAATTGCACGTACGTGCTGTTAGAACTGCACGTACTTTTGCACCATCTTTACCCTTGCTCCCACCCGGACCTGATCCCACCCGGAGCTGATCCCATTTGGCACCCTGCTCCCACCCACAAGGTGCAGAAATATAATCAGCCCTCCGCAGGAGCCGCCGGAGGCCCACCTGGCACCTCGATCCCATTTGGTACCCATGTAGGCCATACATATCTACAACTAACTCCCGCTTTACATATAACCGTATTGAATGTACGTGCAGATTCGTTAGACTCGCACGTACGTGCAAGTTCTACGGAGCCGGTTACGACTACTACATAAATAAGAGGGATATGAAAGAAGGTCGAAGATAACAACTGGGATGGAGAAAACAAAAAAGGAGAAAAAAGCACATTCAATCAAGTTGTTTACAGAAAACAGAAACAGAAAACAAATAAAAAAATTAAAAAAGCATCTCATGGTTGAGCGGGACGGAGTTCTTCACTTTTGTTCCCTGAGTCGTTTTTGGAACAACACTACTATTATTTTGTTTTAGTTTTTCTCTGTTTCACAATAGTCTGTGACCACGTGACCACAGAATTTGTATCTCTCTCGTAGGACTGGGAATCAGGACAGGCACTGGGTGTACTGATGATGTGGTTGAGTAGAAAGAACGTGTGAAGACAACAACAACTACACATTGTCGGATCGCAAGCATAATATTATTATTATTATAATTATTCCGCGTATTGCTGGTTGTATACTATACGTATATTTATCGACTAAATGCGTATTTTGTGGCAAAATCTGTCAAATAAAATCACATGCCATTGGATGGGAGGGCCCTGCCGCGTCCAATTTTTGGAGGGATATCGGTCGCGATGTCCCGTGCATACATGTTTAAATAAGCTATTGTTAATATTGGACCTGGTACTACTGCTGCTGCTGCTGCTGTACTCGTATAGTTATTGACAGCTGCTGCTGCTCGTGTTGCGCTCTATTCTTCGCTGGAAATGTGTACAATAATAGGTACAGCAGGCAGTAGACAAACGTTTACAACAGAACAACATAATAATCAGCAATTATTTGTGTGTACGTGTGTACGTACCGCTCGTACAGACAGTAGCTGGTACTCGTAGAGGTTATATGTGTGTGTGTTCTTCACATTAAACCTTCCTTTCTACCCGTCGACATCCAGCACACCCAGTGTCCGTGCCGATTCTTCATCCTAAAAAGGTACCAGTTCTGTGGTCACAAAACTACGACACAGAGATACTACACTCAGTGCAGTAAGCAGAGCAGACAATGCAACGCCATATACGACAGGCAAGACCTACCCTGCTAGCAATCCAGGTGCATGCAAGAGAAAAAAAAGAGAAAAAAAGAAAAAAAAAGCGAAAAGAAAAAATAATAAAAAGTAAATATACTGAAACAACTCAACAATCATGCGTCGGCATGAATACCCAATGCTTCTTGTTTCTCAAAGAGCGAAAAAAAACAACTTTATTTTTTAAAGAAACATAATCTCAGGCCTTTCAAGCGAATCTCAATCTTCTGGAGGCACCACTCTTCGTCAAACGTTGGGGCGGGGTGGTTTCTACGTATACATTTTCCTATTATACGTTTATGTTTTTTCTATACCAGGTACGGTACAACACAGGATACGCGGCGGACCGTGCCTGCCGCGAGGCTTGCTCAAAGCTCTCACAGCACAGCGCGCCGCAGAGTGCAGCACAGCACAGCAGCACAGGAATCACCGGCAGGCTGGTTCCTCTATACGATTGTACCTATGTAGTGCACCAGCTGACTTGGAAAAGAGAGATGGGCACACACCCCAAGTAGACTTGTGGGTGGGAGGCTTTTACGTGTTTGCGTTCATTACTTTACAGCAAGCAGTAAAAAAAACGTTTCGCCTACTGCTGTACATACGTTATACAGCAGGAAAACACCGCATATATATCATAGCACCGCACAGCACATCACAGGACAGCGCACAGATAACAACAACAGCCTAACACGGCACAGCACAGCAGACAGCAGCAGGGCTCTCGTATACAGTACGCTGGCTTGGGGAGGGGAGATGGCCGCAGTCGCCGAGCAGACTTTTGGGACGGGATATGGTTTCTGCGTTGTTTCCGTTTTTTCTACAGCATGCTGCAGCAGTCGGAAACTGTTGCGCCGCACCGCACAGCACACCAGAGCACCAGAGGGCACAAAGAACAACGACAGCATAGCACAGCATAGCACCGCACACCACAGCACGGCAGAAAGCACACAGAAGGAGAGCTCTGTATATACTGATTGCTGTAGTGCGCATTTACCAGCTGACTTGGGGAGGAGGTGGTTGCAGACCCGGAGCAGAGACCCCGCCATGTATGAGGTTTATTTCGCGGGGTTGGTTTCTACGTTTCTTTTACGTAGCACCAGCAGTCAGTGTGTAAAACCGTTTCGCCTATCGTACTCAAAACAACCACAGCACAACACAGCCAGCACAGCATAGCACAGCACACAGCGGCAGGGCTCTACCCACATAGCACACACGCTTACCAGCTGGCTTGGGGGGGAGGTGGCCTCAGGTCCCTAGCAGACCCGCCGCTGCGATTTGCTGCTTTCGCTGCCTCGGAAATAGCGAACAGAACATCCTGAGAAGAAACGTCTCCCTCCTCGCCAGTACCAGTGCTGATGCTGCCGGGAGAAGTCGACTCTGACTTCGCCTCGCCACCATCGTCGTTGCGCCTGCGGGCATCGGGGTGGTCGCAGGGAGGGGGAGAGCGTGGTCGTGGCAGCATGGCAACATACTAATAGTGTTGCCATTGTTGTTGTGTTGTGTTCACCTGGTGTCTGATAAATAAGAACAGCGAAGTATCACAGCCACAGCTACGTCCACGTACAGCAACCACCGCAGCAGCAGCAGCAGCAGCAGCAGCAGCAGCAGCAGCAGCAGTGTCTCCGGAGGATCAAGCAGAACCAAATTGATGTACAAACGTGCCCACAAACACGTCCGTCCGAGCTTATTCACGGCGAAGAGCACACCACCGCCAACGACCCCACCACCGCACAAGCAACCCCACATTCAAGCTCACCCTGGCGGACAAGGCAATCCTCGCCACGGGTTGTCGTTGTCCATTTCCTCCCCGAGCTGGCTCCTAGGTTGGTTTCGCTTTTTCTTGCAAAGGTTTCGCAGTCAACCTGTGCACAGAACTTCTACTCGAAGTATGACACAAGCGCATACCACGGGTGGTACACTGCTGCTGTACCTGGTCCCTGGTCTATACCCCCTCTGGTACTACACTACTGCTACTTTCTGACGCTATATGGCGATATGGCGTTGTGGTTCTCGCTTTGCAAAAGCCCCAAAAATAAGTGAAAACACTCTTATTTTATGTATTATCCGGTCTTCTTTCTGTTGATGTTTCTTACGTACGTACAAAAAACGCACGATCTTTTCTCCTGATTTTCCCTTTGAAAAACGTTTAAAAGAGGTAAATATATGTCGTACTCGCGGACTGAGTCTCGTGGTACGAAAAACGTCAAAATAGGAAGAGACGGTGGAAATACGGAAATATAAAATTTATGGACGTGTTTTCCAGTAGAGTTTTTTCCTTATTTTCTTGTGAAAAATCAAGTTTTTTATATTATTTTTGCTTCGCACGAAGGGAGCAGTGGGTATTCAAGTACGTATGTATGCTTTAGGCCCTATCATGATTGTTTAGTACTGCACTGTGCAGAAACATTATTTTGGCTCTAATTTCGAGTATTTTTCCCCTCAATGGGAGTGCGGTTCTAAAAGGGTTTTTTAACTCATTCAAAACTGAAAACAAGATCCTGCATTAATTCCAAGTAGTTTGTCCCCAAATACGGTGGGGCCAGTTCTTAAGGGCTCGCCTAAAAAAACTCAACGCCTTACGATCGTACCAGGTATGCACATACGTATACATACGTACACATTATTGTCGGATGGCAAGGAAAATAGAAAATAAGAATATCGTACCTGGTACCAGGTATTACTTGCTGTGGCCAAAAATCACGCCGTTAGACCGAAAACCCGCAGTAAACGGAATCAATCGTGTAGTATAGAGGCTATTAATAGGAGACCCCCCTAATGCCTTTTGCGAAAAAAAACTCTCTCTGGTGTGGGCCAAAATGTAAAGTATCAAAACATTTCAATTTTAAATGCATCGCCCTTGTCCCCTGCGGGAGTTCCCGTTTAAAGGTAGGTGTATAATTAGGGCTGGGGCACTGGCTGACTCAGTTAGTAGCGATGTATACATACTATCGCCAGAATCAATCAGTATACTGGATTGCAGCAGTATATTGTCTCTCCTTTCTCCTCTCTCCTTCCGAAACGTATTTGGTGGGTTTCCATATTATAATATGGCGTGTTTCTTGGACGCACATTAAAAAAAAGTACTGGCAAATATACTGGCCGGGTCAATCAGTAGATTGATACTGGCAGTAGATTACTACTGCCAGTACATACTGTGCCAGTGACCAGCCCTATGTATAATGGTTTGAGACGATATTATTCTATACGTACTCAGTACTAAGTGCTTGACATCAAGGCAAATGAAACACTTTGTTCTGCAACAAAATATTCCACTCTAATTCCAAGTATTGTATTCTGTCCCAAAAAGTGTATGATAAGCCCTAAAGCGTGTGCCTTTTTTTAATATCCGATTATTTGTCTTCCCATCAAAATGCGCGGCGGCCGAGATAGAGGAGACGCGAAACCGGATGAGGGGGGAGGGGGGGGGGGAGAGGGGAAGTGGGAGGGAGACTATGGTGTGAGCACGATGGACGAGGCCGCCGCAACAACTGATGGGGTTTAGGCTCTGTCGATCGTCCTGTGCCATCATGTGTCATACCTGGTAAGGCTTAGAGTGGGAAGTAGGTTATCATGCCTTTCACCACAGCAGTACGAGCCCAACGGACTACGTGAAATGCCTTAACAAATGGCGTCGAGGGCCCGCGCTTCAAGATGGGACGAGCCATAATCCGATTTGTTTTGCCCATCGATATCCACTCCGGCCCTTGGCCCTTGACACGTGCACTTGGTCCGCTTTTTCTCATTTTTCTTTCTCGTCAACCGGTCACTCAATGGACTCTGAGACATGCCCCAAAAGCAAAACATGTTATTTAGCTTGTAGTGAGCCCAAACCGCGTGAAAACGCGCCTCCGGAAGGGCGCCTACGGCGGGGCCCTCCGGGGGGGCCCCCGGCGGGGCCCCCCCCCCCCGCGGGGGGGGGGGGGGGGGAGGGGAGGGGGTCGCCAGTTGCACTCTTTGGGTCCAGTGCACCGGCATTTGACGCAGGCAGTATACATACACTCTGTACTGGCTGGAGATGTACAAGGGTGCAGCCCTAAAAATATGTTTTTCGCACACGATGAGCACCGGTACGCCCCCTCCTGCATAATATCCTTCTGCTTTAGCGCGGCGCGGCATTCCGAAACGTGCGCACAAGACTACATCTATTTGGTGAATGATATTGTACTTTTGTAGGCTCTGTTAATATTATAGTACGATAATATTGATTATAGTCTGTGTGTCTAGGTGCAGATTCGGCACGCAAAAACCGGATCTACTACTAATACTATTAGTCCTACCGCTGTAGACTTATTTTGGTTTCTACAGTATAGTGTTCTGGAATCTTCTGTTGGAGGAGAGCCGGTATGCGTGTGTGTGCATGCATGCATACCGTGCCGTTCACCTGAACGGTGACGAGGATGAGGATGAAGCCAGCGCTTGCTTGCTGCCGGATTTTCGAGCTCGGCGTTTTGACGTTGGTGCTGTGTGGTCTCCTGTGTGACTTACGGCAGCCGCGCTTCCGGCTATTAAACTACCTTACCGGCGCTAACCCTTGCTCTACTGCTAACAGTATCTACACAAATTCGAGTAGTTTAGTCCCCCAATACACGAGTGTGTGCAGCTTTTACGGCATTCTCCTTCCTATTCAAGACACACCAGGGATGTTTTAAACTGGAAAGTCTTACCCGGAACTGATCGCGGTTCCACGCCCTGGCCACACCCGCCAGGCCTTGACAAAAAAAACTGATTCTTAGACCTCCATCAGCGCACGTTATCCCCCCCCCGTCCCCGCTGTTTCCCCACCGGTAGCGTGATGATCGATCTCCAATCATTTACCATTTGAGACCTGTAAAAATATATACCAAGTATCTGGTATATACTAGTATGTGCGAAGATCTTGACTGTTCTCTCCAAGGGCGCAAAAAAAAAAACGCTACCGTAAGCGGTTTATTGTTTGGCAAGGTTTCTTGGAAAACTCTCGCTGCGGTGGAGAAAGGTGCTGGAAGCGGGGGGGGGGGGCGTACTCATTTGTTGCTTGCCTTAGTCATTTGACCATTGACCACCACGCATCCCTTTCGAGACGGAGGGGAGAGGGGGCGGGGCGGGGCGTATTCATTTGTTGCTTGCCTTAGTCATTTGACCATTGACCACCACGCATCCCTTTCGACACGGAGAGGAGAGGGGGCGGGGCGGGGCGTATTCATTTGTTGCTTGCCTTAGTCATTTGACCATTGACCACCACGCATCCCTTTCGAGACGGAGCACCGTTCCTACTCCTAATAGAGACACCTCCAACATTTGGGCGCTCCCTACGTTGTTTCCATATATTACAAAGGAGTGCGGGGGGGGGGGGTGAGTAGACGGGGGGGGGGGGGGGGGGGGGGGGG
>MEHQ01004115.1:48282-60707 GCA_008828725.1 Saccharina japonica | reverse complement strand
CCCCCCCCCCCCCCCCCCCCCCCGCGCCTCACAAGCAGTTCTTACTACAGTAGGATGCAGCCCACCCTTCATGCGACTCGCCTCGCACCTCACGGCGCTTCGCGCTTGGTGCAAGCAATGTCTGCCTGGTTGGTAAAACCCTAACGTGCTCCGTCTCGGCATCCTAGAGATGCGAGGATCTGTGGCCATACGACTACGGCCGTGCACGACATGAGTAACCCCCCCCCCGCATCTCACAAGCAGTTCTTAGTAGGATGCAGCCCACCCTTCATGCGACGCGCCTCACACCTCACGGCGCTTCGCGCTTGGTGCAAGTAATGTCTACCTGGTAGATGAAAAAATCCAATGTGCTCTGTCTCGGCATTGTAAGGATGCGAGGAGAATACGACTGCGGCCATGCACGACATGAGTACCCCCCCTCCATAAACCTCCCTGATCAACTCAATGTCTGCCCCACCCCCCGTCTTGACCCCTGAAAAACTGCGCGCAGTTGTTTTTGGGGCAAAATGCTTGGGTTCAGCACGGGGTTAGTTTGACAGTTGTGAAAGGGTCACCCTCCTCGCAAATATTGCGTCGAGCAGGAAACCGGCGGTAGGGAACGCGAAACAAACACTAGCGCAGGGAAGCAGGAAACCAAAATCTGCGCCTGATTGGGGTGGGTGGGGTGGGGAGGGGGTGGGATGGGGGAGGGCCGAGAGGAGAGCAGAAAAAAAGTCGGAAGGGGGAGAAGGAGGGAGGGGAGAGGAAGGAACGGGAGGGAGGCGAAGGTGGGGGGGGGGCGGGGAAGAGGGGAGGGGGGGGGGAGAGAGCGGGGAGTAGAAGAGACGGGAGGGTGGAGGGTGGGGGCAGAATTAAAAAAAAAGAGACGGAGATTTTGGCAGCGATTGGAGCTGTGTCCTCCTACGGAACTAATCCGGCCATCTTCTGCCGCTAAGACGCGAGGCGAAAATGGCGGGATGGGGCGATGGCGATGCGAATGCGAAAAAAGAGGGGTGGGGAAAGGTCGCGCTTTAAAAGAGCACCCCAACGGCGAACGGCAAGGAACGCACGGGCAGGGTGTAAAAGCGCGGAAAAAGCACGGGAGGGTGAGGAGAAGGGGGTGGTACTGCATGCATGAAACAAAATATAAGTGGAAGAGAGGAGCGAATGGAGGAGGAGGGACAGAGGGAAGCAGGAAGAACTTAAGCGAGAGAGAGGAGGAAGAGGAGGAGGAAGAAGGAAGAGTAAGAGTGAAAGAGGAAGGAGGAGGAGGAAGGAGGAGGAGGAGGAGGAGAGGAGAGGAGAGGAGAAGAAGAAGAATGAGGAGGCAGGAGGAAAGAGGAGGGGGAGGGAAGAAAAGCAGGGGAGCGGGAGGTTCAAAAGGAGGTGGAGGGGGAGGAGGTGAAGGGGTTGAAAAGGAGAGGGGAGGAGGGGGAGGCGGGGGGGAAAGAAGAGCTGGCGATGGGAGATAGCGATGGTGCGCCTGCTGCTGCGTATGCGCTGACGTGAATACACCTAGCAAGATCGGTCGTGGTGGGCAAGCAGTTGCAACCCGTACCGATACAGCATCCAAACTGGAACGGGGAGAGTCCTAGAGTAACAGAGACAAAGGCGCCATCAGCGGTCGATCGTGAGTTTTGGAGCATGTAGTGTCAAAATGAAGGTCAATGGGAAGAGCTGTGGCGGCAGTGGCGGCGGCGTTGACGCGTTGGCAAGGCCACGACGGCGGTGGTGCGAACGTTGTGCGCCCGCTGTGTGTTTCACGTCCCCCCATTCATTGCATTGTTGTTGGTAAGCCTGTTCTAAAAAACAGAACGAAGCTCCTCAAATTTTACTTCGTAGTACTCGTACATACCCGGTATTCCGGTACGTCATAAATGCTGGCTGGTACCATTTGAAAGAGCTTTCTCTCTGTAGGATATACCTGGTATATGATACCGACACCACATTCGTACATATGATTGTGTACGCTGTTCATCCTGTCATTTAGTTGCCGTGTTTTATGTTTCTCTGTTTTTTTTCGGGGAGCACGTTCGTTCTGTTTTTGGTTGATTTTTACGGCGACGTTTTTTTTTGTCGTACTACTGCCCGCTGCTGTCCTGAAATATCAGTATCGCTAACATATCGCTACCATATACCTGGTATCATATATTAATGGACGAACGTTCCTTATATTTTGGGACACATTGATACGCTGTAGACGGCTGGCTGTAGATACAGGGCTGTGTGAGTATTGGTATCTACTGTACGAGCGTAGCTGTACGAGCGTAGCTCCCAGCAATGACTCCTGGTTTTCACGCGATTTGGCTCCAATCACAGAAGAGCTAAAAATATGATGATTTTGGGCCATATGTTTCACAGGCAATACTCGGGCCAGGGACGCTAGACAACCGGTAAAGCTCAGCGAACATCGAAAATGCGGACACATTTTTTACGGTGACATCATCATGATGAGCGGTGACTGCTTGCTTGCTGTACAGTACATACACACAACACAGTCCTTATCCCTGCAGCCTAGATTGTGCAAGCACCAAGAAGATATAAGAAGATAAGAAGATACCTGTTACTACTGTAGATATATATGGAGATCGACACTGCACAAGGATATCCACTCGAAAGTGAAAGAAAGCTCTCATCAAGCTTGGTGGGAAACGAGCAACGAACGAAGATATGTACTCTGTACTGGTTGGTATGATAAGTTTTTGAGGCTGTTTTCGAAGATTTTTTTAGATTCTCGGACTTGCCAAGCACCAAATTCCTGGAATTATATACCGCATTGTATGGGTTGTTCCAGTATTTCGACATATTTTTGAAATCTCAATCTCACAATCCACGAGCAGGATCAGCGGCAAAGCAGCAGAGTGCACAGCAGAGAGCAGAGGGAGAGGAGCACCGAAGCACCAACCGCAGTGTCTGGCAGTGCACAGCAGCAGCAGTGTCAGCTCTTATCAAGCAAGCACCACAGAGAGCCTCACACTCACCCTCGACGGGGACGTGCCACGGCCGTACCAAAGCAGCAGAACTGATGCCTGGGAGAGCGGAAAGCAAAGGCAGCAAGACCCCAACAAGGGCTCACACGATTGCCGAGTTCGATGCATGGCGCTCTCGGCAAGAGGTGGCTGCTAAGAGCAGATCTTCTCGGGCACAGGGGGGGGTGGCAGCGCCAGCAAGTGCTGCAGCTGGTGGAGGTGGTGGTGCCCCGTACCACAATCGTCGAAGGACTTCCGCCGGGGGTTCAGGCGGTGCTGCAGCTGCTAAGATGCCCTTGCTGCCCCTTACGAAGGTATGATATGATGGGAGCGTAATATTAGCGTTGACAGTTGCTTTGATAGACAGCCTGGGTTGAGATGCCCTTACTCTCGTCTGTTTGCAATAGCAGCAGCAGACAGGATGCATTGGGCAAGGTTGCTTCGCGGCTTCCGGCTTGCTCTAGACTTTGATCACAGGACAGGTAGTGAGCGACACAGCGACCAGCAGCAGTGCCACTACTATCGATGGACTCCAAGCTTGCTCCTATCGCGCGCGCTGCCCTTTTCCCGACGCGTACCGACACCTACTGCTGTATTAAGAAACAAGAAATCTGGTCCAGGCTAGATTTCTTATTTGAGAGAGGGTGCTTTTCTACACTAATTTCAACATAACGACTCCCGAATTTCTTATTTTCCCCTAAATATCAGCTTGGATTTCTTATTGGCCTGTTTCTTATTAGGTGTCATGTACTCTGTGTACTCGTAGACTTGCATTTTGAGCAGCAAACGTCGTCGCGCCAAGGGTCCAAAGTCAAAACCGGCCTGAGTGATCACATGGTTCAAATGTTCAAATAGCAGCAGCAGCTGCAGCAGCAGCAGCAAAGAGCAGCAGGGTCGTTGCGACGTGGAGAGGTTCCCTGAGCGTCTGAGCTGCTGACCTGTGTGCCATGCGCGGACGAAATGGCTGGGCGATCGATCAGAAGTACCGGCATGTACGCACTACGACTGCCGTACGTATACCTCATCCAACCCCCAATTAAATCACACCATCCACGCACAGATCATGCAAAAACACGCGTGCAACAGCCAGTACAGCAAAGTAATTACGACCTGATCTATCTGTAGATCAACTACTACTACTCTGTAGTTCAGTTCCCCGCTCTGGCCCTCGATACATACGGGTTTTCTTCTGTGTTATGTGCAGGTCGATACGTAAGCGCAACGTGCAATGCGCATCGGCTGACAGGCAACAGCAGTGGGGTGTGGGGGGTCGGTGGTGCGTACACACGTAGGGCAGCCCGCTGTTGCTGCTGCTGCTGCTGCTGCTGCTGCTGTATAATATGTGTTAGGTACTCGTATGATACCAGTATCTGGTATACCCTGTCTGAAAATAGAAAATATAAGGATCATATGAGCTGGGCTGGCCAAGATCAGCTTTGTTGTTGGCTAGCCCAAGCTAGCCACTTTCTCAGTTGGTTTTTTCGAATTTTGATCTGAAATTTTGACACGTGCTTCTTGATAGTCTTCCAAAGGGATTTAGGGCATGTCTAAAACAGAAACGAAAACGAAAACGAAAAACGAAATCATTTCGTTTTTAGCATCATTTTAGCCGACGTGTCCAAACAGAAACGAATTGGGAACAGCAAGATCCAGGCGAAAAAAAACTGAGAGCACAAGCCATGGGCTGTTCACAACTATGTACACATGCCGACACTCTAGCGCTCGGCACCACAGGCACACCAGAGGAGCAGGCAGAAGCGACGACAATTCAATACCAGGAGGTCATTGGGTCTCCCACGGAGGTGGTCGCGTGTCCAACTTTGACGCCCCGGGATCAAAATTCAAATTATACTGAGAGAGAACTTCCAACCTCATTCTTGAGGGCTGATGCTGAACTCTACTCAAATTATCTTCGCTTTGGCTCGAACGCCGGCAAACAAAGGCCCTAGAGCGTCGGGGCTGGTGTTGTGGTTGGCCTCCTGGCTATTTACGGGGGATCCGTGCGGCTGTGTTGCCGTGCTAGCTGTGGGTTGGGTGCTGCGTGCGGCAGTCCTGATGTGATATTTTGACGTGCCTGCGCTGACCAGTAGGACACGCTGAATTGTTGCTGCTCGTGCTTTCGTTTTCCTTTTCGTTTTTCAGCTGTCAACTTTTATGTTTTTGGCAATCGTTGATTTTCTCAGAACGAAAAAAAACGAAGGGGAACACGTTTATGCCAGGGACCAATCAGCGCCCTGTTTATTTTCATTTCGTTTTTCGTTTTTCGTTTTCGTTTCTGTTTAGACATGCCCTAATTACTGCACCATTTTTCTTTCTTTTTTTTTTTTCGTGAACTAGGCACATTTCAGAAAAATCCGAGAATTGGTTTCGGGCACAACTACCAGAAAAAAAGAAACAAAAAATCAAAAGGTGCAGTATTGAATGCCTTTGTCTTGCCGTTACGTAAGACGTGTAAAAAATTAAAGCCAAAAAAACAAAAATTGGAGTGAGAATCCCACATTTTGTGTTTCTCCCCGTAGTATCTTAACTTTGTATAGGGAACCTTACGCACGCCATATCTTTTGATGATCGGCGAATTAGGCGATGGTGAGGATATCAGTCGATTTTTGTCATGCCTCAAGGAAGATACACACCGATTTTGAGGGAAATCCACAAGAAGCCAAGGGTGGTACACCTGATAGACTCTAAAATCGACATATATATCTCTCGTTTAACTTAACCCTTATAGGACTGGAGTCCCGTTTTGGGGACAAATTACTTAGAATTAGAGTGGCTTGTCCCCAAAACGGGACTGCAGTTCTAAAAGGGTTAAGGCACGGTCTTTGTATTTCTTTACTTTTTTTTTTTGACGAAATTAACTCCGATTTCGAAAATTCCAACGTCGGCAAAAAATGCGCTGTAAACTCAGAAACACACAGCTACCAAGTTTGCGTCGTAATATTTTGAAATCGTTGAGAAACCGCCGGACGAGTAAAAAGGCCCTTCTTGGTCAGCCCAGCTCGTATTATCACGGCGGACCATTCGTAGTAAATATTAATAGGGGACCAAAATAGGACCAAATACTGATAGTAAAAAGTAGGGATTTTTTTTTTTTTTTTGTGTCTGCCGTAGGTCCTATTTACTATGATCCCCGGTACTATTAATAGCACCCAAACGGTCCTTACATATTATATGATATCCGGGACAGATTAGTCCAGGTCGTGATATATCTTCAGTTCAGGTCGATAGCTTTGTTTGAGAGGCAAAATTATGTGGATTTGGCGACTCTCGACAACGAGAGCGGCAGGCAGTTGCGAACAATCACACAAACGATCACCGGCACAGTAGCAGCAGCAGCAGCAGTGCGGCAGCTGCTGCTGCTGCTGCTGCTGCTGCTGCTGCCGCTGCTGCTGCTGTTATTAAAAGTGGACAACTACACTTTGCTGCTTATTACCCCTACTCTACGAGTGCTACCTCACGGTTTCAACTATTTATTATTGGAAAACTACTGCCGAACCCCCCCTTCCTGCCCCCCCTCCCCTCCCCCCTCCCCGCCCCCACGACCTGGCCATGCACGACATGAGTACACGCCCCCTCCTAGCCTACTACCCCCCCTCGCCTCCTATTGCGCGGCGTTACCCGAACGCGGTTCCCTTTGTAATGGCAATACCAACCAAAACACGGCAACTTAATGATAACGATACCGACGACAATAACAAGCATGACGACGGTAACTACCGACCGCTGCCGGACGGTAATTACCGACGGCTGCCGCGGGCAACCAAAACGCTCTCCTACCACCCCCCTAAGTGGCCACACCAGAAATCAGTCGATCCATTCGAAGCTGTCAATCCATATGCAAGAAAGGCCGCCTTACACTTAGGTAGCAGGATGCAGTTCGGCCTCCATGCGATTCGTCTAGCAACCTCACGTTTCGCTTCGCGCTTGGTGCAAGCAAATGCCTTGTCGGGTATGTGAAAAACCCGACGTTGTTCTGTCCTGGCATCGTAGGGATGCGAGGGTCTATCTGTGGGCATCTGTACGACCACGGGCCGTGCTTGACATGAGCAAATATGTCGGGAGACGTGTCAAGCAAGGCAAAACATGCGCTGTCAAGGATGTAGGGCCGAAGTGTTCCACACTAAAACCTAGTAATTTGGTGGCAGTCACGGCATGTCAAGGCAAAGCTGCTGTCTTTCAAGGGTTGAAAGTCCTGTCTCCCGACATCTTTGGACATGAGTACACCCTCTGCCACCCCGTCCTCCTATCGTACCACGGCAGGGACCCTCGCCGGAACGTTCGATACGGATCCACCCTACAGCACCACCAGCAGAAGAAGCAGGAATAACTGCAACTCCTTACGGAGGCGGTGGTGGTATCAATAGTGGTGGCGACACTATCGGCCTGAAAGGTGGCGTGTTCGGCGGCGGGGCAATGACTACGCCCGAAGGGGGAGGTACCGGGGCTTCTTCGTCCGACCGCGATCGTCGGATGTGCACCCGAACGGAAGACCGAATGGACGACCGAATGGATAGCCGAGTGGGAGACCGAATGGAGAACCGAATGGGAGACCGAATGGGAGACCGAATGGGAGACCACGTGGAGGACCGAATGGGAGACGAAATGGATGTCCGAATGGGAGACCACATGGAAAACCGACCGGAAAATCGGATGGCCTCTTCCTCCCCCGCCGACGCGGACATATCTGCGTTTGGGTTTCCATTTGAGGGGAGAGAGGCGGCGGTGTTCAGGGAACGGGGAACGGGAGATGGGGTCAGCGAAAATTGTTCTCCAGCTTGGTCTTCGCGATTCAGGGGGGACAGCGATGATCAGGTTCGGGTGGAAGAGGGGGAGGGGAGCGGGCACCGGGAGGGGCGGGGGGGGGGGGGGGGGGGGGGGGGGGGGGGGGCGGGGGGGGGGGGGGAGAGAGAGGAGGAGGAGGAGGCCGGACTGCGTGGGGAGCTGGAAGTGTTCGCCTCTCATCTGCGGCAGGAGTTTGAGCTTAAGGTGGGGTCGGTTTTTATTTTATTGTTTGTTTTGTTTACCCCCCTTTGGAGTTGCACGCACGTTTCCTGGAGCGTTTTTTTTTTTGTACTCGTTTAGAATTGCTCCCACGTTCCCGGGTAAAACTAAACTATTGCTATCGTTCGGATTAGAGTTAGGTACATTTTGGCGGTAGTCTAGTTTTTAAAAGAACTATACTGACGTTTCTTGGGATAAACTACGTGTAGTTTAGTACGTAGATCCGGAGTTGGACCACTTTCGAGGCGGTATAAGGATGTCGAGGACCGGGGTTGGGGATAGGGAAAACGCCTACCGAGTATATGTATGTGTATGTGTATACGTACACGAGGGCGGGCTCAAAGTTCGTATTTGCGTGCAATCCGTGTTGTATGACTTGCCCTGTGTTTCGTACTTATCTCATTTACTACTGCAAGAACTATCCTACACTAAACTCAAGTAGTTTATGCCCAAAAGCGCCTCCACTAGGACTGTGAGTTGGCTGACTATGAGTTGTCGACTAGTTATTAGTTGGCATTAGTTGGCTAGGTGGTACAGTATAGTTATTACGGGAGACCATAGTAAATAGGACCAAATATTGTTCGTAAAAATAGGTTAATGTATAGGTTTTTGCGTGTACCATAGGTCCTATTTACTATGGTCCCCCGTGAATAGTCGCGTCCGGTGTTTTGCGGAGTTCTACGCCTTTGACATCATTTCTGACTTGCCGCGTTTGAAGCTCGAAAAAATAATAAAGTGTGCTTGTGTGTGTTTTTTTTCATGAAACCCTCGTATGTACATACCTCAAGTCAGTTTCTAGACTTGCGTTCGCCATCCAACTATTTACTGTTAGTAGCCGTAAAGTTAAGTCCAGCCGCTCACAGCCCTAGTGGACGCAATTCTAAAGAAGGTTACGCTGTCTCAAGGTTCTACCAACCAATGCTGGAGAATTGAGAACGCCATGCTCTCCAAGATGCTTACGTACGGCATCTGTCCCTTCGGTATTTTGGTGTTGCCATATTTCCCGCCCCGTGTACGTCGAATATATATAGCGCTTCAGACGCGTGGTATGCACCTTCTGTTAATAGCGGTAGCACCTACCACAGGGATACAGCAGTAGTGCCGGCTGCCGTTATAGTGCCGGTATGCACCATCCAACAATACCGGCTCTATAGCGGCAACCGGCACTACTCCGCACGCACTGCCACACCGGCTAATCTCCTTTGTACCAAGCGATTTCGCAGGCACTATAGCCGACAACCGGCACTATAAAGGGACCACTACCGGCACAATAGAGAAACCAAAATCGGCACTATAGAGGGACCAATACCGGCACTATAGAGGGACCACTACCGGTGCTATAGAGGTACCACTACCGGCACTATAGAGGGACCACTACTATTAGTAAGTCACGCAACAACCGAGTTTCGAGACATCTGTAAGCTGAGCCCCACACCGGTAGAAAATGAAATGGGCTTGCACGTAACAATATGCAATACTCATCGGATGGTAATTTACCACCCTGGACGAAAATATAAGGACCTTTTAAGGTCCATAGTAATGCCCAAGCGTTCTTTATATTTCCGGCCAGAATGGTCCTCAGTTGAAGAGTATGCGATTCATACTATTATGGGGGACCTTAGGGCCCATCTTAACGAAGACAGCAAAAATTCAATTTGGAAAAAATAAAATTCAAATACGCTTTTCATTGGTCAACACACGCACCAGCATCAAAGATTAGGATCTTGGGGTCTAATCAATTTGAATTGGACGAAAAAACCAAGAAGGTCCCAGGACCTTCTTTTCCAAAGAATTCAAATCAAATTGAGGAGTTGGCCCGACTTGGACCGGCATGTCTACGGTGGGCAAACGCTCCCGGTACAATCTGGCCATTTCTTGGTGGCATCGATGACCACGACCGAGGCGACAACACGTGAACCACAACCCGAGGCCACCGGGACAACAGCCGCGCCCACGCCTATAGACCATAGCACAGCGTACCCCGGCGGTGGCGCCTCAAAACCAATCATGGCGGTCGCAATCCCAACTTTTCAACCAGCTCGATGCTCCAACCCGATAAAAAACCGAGCGATCGACCCAAAAACAGCATGATACGCTCAAGACTTCGATAACACCATCGCCGCCCCTGTCTCGCCCGTGGCGTTCCAGGGATCCCTACGCCCACCCAGGAGACCCTGAGAGCGATAGCTTCCTAGCCTGGGCGGTCAAAAGCAAAAGTATGCTGGCGGCGGCGCGCACGCGTCGACGCATGCTTTCCCTCTCGTCTCCTCTCGTCGATTTTTTTCACCTGGGCGCTGTGACGCATGCTGCGTTTTTTTCGATTCCATAAATATTTGAACAAGCAATTCACTATTCCCCATAGGACGCAAACCAATTTTCTTTTGCGAAATCACATTCAAATAGGATTTTACTTTCCAAATTGAATTTTTGCTGTCTTCGTTAAGATGGGCCCTTTAAGGGCCCGTATTAACGAGTATAAAATAAATTCAATTTGGAAAAATAAAAATAAAAATTCGCTTTTCATTGGTCAACACACGCACCAGCACCAAAGATTAGAATCTTGGGGCATAAAAATTGGTGCTGGTGCGTGTGTTGACCAATGAAAAGCGAATTTTTATTTTTATTTTTCCAAATTGAATTTATTTTATACTCGTTAATACGGGCCCTTATAGTAAATATAACCAATTTTTATTATTACTAGTAAAAATAGGGAAATGTTTAGGTTTTGGCGCGTACCGTAGGTCCCCTAGTTGCTATGGCCGCCCGTAATAATTGTCAGTGGTAAATGTTTGGACTTGGGAAACTGCGACACCTACGCATACACATTGCTGTCTCTGGGAGTGGCCACACCAGGAACCAAATCAATTTCGTTCGACGCTGCCACCAAAATGCAAGCAAGCCCGCCCGGCCCGCCTCATAAGCGGTTCTTAGTATTACGGAGCACCATAATAAATAGGACCTGTGGTACACACCAAAACCTATATATTTACCTATTTTTACGAGAAATATTTGGTCCTATTTACTACGGTCTCCCCGTAATAGTGTGTAGGATGCAGCTCACCCTTCATGCGACTCTCGCCCCAACCCCTCACGTCTCGCTTCGCCCCTGCTGCAACACGCAAATGCCTGCCTGGTTCGACGAAAACCGGACGTTCAAGGTCCCGGCATTCAAGAGATACGAGGGCCTACGGCTCTATACGACTACGGCCATGCGTGACATGCGGCTAATGGGTACGCCCCCTCCCCCCGCCTACGGTGGCACGGCTCTTTAGAGGATAAGCCGCCCCTCACCCCGTGTATATCCCGCCTCTTTTTTTTGCAGCTCCTGGTGACGGCGAGGAAGGGCCTGAGGGAAGCTTCTCAGAGGGCCACCAGGGCCGGTCGGCTTCGACTGGACGCTCACAAGAGCGAGAGCGGGAGGGAGATTCGACGGCTGGAGGAGGAAGGGAGAAGCCTTCGGGAGCACGCCGCCCGCCTAGAGATGTGAGGTTTTGCTTGCTGTTTTGTTTGAGTGTCACGTGGTAGTGATGTTGTTGGTGTTTTTGTTTTTGCTGTAGGTATTGGAGATTGTGTAGTGGTGGTGGTGGTGGTGGTGGTGGCAGTGGTGTTGGTGTTGTTGGTGTTGTTGGTGTTGCAAGTGACGGGGGTGGTGGTGGTGTCTGCCTTGCCAGTCGTCGGACTGCTGAACGGGTGTCTGAGCGTTACCCCCGCCGGCGCACTCGCTACGATGTCTGTCACGCGGTCCGAAGCTTCGACTCGAGCATTAACGTAACGCTAGCTTGACCCCCTCCCCCCCTATATTATATATAGGTTGGGTTGGCGTCAGTTGGCAACGACACTGTAAAACATGCCGCTCAGTACATGAGCTAGACTACCCGGGTACCGCTTTGTAATTTTTTTATTTTTTTGTTCGGGCGGTCGATCACAGCTGGCGGTCAAGTTAGATAATTTGTCATGGGGTAGAGGACCTTTACTCCACACACGCGGAATGATCGTATCACGTACGTATTTATGGTAAGACACCCTCGAGGAAGCTACATAGAACTCCCATTGCTGGATCTGGAAATGGCGACACCGGAAATTAAATTACCTCATTGAAGCTGTCAGCCATATGCAAGTCCGCCTCACAAGCGGTTCTTAGTAGGATGCAGCTCACCCTTCATGCGACTCGGCGCACACCTCACGGCGCAACGCTCTTGGTGCTAGCAATGTCTGCCTGGTCAGTGAAAACCCGACATGCTCCGTCCCGGCATTGTAGGGATGCGGGGGTCCATGGTCATACGACTACGTACGGCCATGCATGAGTATCGAGTACCCTCTCACCTTCGCCGACGCCGCCGCCATATCTTATACGCCTGCTTCTCGTTTACCGCCGACGTCGGCCCCATCGGCGTTTTGTATGTGCATGTTTTTCTCCCTCCGTCCCTCGCTCCTTCCCTCCCTCCCTCCCTGACTCCCTCCCCCCCCCCCCCCCCA
>MEHQ01004115.1:0-47690 GCA_008828725.1 Saccharina japonica | reverse complement strand
AGGGCCCGTTTTAACGAAGAAGAAAAAAAATCAATTTGGAAAAAGAAATATTCAAATCCGCTTTTCATTGGTCAACACACGCACCAGCACCAAATATTAGGATCTTGGGGCATAATAGTTGGTGCTGGTGCGTGTGTTGACCAATGAAAAGCGAATTTGAATTTGAAGTTTTCCAAATTGAATTCATTTCATACTCGTTAATACGGGCCCTTACTATGGTCCTCCGTTATAGTAAAAATAGGTAAATAGATGGGTTTCTGTGTGTGCCGTAGGCCCTATTTACTACATTAGCCCACCCCGTAATATGTAGATTTTGGTATTTAAGGCTGTTTCAACTATCCCAGCAGTGTATGAGGACATATAAAACCCGTAAGTGCGCGCGATCGAAGTATCACACTCAGCTAGCAAAGATGAGTTTCGACGAAATCCTCGAGCTCACAGCTGTGTGTGTGTGTGTGTGTGTGTTTTTTCCAATATATGTTCTGAGAACATGGGAAACATCAGAACAAAACCAGGGTATTAGGGCCCGTTTTAACGAAGAAGAAAAAAAATCAATTTGGAAAAAGAAATTAAAATTCAAATCCGCTTTTCATTGGTCAACACACGCACCAGCACCAAATATTAGGATCTTGGGGCATAATAGTTGGTGCTGGTGCGTGTGTTGACCAATGAAAAGCGAATTTGAATTTGAAGTTTTCCAAATTGAATTTATTTCATACTCGTTAATACGGGCCCTTACTATGGTCCTCCGTTATAGTAAAAATAGGTAAATAGATGGGTTTTTGTGTGTGCCGTAGGCCCTATTTACTAGGGTCCCCCGTAACATGTGGATTTTGGTATTTAAGGCTGTTTCAACTATCCCAGCAGTGTGGACGTATAAAACCCGTGAGTACGCGCGATCGAAGTATCACACTCAGCTTGCTAAGGTGAGCTTCGACCAAATCCTCGATCTCACAACTGTTTTTTGTTTTTTTTTTGTAAATATATGTTTTACCTGGTACCTGGTAATGTTCAGAAACATGCCTCGGAATTTTCCAGAGATTTGTTACGGCGCACGCTGCAGCAGTAGGCACATGTCAAACATTTCGGGATTTCTGGCCTTTTTTTTTCCGTTCCAGTGTGTTACTACAGTAAATATGCACCTACTGTTGTAGTAAGAATAGTAACGAGAACCCACCTGGGGCCAAAAACCACATATCCCCCTATGTTAAAAATTGATACTATGTTCCAGTTTTGGCGACTTTCTTCCATTTTCGTTTTTTTTTTTCACCTCTTCAGACGATTTTTGTTTCTGTATCCATGGTTGATGCAAGAAGGAAAAAGTATAAATGTCAATGTTGGATCTTGTTCCTTAACTATTTCACTACTTGGAACTGCGCAGCTCGTACAGATAATCGATTCCCGTTCATGATCTATAGATATGTCAGGGAAGATATATATATTCCTGATCTGTATGATCTGTATGATCTGCAAGATATGTAAGATCTGTATGGTCTGTAGGATTTGTATGTTCTGTATCATCTAGCTCATATTGACGGGTGGGAGCGTCATAACCTGTCCGATGTGGGGCATGCTTCCTGGATTTGATCTGTACTGCACAGATCCTGCACAATATATCATGACGGCAGGTTATGATCTAGATGATCTGTTTGTATACGCCGCTGTCAAACGTGTTCTGTGTAATCACGCGGCTATACCATGAGTCGTCAAGGAGAGAGTAGTAGATGAAATACTCGTACACCAAATACCAAATATACACACACAAGTAGGCCAGTACCTGTCGTCAAAGGCCCACCATAAACACCACACAGGAGTGAGCTGTACCTTTCCGTCACGCTCCACCCTCACACATACACGGGCAGTATCTTATCATCAAAGCCCGGGTCGTATCTTAACATCAGCTACTGCCCCCGGAGGAGCAGCATCCACGCGAGGCATCCATCATCTCAGATCATAATGCCTCGCCACGTCATATAAAACCCCAATCTCCGTAGACCAGTATGAAACCCCCACATATCGGGAAACCAGTATCGAGCAACCGCATACCACAAACATTATCTATCTGTAGATTGTGTATCTGTAGATATATCTGTAGATGATCTACTATCTGTAGATTATATGTAGATTATCTGTAGATTATATGTCTGTAGATGACATATATGATCTGTAGATGATCTGTCAGACATGTGAAACTACTTTCCCACAGTAATTCCAAACTCCCCCCCCCCAAAAAAAAAAAAAATGGTGCAGTTTCAATTTGTCGTGTGCTACTGCTGTATCCTCGTATATTTTACGTATTAACCCGAAGTCGGCGAGGGAAGAAAGTCCTTCAGTCTTGTCGCGTTGAAAATGCAAGGCACGAAGCGTAGTGGGGAGGGCGGGGGGGATAGCCTGCTACGTGACCCCGAATCTGAGTCACGACTATTAATAGGAGGGGAAGAGAAAATAAGGGCGAAGATGATAAATGGAATGGTAAAATAATATCTCTGGTAGATCTTGAAAAACTTCCCCATCCCCCCGACGACCCTACCGCCTTTTGTCTTTTGTCTTTTTTTGTGCGTAACGTTGTTTTTGGCCGCCCATGTGATATAACACGATAGGCGCAAGCTGGTGTCGAGCACCCTGATTGCTTGGCGGGATGAGGCGCGGCTTCGTGTGGCCACGAGGGGGAAGAAAGCGGCGGACCAGAAGCTCCACGCTATCACCAAAGAGATCATTGGCAAGTGCAGCAGAAAATGCTTTTCAATTTTGGTCCTTTTTGGTCATTTTGGTCTTGAGATCACTGGCAAATGCTTGCCTATTTTGGTCGGTGTTGGTCGGTTTGGTCTTGTATGCCGCCTGATTTTGACCGTTTTTGGCGTGATGAGGCACGACTTCGTACCACGAGGGGGAAGGTGGCGGACCAAAATCTGCGCGCCATTACCAAGGAGGTAATTGATAAGTGCAGCAGCAAATGCTTACATTTAGGTCGTTTTTGGTCGTTTTGGTATTTCGGGTCATTGGCAATTTTGGTCTTTTTTGGTCATTTTGGTCTTGAGGTCATTGGCGAGTTCATAAAAATGCTTGCCACTTTTTTTTGTCGTTTTTGTCGTTTTTATTATTGTATGCTGGCGCTGTTTTTCGGCCCTTTTCGGTTGTACGTACATACCGCTTGTTAACAAGCGAACGTTTCGGTCACGCCTGCTTTTTGGTTGTTGTTTTTTCCATCCCATTTATTATCTTCGCACTTCTGTCCCTCTCCCTCCATAGTCGTATCTCAGATCCGGGGTCACAAATCAGGCTCTTCTCCCTCCTCCCCACTACGGTTTGTGCCTTGATTTGTATTGCACAGAGGGTTCAGCATTCCCAACGCTCGTCGATTTTCATCTATTTTTGCTAACTCCCGCTCTCGCGCTTTCCGCTATTAATAGTCAAGATATGTTTTGCGAGAAAAAGCCCCTACGAGCACGCACTCGGGGGGGATCGAACCCACGACCTTGACTCTAACAGGGACGAGATTCACCTGTCATTCCACCGGGGACGCCGGCATTTGTGCCCGTTATATCATGTTGGCGGAATGTGTCAACCTAATATATCCCCGCGGCGGAAAACTTGCACGTAACTTATATACGGTTGTATGTTGTATACTGTAGTGGACAAACACTGTTAGTGGATCTTCCTAAGGTAGCTAATTAGGCACTCTGATTGGCCAAGCAAGCACTGACCACTGGCACAGGGTTAGGGTTAGGGTTCGATCTGAGGTTTATATTACTACTACCAAGACAAAACCCCCATTTTAAAGATCCACTATCACCCTTTGTCCACCCCTCGTTGTATATACGTATAGCAGGAGTTGCTGTAGATATGTATGGCCTACATTATACCAAATGGGATCAGGGTGCCGGGTGGACTTCCGGTGGCTCCTGCCTAGGGCTGATTATATTTCTGCACCACTAAGCGGGGTCAAAGTACAAAATGGGAACAGGGTGCCAAGTGGTGAAAAAGTACGTTCAAATCTAAGTAACCACGTACGTACAAATTCTTCACTGGTGTAATATATGCCGCGTATTTTTTTATGACACGTGGTGCAAAGCCTATGCGCGATAAGAACGGTTGCCAATACCTGGGGGGGGGGAGACACCTATGACCAAGGTTACTGCTGCACTGCTGTAGTCTGCTATGGTACAGAAAGCCTCTGAGGATAAAACCTCACATGGACTCGGAACTGAAAATCTCGTGTGCCACCTGTTTATTATCCCGCCTGTTCATTACTCTCTTTGTTTCGTTTTTCCTCCTGTTTAGGTTGGCACCTATTTTATTTGCCCGCCAAATGTAATATCCCGCGCTTTATGTTCCGAAAAGAGCGTTGAGCTTTTGCCTATGCAGGGGTGCGGTCGTTTTTCAGCGCTCGTTTTCGCTCTCGACAACGGTCTAAGGCTGCTAAAAAATCGAACAGTTTTCTTTCGGAAGGCTCTCGACCAGCCACAGCTTATTTCCGAAAAAACGCCTTGTTCGGTGTTGGCACACCTTAACCTTCCCGTTCTGAAAAAATCGAGCGCTGAAAAACGATCGCAGCACCCCGGTGCAAACTGAAATTAATTTACGGTAGTCCATCCGCACTTGTCTGTTTGTTGCCCCACATGTTCATTTTGCCGCATTTGTGTAATACAGTGCGCGACAGATGTTAAAAAATCTCTTATTTCTGGCCAGACTGGAACTATTTTGTAGGACTGGGTGTATTCCACACTATTTTCAGTACAAAGAGGTCGCATTCTTAATGTTTTCCCCCAAAATATCAGTCTCAAATTATTAATTATCAGATTATTAACATATGTCGCGTACTGCTGTATTTGCCTCTTGCCTGTTTTATCTGTTTTATCTGTGTAGTATCCCGTTTTTTTTTCTCCCGCATGTTTTTTTTAATCCTGCCTGCCTGTTACCCCGCTTATCCATTGTGCCGCCTATTTGCCATCCTCCATGTACCAGGCAAATATGTGAGGAGACATCACTCCCGCCCCTTGGAGGACAGCAACTTTGCCGTGACATGCCTTGACTTGACACTGAAACTACTAGATTTTAGTGTGGCAACACTCGGCCCTGTATACACACCGTTGACGGCGCACGCGTTTTTCCTTGTTTGATATGCCTCTTACTAACCCTTTTAGTACTGCACTGTACATAAACCAATATTTCAGTATAATTCCAAGTGTTTTGTCCCCACATCGAGACTGCAGTTCCTAAAGGGTTAATGACATGTTTGTCATATACCAGGTATATATGATGTAACCCGATCGAAACGCCACACCAAGCTTGCAAATGCCACCATGGGCGTAAATATAAGGACCGGTTTGTCTTCATATTAATGTATAAAAGCTCCTTAAATTTCCGTCCAAATTTGTATGGCTTTTGATGAAGTTTTCAATTTTTCGACCTCACATATAAAGCATTATTTTAGCTTCTTTTTTTTTTAGTTGTATGCCGAAATACACCCGGTATGTGTGTGTGTGTTTTTTGCCGCCTCTGTTTTCCGTGCAGGGCGCTACGAGGCAGAACTGTCGAGCACGCGGACTGCTCTGGACGACGCCAACAAACAGATCGTTCTGGTAAGAAGCGCAACAAAAACCTTGAGTGCCACTTCTCTTCCGTTCCGAGTCTGCGCGATATTATCATTCCTGGTACCTGGTATTGGCAGGGTGAAAAATCGAAGCAGAGCCAGTTGGCCATCCGTTGAAATTTCGAGCCTGTAAAACCGACCAATAGCACCAGATTCCTCTCGTAAATTGACCAATCGCTCGTTGAGAGAGTAGAGGGCACTATTAATACGAGTTTTTTTTCTTTCTCCGATTTTGTGTTCTCGATTTCCTGGTTCAAGTCAAGCCGTGCAGCGTATACGAAGTATATCATGATATACCCTCTGGTATACGATACGTACGCATGACGCGTTTTTTTTTGTATTGTTGTCTGATTGATTTGCTTTGTACGATTTCTTCGAAACTTCGGATGTTTTGTTACACCTATTTTATGTTCTGTTGTTTCTGATTGGTGTTGCCCGCCCCCTTACCCCCCCCCCCCCCCCCCCCAAAAAAAAAGTTCGACGCTGTCGTCCATATGCAAGAAAGTCCGCCAAACAAGCGGTTCTTGGTAGGATGCAGCTCACCCTCCATGCGACTCGCCCAATACCTCACGGCGCTTCGCGCTTGGTGCAAGCAATGTCTGTCTGGTTGCTGAAAGCCCAACGCGCTCCGTCCCGGCATTGTATATAGGGATGCGAGGGTCTATGTTACTACGACAATGCACGACATGAGTACACGCCCGCCGCCACCGCTACTCTGCCCCGATGCCCCGACCGAATGGGCTCATCTCGGCGTCCACGTACATGGTCGTCGTCTTGTTGATCGTGTTTTTTGTTTTTTACTTTTTTTCTCCAGCCCATTTATTATTTTCGCCCTTTCTTTCTCTCTCCTTCCTTGTCGTACTCGTAACTCAGATCCGGGGTCACAAAGTAGGCTCCTCTCCCTCCCTCCCTCCCCCACTACGGTTACTGCCTTGCTTTTATTCGCGAGAATATTTCCAGCACTTTCTTCCCCCTCGTCAAATTGTGCCTCTGCCCACGCTATACTAGGCGCTCTCGAGAGTTGGTGTCATTGGATAATAAAAACCCCCATCCTCGTGCGGAGAGTCGAACCCTCGACTCCAACCTTAGCAGTATTTGTTGTCAACTGCTAAGGCCACCGGGGCGTTGATGATGTGTGATTCAGTTCACCCCTTCGACATTTTTGGCGCTAATTAGTTGTTTTTTTGTTTTCTCATATAGAACTATTTTCGGGGGACCATAGTAAATACTAGTAAATAGGGGACCTACGGTACACACACACACACACACACACACACACACACACACACAAAAACCTATACATTTCCCCGTTTGTACTATTAATAGCACTATAGATATTTGGTCCTATTTACCATGGTCCTCCGTGAAATAACGGTAAAAGTCGTTTTGGGCTGGTCGGTGTGATTCGGCCGGTTTACTTGCCCGGTGGTTACGTTTTGTTCTTCACTTGTCTTTAGCGCTTGAATAGCTTTCTAATGCGATCAAAGTATAACATCACACACGGCTTGCAAAGATGAGGTTCGACGAAATTATCCTCGATCTCACAGCTATTGTTGGTGTTGTTGTTGTTGTTGTTGTTGTTGGTGGTGGTGTTTTTTTTTCCGTTTTTGCCCGGTGGCTAAACGTAGGAGTACGAGTAGCTGGTACGAGTCGCTGGTACGAGAAACAAACGCCTTGCTGCCGGCCGTGCTCTCCCTTTTCTGCTACACTCACATCCAGAATATAACTATCCACAATCTCGAAGGGTAACCTGGCAGAACGAACTATGAACTCGGTTGGGCTAGTCGGTACTACTTATCCGCCCGGTGGCTGCTTCTTTCTCTTAAGCTTTCAAGAAAAAAAATATCGTTCGTTCTTGCCCGGTGGCTATACGTAGGAGCACACGCCTGCTGTGTTCTAGAAACCCCCTTTTCAGCTTGCGACACCCCCGGGTTTTGGACGCCATCCACAATTCCGATAAGGAACCCTTGCACAGATGCTCCGAGTACCTTGGAGTAAAGTAAGGAATATTGGAGTGCTTGTACTCGAGGATAAGTACTGCTCATACTCCCAGTACTCGGAGTATATTTGGGCGTTCAGTACTGCTCATACTCCAAGTACTCCGAGTATTTAGACCACCAGTACTCTAATACTCTCAGTACTCGAAGTACGAAAAATACTCGATACACTCCGAGTATACTCGGAGTATCGAGTATACTCGGAGCATCTGTGCAGTATCCCGAAGTACATAGAGCTCAAGTACTGCCGATACTCCGAGTACACTCGGAGTATCGAGTATACTCGAAGCATCTGTGCAGTATTCCGAAGTACATAGAGCCCAAATACTGCGAATACACGAAGTACCTGGAGTATTTTATCTCCAATACTCCTTACTTTAATCCAAGGTACTCGGAGCATCTGTGGAACCTTGTGTCACATATTCATAGATATTTGTTGCTTATCTTATCCCCTTCATGTTTCGCCGTCTGTGGCCACCATATATGGTATATGGTATGTTTTCGGGTTTGGTTTGGAGGGCAGGAGAAGGCAAGACAGAGGGAGATGGAGGAAGGGATGCGGCGGACCCTGCTGCGGGGCATGTCGGCCATGAACCTGGAGGCGATGCATCTCATGACAGGAGCGAGGTGCGATATTTGGCGGTGGTGGTGGTGATGGTGGTGGAGATGGTGGTGGTTTACTGTTGTTGTTATTGCTGTTGGTGATGGTTGTGGTGGTAGTGGTGGTGGTGGTGGTTTATTGTTGTTGATGCTGGTGTTGCTTTTGTTCTTGGTGGTGGTGTTTTATTGTTGTTACGGGTGGTGCTGGTGGTGGTCGGTGGTGGTGGTGGTATCGTTGGTTTGTTTCCCCCCCTTTTTCGTACTACGGGGTTTACTGTTGTTGTTATTGCTGTTGGTGGTGGTGGTGTTGGTGGTGGTGTTGGTGGTGGTGGTGGTGTATTGTTGCTGCTGCTGTTGGTGGTGGTGTTTTATTGTTATTGCTACCGCTGTTGGTGGTGGCGGTGGTGGTGGTGGTTTATTGTTGTTGCTGCTGCTGTTGGTGGTGGTGGTGTCATTGGCTCGTTTTCCCCCTTTTGTTTTGGTATTGCGGGGGGCCACATTAATAAGGACCCTGTACTCACACAAAAACCTATATATTTCATTATTTTTACCAAGCATATTTGGTTCTGATTACTACGTTCCCCCGTTGTTGTTGGTGTTGGTGTTGGTGGTGGTGGTGGTGGTGGTGGTGCTGGTGTCGGAGATTACTTTTTAGCACGATAGTGCTGGTGGTGCGTGTTGACAATGTTTGGGGGGTGGGTTGTGTCGGGGAGTGGGAGGGGGGGGATGAAGGAGGGAGGGGGGGCGAGAGAAGGAGGGAGGGGGGGGGGGAGATATAGAGAGGAATGAGGGAAAGCGGTAGGGGGGGGGGGGGGGGGAGGGGGTGAGGGGTTAATAGGTAGAGGTGGGCCTCAACGAAAGTGTCAGACGCACTATGGCTACGCTTGTCTCAGCAGTTTGAAGTGGTGTAAACGTAACTCACGGCTAAAACCTTGTGATGATTATGTAGCCATTACTCGTGTCGTGTCATGCATGGCGTTAGGCGTATTGTTGAGGGGAGAGAGAGACAGACAGACAGACAGACAGACAGAGTGAAAGAGAATGAGGGAGAGAGAGGAATAGAGAGAGGGAGAGCCCTGTCCTAGACAAGGAAAGGGCCCCACCCGATTGCAACGCCAAACGAGGGGAGCCATCACCACCGCAAGTCCGATTGTGACACTTTACTACCAAAAACGCCCCACTATGCTATTGAATTCTCGTTTTAAAAGACGCCCAATGATGCTGAATGGTATGCCAGCTTACCGTATATGACAGTGTATATCACACCCCCAGGGGTGAATTTCAAAGCCAATTTTCACCATAACCAGAGGGGCACCGACAACGAAAAAGGCGGTTTTCGGAGCATCTCGTCGATACCTTTTCATAGACGGGTCGCTTGGGGTTAGCGCTCGAGCGGTCGTCGAGAAAATCAGCGTTGAAATTCGTCCCAGGGGGTGTGGTATACAGTGCCATATACGGTAGTGGATGTACTTCGTATATGCCTACAGCAACGACGCCGGCGAGGGAGCATCTGGAAGTTATTGGGAAGGATGATTTTTTTGGTCATGGAACCCTGTGGGTATAGGTATAGGTATAGGCGCGTTTATAAGAGGCACTGCAACATTCGTGCGGTATATTTTTTGTCAAGTATTCAGGTCGGATTGGTTGCACCTTCCGTGTTTTGAAGAACATTTGGACTCTACAGTAGTTTGATCGGAACGAGCGCTGCCCATTGTCAGATGGCGAACGGGATCTCTTGAATATTATGCGTATGCCCTTTTTTTTTCTTTTTCTTTTTAACGCCTTCGGTCGACGCCATCTTCTCTGTATGACCCCCCCGCTATGGTCATACGACTACGACCATGCATGAAAATGAAGTACGCCCCCCCCCCCATGCTCCGTCTCGAAAGGGATGCGTGGTCAATGGTCAAATGACTAGGGTAAGCAACAAATGAGTACGCCCCCCTTGGTTGGCGTCGGTTGGCAACGACGCTGTAAAACACGCCACTCGCTGCGTGAGCTAGACAACCAGGGTGCCGTTTTTTTTTTTTTTTTGGCGGTCACCAAAGCTGGCGGTCGAGTAGATCATTTGTGCGGGGTGGAGAACCTTTGCTCCGCACAAGGGGAATGCTCGTATCACGTAGTGTGTATATGGTAAGGCACCCGCGAGGTAGTTACATAGTAAAACCCATTGCTGACTCTGGAAGTGCACACCAGAAATCAAGTCAGTTCAGTGGAGGCTGTCGTCCATACGCAAGTCCGCCTCACAGTCGGTTCTTAGTTGGATGCAGCTCACCCTTCTTGCGACTCGCCCAACACCTCACGGCGCTTCGCGCTTGGTGCTAGCAATGTCTGCCTGGTCGGTGAAAACCCGACATGCTCCGTCCCGGCATTGTAGGGATGCGAGGGTCTATGGTCATACGACTACGGCCATGCATGAAAATGAAATACCCCGCCCCCCCACCCCCGCCGTGTTCGTTCTTTTCCATGTTTGACGACATTGGATTGTAGTTTTTCACCCTTTTACAGGTACGTCGATGGTGTGATCGGAACGAGCGCTGCACATGGTCAGATGGCAAATGGGATCTCTTCAAAATGATGCCCTATGCTTTTTTTTTTTCTTTCTCTTTTTCATGCGCCTCTTGTCGGCGGTGAAATCTTGGGCGCATGCATATATATCCCCGACAGGCACAAACAAAACACACAAATAAACCATTGCTGGAAGGAAGGAATTTGTGTTTTTTTTTTCGAATGTATGGAATCCTCAACATATGTACATAACACTGCAAATATGTATCTCTGGCCCGAAATATTAGGATCATTTGTCCAATTAATATCGAATTCAAAGCCTCCTTACATTTCGGGACAAAGCGTTATTTCCTTTACTAATCCCAAGTTATGTGTTTCCCCTTTCGTGGACGCCTTTTTATCTATACGAAACCCCTGTGCATGCTCAGCAGAGACGCAGGCGAGGAGCTCTTGGGCGCGAGCGGAGGTTCGAGCGGCGGCGTCTCCTCCTCGAGGTATTCGGCCTACACCGGCAGAGTGGCTCCTCCTGCTTCTGCCCCCTCTCGTCCTTCGACTGGCCACCACAGGTGACTAAGATGGTCCGCATGGAAAACATAGATTGGATTGGCGCAAGAAAACGTGGTTTGCTCATATGATGGTTGTTGTTATTTTTGTTGGTTTTGTTGGTTTTGTTTTCAGCTTCTTGTGTGGGAAATTTCCTGTTTGGTTGTTTTTGAATATTTTCTTGGGGGGTTTTATACGTAGGCTGTTCGTTTTCTCCAGTCTTCATCGTTTTTGTTTTTGTCTTGGTTGATGCTTTTTTGTTTTGTTATTTTCGAGCGCCGGGATCGCCTCCTCGAGGTATTCCGCCTACGTACACCAGCGGAACGGGTCCTCCTGCTCTTGCCCTCCCTCGCCCTTCAACCATCTCCGGGTGGGCTATTGTAGTAAGACCACTATCTCCGGGTGGGCTATTGTAGTAAGACCACTATCTCCGGGTTGGCTATTGTAGTAAGACCACTATCTCCGGGTGGGCTATTGTAGTAAGACCACTATCTCCGGGTGGGCTATTGTAGTAATACCACTATCTCCGGGTGGGCTGGTGTAGTAAGAACCCACGATGGACCCAACAAACAACATATCCCCCCATGTTTAGATACCATATTCGGTTCTGATTACACTTTCCACCCGTTTTATGCCACCACAGGTGGCCACGCTACATATAAGCGTTCGCATGGGCGCAAAGGGGACGGCACGAAAACCGTGGGGTTTTGTTTTGTTTTGTTTTTGTTAAACTTCTTTTTTAGAGGTTTTTTTTTTTTTTTGTCGTTATTCGTATTTGGTTTGCTCGCTTGTTTAGAGTTTTTATAGTTTAGTTTTCGAGCGGAGACGTCTCCTCCTCGAGGTATTCGGCCTACAATATTATTAGAAGAACGACCCCTCCTGCTTCTGCTTCTGCCCTCCATGGCCCTGCGACTAGCCACCACAGGCGACATGTTACAGAAAACGCAGAACGGATGGCACGAAAAAACATGGGAGTCCGTTTTGTTTTCGTGCTTTGCTCCGTTTTGTTTTACTCGTTGGTTACTGTTTTTTTTGTTTTTCGTTTGCTTTTTTGTGATAATGTACGCAGTCTCAGACAGTCTACATTTTTTTTCTTGTCTTTTTTTTTGTCTGCTTGTTTTGTGTTATCGCCCCTTTCCCTCTACACGTGTTTGACGCGTGAATGGACGCAAGCGCCTCAACGGTTCCCTTCCTCCCTCCCTCTCCCCTCCCCTCCCCCTCCCTCCCTCCCTCCCTCTCTTCCTCCCTCCCTCCACCTCTCTGCTGCATCGCTTTATGCTGTCTTGCCTACCACGCCACCGCACAGAATACTGGAAGAGTGCCCTAGGCCCCTTGCGCCGCCTAGACCGGCCACCCCAGCCTCTCGCTGAAAAAAGCCCCTCGTCGGCGTACCGTATACGACGGCGTGTATCACCGGGGGTGAGTTGTTCATCACACCCCCCTAGAGTACACCACACCGGGTGATGGTTTTCGGGAGCCGCAAATTTGATCACCGTGGATGCGTTAATACACCGTCATATACAGTCGTGGGGTCGATGGCGCCGTTTTCCCATAGAGGACGAGTGCTACGATAGAGGTGGCACATTTTGGATGCTTTTTCGGAATGACGACCTTAAGGCTCTTTAACCCCAAATCGTCGGAATTTCGTTTTTTTGTTGCATTTTTTTCTTCGTTTTATACTTAAGGCCACAGGTTTGTTCATCGGGTACGTAGCACTTCCCCCCCCCCCCCCCCCCCCCCCCCAAAAAACAGTGTAGACTACTGCAGGTATAGAGGTATAGAGCTTCTCAAGTGAGACGCCTCAGGAAAAAAAAAACGGTGCACCTTTACCGCAGCATGCATCACAGTCCATGCCTTAACTGCTCGCTGACAGAGCCTCTTACGCTGAAAGAGGCTACCACGCACCCTATAGACTAATTACACACCGGGTGATAGCTTTTGAGAGCCACTAATGTTACCATCAGGGGGGCGGGGGGGGGTGTACTCATGTCGTGCACGGCCGTAGTCGTATGACCGTATCACCGGGGGGGTGGGGGGGGGTGGCTTTTTCACCTGCGTATACGGCAGTCCAATAGACCCGACCCGCGAACCCGTACGGTATGCCAAGGTCCGTTCGGAAGCTGGTGGGTCGGGTCGGGTCAGGAGGCGTTGGAACCCTCACGGGTATGGGAAGGCCTTCCTTGCCGTGCACGTATATACAGCGCCGGCACCCCGACCCTGCATGGACAAACGCCCCCCCCCCCAAGAGGATTTTCGTTTAGTGAGAGTTGAGGGGGGGGATTGCTTGCTGAGTTGAGCACACGTGTTGTCGGAAGAAGAGCGGATGTAACCGAAGCGCATGCGAGGTCTTGTCGAGACGAGATGAAAACTGTCTTGGGGGAAAGGTCGATGTCGTCGTTGCCCTTCGTCCATACGTCAACTATGTCGCTGATGGAGAGCTTTTACCGCTGAAATAAGCCTTCTCCCGGAAATGGTGTTATTTCTGGCAGAGACATTCCTGGACGCATGCTACGGTAGAGGTGCACCATGTTTTTTTCTGAGCTCCTCACTTAAGGAGCGTCATACCTTACCGAAAAAATGATTTTGGAGGAAAATAAAAGTGCTGCCGGATGAGAAATATTATGAACGAGATATACTCTGAAACATGATTCGTCACAAAAATGAAAGTCCGACGAATTTGGGTTAAGGAGCCCGATCGTTCAGAGAACGATTCAGCCAAAAAATGCTACCTCTACCGTAGCACGCGTCTCTGTATTGGCCCTATCACCCGGTGTGGTATTTTTCTAGGGGGTGTGGTATACACCGTCGTATACGGTTGTGTTGGCGATGGCATTGGCGCTCTTTCGCGCCCTATCACCCGGTGTGGTGTTTTCTAGGGGGTGTGGTACACACCGTCGTATACGGTTGTGTTGGCGATGGCGTTGTCACCCTTTTGCCCATATACGTCAACAGGTCGCTGACAGAGCCTTCACCCTGAGAAGGATTTTCTCCCTTTAAGGCGTCTCTCTCCGGCAGAGACACTCTGTAGTGGCCCTACCACCCGGTGTGGTATTTTCTAGGGGGTGTTGTATACACCGTCGTATACGGTTGTGTTGGCGATGGCGTTGTTGCCCTTTCGCCCATATACGTCAACAGGTCGCTGACGGAGCCTTCACCCTGGGAGGGGTTTTCTCCCTGTAAGGCGTTTCTTTCCGGCAGATACACTCTTTAGAGGTCCTATCACCCGGTGTGGTATTTTCTAGGGGGTGTTGTATACACCGTCGTATACGGTTGTGTTGGCGATGGCGTTGTCGCCCTTTCGCCCATATACGTCAACAGGTCGCTGACGGAGCCTTCACCCTGGGAGGGCTTTTCTCCCGTAAGGCGTAAGGCGTTTCTTTCCGGCAGAGACACTCTTTAGAGGCCCTATCACCCGGTGTGGTATTTTCTAGGGGGTGTTGTATACACCGTCGTATCCGGTTGTGTTGGCGATGGCGTTGTCGCCGTTTCGCCCATATACGTCAACAGGTCGCTGACGGAGCCTTCACCCTGGGAGGGGTTTTCTCCCTGTAAGGCGTTTCTTTCCGGCAGAGACACTATCACCCAGTGTGATACACTATCACCCGGTGTGATATATATATACACTACGACGGTAGTGGGTCGATGGCGTCGTTGCCCTGAGAACAGGTCGCTGGCAGAGCCTTTACGCTGAAATAAGCTTCATCCTGAAAGGGGGGTTTCTTTCTGGCAGAGGCGTGTTTTCTTGTTTTTCCCTCAAACGGGCTTCTCGCTAAAAAAGTATCCGATTGGTTGGTTGCTAGGCTGGTTGGTATGATTGATTCGCCAAGCGGGGGGGGGTGGGGGGTGGATCCCATGTGCACGAGGGAGTTCCGCTACGCGTGTACCCTGGTAGGCGTTTTTTGTACGGTGCTGATTCGTATATACTGTTAGGGTTGTCCTTTTTTTTCGGTTTCGAGTTTGGTTTCGGTTTTGTCGCAGGGCATAGCGCGCGGTGTAAAAGGTGTGTGTCGAGGAGGGGCGGGGGGGGCAGATGTTCGTGTCAGCAGATACGTTTTTTTTATTGTGTCGGATACGCCGCGGCTATGAATAGCTGCGGACGTGAACCTTTTGGGGACGCATGTACTCACTTTGACGCGAGTCGATGAGGGAAGAATCGGGTGAAGTCTTCTCGCGATAAAAAAAAGTGCAAGGCATGGATCATGGATCGTGGTGAGGAGGGGGAGGAGGGGGGGGGGGAGAGCCTGCTTCGTATGTGGCCTCGAGTCTGAGTTACGACTAGGAGGGAGAGAGAAAAGAAGGGCGGAGATAATAAATGGGATGGAAAAGAAGAAAACTAACGCGCGTCTTGTGTATGTTCAATTCAGACATTTTCACATGCCCCCCATGGGCGCACACCAAAAGAGAAAAAAAAAACGACACCACACTCATAAAAGGTCGTATTATTAGGGCCGTTGTTAACGACACGTGAAAAACTTGTCATTTTGGCAAGTTTTTGGGATTTTTTTTTTTTTCAATTCTCCTAATAGCAAACGGAAGATAAACATTTCCATGAACTTGCCAACCAAGGACTATACTCGTAAGGAAATATCCCGAGGATAAGTTGGACGGAAAAAAAACTTGCTATTTTGGCAAGTCCAAAGTTCCATAATCTTGCCAGTTTGGCAAAAAAAAAAAAAAAAAAAGCGAAATGCGTGTAGGTAAAAACGTAAAAACGGCCCTTACTATTGAAAAAAAAACAGTGGGGTGGGAAAAACGAACAATTTTCCAGAGCAGCTCTTTCTTTTTCTCTCAAGTTTGTTCGTGTTTGATTTTATTAATAGTATACCCTCCCCTTTGCCTAGGTCTCGAAAACTAACATGACTAATATTAATATCATACTCGTAGTGGGGTGTCGTTTTTGTTGTTTTTTTACTAGCGCCCCTGTGCCCCACCCCCTACTTTCAGCAGACCGACCTCAGTTCGGACATGCAACTTGCCACCTCCTAATCCACCAGACCTGATTTTGCTTCAGACTCGTGCTACGACATCGTGATCCCAGTGACACATTTTGGCTTAACCCTTATAGGACTGGAGTCCCGTTTTGGGGACAAACTACTTAGAATTAGAGTGGTATGTCCCCTAAACGGGACTGCAGTCCTAAAAGGGTTAACCGTTTTCGGAACGGCGACGGGCTCCTTAACCCATTCAGAACTGAAAGAAATGACCCACACTAATTCCAAGTAGTTTGTCCCCAAATATGTGGGACCATTTCTTAAGGGGTTAACCCAAAATCGTGGGATTTTTTTTTCTTGTGTTCGTCGGGTTTCAGTTTTAGTTTCCTCTTAAAATCAGTTATTGGCCTATATTTATTTTAAAAACAACAACAACAACAACAGCGTCTGTGAGATCGAGAAATTCGTCGAGACTCATCTATTCTATTTTGTTGCAAACTGTGTGTGATGCTTCCATTGCGTGTGCTACCGGGTTAATACATGGGCCCCATCAAGGATGTACATACGTACACGTCTCGTATATGAGGCGAGAACAGAAATCTGAAGCTGTGTAGAATTCAAAACAAGTCACCAAAATCCAAAACGCGCTTTTTGCGAGAAAATCCATCAAGACACCAAAATCCGAAACGCGTTTTTCGCAAGAAAATCCCTTAAGACACCAAAATCCTAAACGCGTTCTTCGCAAGAAAATCCCTCAAGACACTACTTCATATGTACTGCAGGCATAGGCCTCCTCAAGTTAGTGAGGAGCCGCAGAAATAAGACGGTGTGGTGCCTCTACACCGTGGCAGGCGTCTTCTTGTGAGACAGATGGCCTTCCAGAACTGATTGGTGAAACGTTGGCGAGGAGTCGGGAAAGGCATTCATGAGGAGGACTGCATTATTGGTACAACTTTGTCAAGTATCCAGGTGTGATTGATAGGTGTATGTATGTGAATGGTAGGATTGAAAAAAAAGCTGCGCATTTGTCAGATGGCAAATGGAATAATAATATTGGAAATCGTCATTTGTTTCCGCCCCGTTTCCCCCCGCTTATATTCATAGGCAAAAGGGCTAACACTTCCGACAGGCCAATCAAGCCTCCACGGGGGATACACCCATCTGGTCTGATACATCCACCTGGTCTGTGTACCGGGGATACGTCCAAGTCTCACCGGGCGGGGGGTACTCATTTGCTGTTTGCCTCTCGCAGTCACTTGACCATCGACCACGCATCCATTTCGAGAAGGAGCACGCCGTTCCTACCCCTCATAGAGACACCTCCAACATTTCGGCGCACTACAACATTTTTTTTTCTCATATAAGGGTATTGCTTACGCCTTCCCAGGGGGGGGGGGCGAGGGGTAATCTATTCCTATCCCCGGAAATTATATCGCCCCGGATATTCTCTACTCGTACACTTCCCACTGTTCCCCACTTTCCAAGTCGCCGGTTACCCTGTGCGTATTCACCGAGGGCTGTCTATATCCATAGCTCCAAAAGCCTCCCTTTCGTAACACAGTACCGTATACTGTAGTCAGGATAATAAGACAACGCACCCACTAGGACTAATTTCGGTGCCGATTGTTCTCCAAAACACGGGGGAAATTGAGATATTTCCATAGACGCGTGCGTCGCTGAGCGATGCCTTTGAGGGGTAGCGCCATATTTTTTTCTAAGCTCCTCACATGAGGAGAGCTCAAATATCTCACCTGGAACATGACCTTCGAAGGCGTTTTATTCTTGCAACCCGACCAACATTTCTATGCTTCGATATTCGTCCCCTATTAATAGAGGGGGAGGGGGGTCCTCCTCCTCCTCCTCCTCGCCGTAAGGTTTTAACCTTTGGGGTGTTGTGTGGGGGGGGGGGGGGGGGGGGTGGTTTTATCACCCGGTGTGATGATCTTATCACCCGGTGTGATACATGCGGTACAGAGTTCTCTCAATAATAGGTGTAGCTTGTTCGCGAAGGTAACGAAAATGGGGGGTAGCTGCTGGCATCTCCGTGATGCGGCTCCCCGTCTGAGTGCTCGAACCTCTGCAAGAGCCTGCCAGAAAAAAAAAAGAAAAAAAAGGCGACACCGCGTGTGTTCGACCGTGACAAACGAGCAGGAAGGAAGTGCGACCGCGGGGTGAAGTAAGTGCAACCGCGGGACAAGCAGGAGGGGGGGGGGGGGGGGGGGGGCTCGTAGTCGTAAGATCAAAGACCATCGCATCCCTACAATGTCGAGATGGAGCACGTCGGGTTTTTATCGACCAGACAGAGATAGGTTGTACCAAATGGGGGCGTACTCACTTGTTGCTCATTTGACCATTGACCACGCATCCATTTCGAGACGGAGCACCGTTCCTGCTCTCAATAGAGACACCTCCAACAGTTGGGCGCTCAGCACATTGTTTCCACATATTCCATAGAAACGGTTTGCTAATCGTATCCCCTTCCTGTTTTGCGCCCCCTGTGGCCACCATCTACCGCCTAGGGTAGCGATCGTTTTCTCGCTACTAGCTAGCGTACCAAAACTTCTCCATGGCACATTCGTCTACTTTTCCCCGTGTCCTCCTCTAGAAACATCCCGTTCCTCCTTGTACATTTCACATACTCCCACTCTGCGAGTTTCTATGTACTCTCTATTGATTTGTCGCAAGGTCACATCTCTGCGTCTACTTCCTCCTCCTCCCGGCTACTGGTACACCTTCCCGCCCCCTATTTCTGGCAGGTAAGAATGAATGGAATTGGTTCATTCATTCTATTACTGGGGAACATATACAATAGTCAGAACCAAATATGGATGGTAAACATAGATTTATTATTATATTATTTGCCTTCCGACAATGTGCAGGGCGTTATTCATTCAGAATGAAAAAGCTGACACAATTCGTCGAATACCACCACTCTCATTCAACCACTTCTCCTCCTCTGCGTGTACTCAATACCACAAGTGGAACACTTGTGGTCTCAGGAACGGAATCAGATAATCTGTCTGTCTGTCCGATGAGAATCAGTCTGGGGTACCCCACGGCCGAATTTATTTCAAAACTGCTACGCCCCTACCGCACGCAACAGGTCGGTAGCCCTCGAGGAGGCGATCGTCATGGTCCAAACCATACCTAATGGGGTGCCCTGTGTGTGAAGTAGTGAGGGTTGGCTTCCAGCATCCCAAACGGAGTGGCGAGTCGAGCAGCAGCAGTCGCTCGCCCAGACCATAGTGTCTAATTCCAAGTGGAATTGGATTCCATCCATGGACGTCCCCCGCCCTTCCTCTACCTCCCTCATCCTCCCTTCCTCCCTCCCTCCCTCCCTCCTCCCTCCCTCCCTCCTCCCTCCCCTCCCTCCCCCCCTCTCCTCCCTCCCTCCCTCCTCTATCTCTCCCTATTCCTTTCTTCCTTCTCCCCTCCTCCTCTTCCTCCTCTAGTCCCTTCAGGTAATCTAGGTATGTATGTAAGTATATATCATATATATTTCCAATCCCATTTATTATCTTCGCACTTCCGTCTCCTCTTCTCCCTAGTCGATAACTCAGATCCGCGGGTCCGGCAAAGTAGGCTCCTTTACCCTCCTCCCCCACTACGGCGCTTCTTCGCCTGATTTTTATCGGCAGAGGGTTCCACAGCCTTCCCAACGCTCCGTCGACTTTCATCGAATTTTGCCTAACTCCCACGCTCTCGCGCTTTCAGCTTATCAAGATATTTATGCGAGAAAAGTGCCAGAGCATGCACTCGGCCGGGGCTCGACGTCGTTCTGACGCTTTACACATTCGTTGCGTTAGCCTGCCCTAGCCCCACCGGGGGTCGCGACGGCTGTATACTGTTAGTATATTAACTTTGCATTGCCGATTATTCATCCTAAAAAGGATATTCTCTCCACCAACAGCGAAAGCTGAGAGTAACAGCTCCTAGCCTGGTGCTCATATTATGACCGTGTTCCCCCTGCGTGCGGCTAGCATGGTAACCACGAAGCCCATGTAAGCTTCAGAATCGTGAGTTCGAGCCCGTCCGAGCTGCTATACAAATTCCTGCTGGTAACAGACTGTGCAAACAGAGGCCAAACAAAACAAAATAAACGCATATGAATGCGGTAACAGCAGTGAGATGCGAACGTACTGGGTACGAGTACAAAACGACACGAGCCGAGCGGAGAAATTAAGAAAAAAAAGACAATACAAAAAACGCAATTATTGAATATGAAACAGTAATAAATTAGAAGGAATTTAAATCGGAAATATAGATACATCAATATTATAATATGGTAAAGGTTCCCTCCCGGACGTGCCTGGGGAGTGACGCAAGGATGTCTACCGAACGTGTGCACAGTGCCTCCTATACCTTGGAGTAAAGTAAGATTGTATGAGAGATAAAACTTCAGGTTACTTCGTGACTCTGGAGTATTTCGGGTTCGATACTCCGAGATACTGCTCGTACTCGGAGGTATTTCAGTTATGAACACTCTCGATACTGCTTGCTACTCGCCGAGTATTTCGGGGTCCATACTCGTCGCAGCGTACTCCTTGTACTCCGAGTATTGGGCGGCTCCAGTACTGCTTCATATCATACGCGCATATCACCTGTATGGAACCATTACTATTGCACTCGATCGTTCTTAGAATTATTTAATATTGATTTCGCCCCCAACATTTTATCATTTTTCTACACCCCTTGGAGTAACAGTAAGGCATATTGGGCCAGAGATAAAATACTTCAGGTACTTCGTGTACTCGGAGTATTTCGGGGTTCGATACTCCGGGATATTGCTCGTACTCAGAGTATTTCGGGTATGAACACTCTCGATACTGCTTGTACTCGGAGTATTTCGGAGTCCGACATTGCGGGTACTCCTTGTACTCCGAGTATTTGGGGCTTCAGTACTGCTCATATCATACGCATATCACACTGTATGGAACCATTACTATTGACTCGATCGTTCTTAGATAGTTGTTATTGATTCCGCCAAACATTTTATCATGTTTGTACAAACACTTGTGGAATAAGCACGCCAACCCGTTCCTTGGCCGTGCAAAAACAATAAAATACGCACCCTTTACCCAATTATTGTACCTGCTATATATCTATTCGCCGTGCTTCCTACTCCGCATCTACATTCCACCCCCACGCCATGGGAAGCAATCCTCCCTCCTCCTCCCTTCTCCCCCTGGCGGCCTGCCGGTCTCGCAGGGCGAGCTTGTTGTAAACATATAGGGGAATGTATGGTTTTTCGGTCCATCGTCGGTTCTGGTTACTATACTACTGTTTTTACGGGGGGGCATAGTAAACACTAGTAAATAGGAGACCTACGGTACACCCAAAAACCTATATGTTTCCCTATTTTTACTAACAAAATTTGGTCCTATTTACCATGCCCCCCCCCCCCCCCCCCCCCCCCCCCCAACAAAACNNCCCCCCCCCCCCCCCCCCACGCAATATTTCAAGACATTCGTCAGTTTCCGCCTCCGAGCAGCATGAGCTTCAACAAATTCGAAAGCAGAAGAATTTGCTTTTTTTTTTTAAGACAATATGATACGGTGTTGCTTGCTTCCTGCCTTCTTTCCGTCCCCTCACCGGTCTAGCTGGTCCTCATCGCGCTCAAACGTCCGAAACAGCGGGGACAGGCTCGAGCTCGCGGCGGCGGGGGCGAGTCTCCCGCCGCGTGCCGGGAGCGAACCGCCGCCCACCCCCCCATCCGAAACGCCTGGCTCCCAAGAAACCTTCGCCTTCGTAGCGTCCGTTTTTCTCGGGCCAGCCTTCTTCAACCGAACGCAGCACGCGAGCATAGCGGAAGTTAAAGTCACAGCAGTAGATACTTATCACCTGTAAAAAAAGAGTAGGTACTATGCTTACGATGACTCGTAGCACGGTAGGGGTATGGGGGTTGCTACCACTCTGTCCCGAAATATAATCAACTTTTTTTATTGAATATTAGTGTATAAAATGTGCTTATATTTCGGGACATAATGCTATTAGTTTTTGCCCCCCCTGAGGCAATATTTTCTGACCGCTTTGAGCTTCGTCAAGTGATATGTTACTATGCAGTATATTTGTTATAGAAAACGGGGGGGGGGGTCGGGCAGTGCGAACAAAATGCCTTCGAACTCATGCTTCGGATGAGATATCGACCTCCTCGTGCAAGGGAGCTCAGGAAATAAGCCACCATCCCTACAAGGCACCAGCCCTACCGTGGCAAGACTCAAGGGTGGCCGCCCTGAACACCCAACGTGCTCCGTCCCGGCATTACCAAAGGGTGCGAGGGTCTATGGTCATACAGCTACGGCCGTGCACGACATGAGTACACCCGCTTGCATAGTGTGGGTATAAAAAACGTCTTGTGGAGACGTTGAACAATGTATTATCTATAGCAAACCCCACAAGGTGTCGGCAACGGACCCCCCCCCCCCCTGCATATCTGGTATTTTGTGTTTTGTTTTTTCATCCCATTAAGTATCTTCGCCCTTCCTTTCTCTCTCCTTCCTGGTCGTAACTCAGATCCGGGGTCACTAAGTAGGCTCCTCTCCCTCCTCCCCCACTACGGTTCGTGCCTTGCTTTTTTATCGCGAGAAGACTTCAGCCCTTTCTTCCCTCGTCGACTCTCATCGAATTGTGCATATCGTGGTTGTAAAAATATTCCTTGTGGAGACATGGCACGATGCACTGTAGCAAACACCATTGAGACGTACCGAATCGATAGGTTGTCGACACTTTATTGGGGAGGGGGGGTTTGCTATAGATACATTGTTCAACGTTTCCAACGAAGAGTTTTTTACCCCACATCATCATGAAGGGGGGGGGGGGGGGGGGGGGGGGGGGGGGGGGTCCCGTCCACCTATGTAGCAATGAAGAATTGAGGTTTGGTCTGCACTTGTAGAAAGGCAAATACAGCACTAAGGGGCGGTATTAGCGAATAACTCTTGGCCCTAACTTTCCCTATTTTCCTGATTTTGTTTCTTTGTTCCCTGATTTTCCCGACGGGGGCGGGGGGGGGTTACCGAAAGAGGAAATGATAGTGTGAGTGTTGCGCAGTCCGGAGCCGCAAGCACACCCCCCCCACCTGTGCTGGCCATGATTGTTGCTTCAAGAAAGAGGAAAAAATACGGTAAAAAAAAAGGCGGGGGCGCGGGGGGGGGGGGGGGGGGGAGTCTTCGACACTAACAGCCTACCAGCTATACTATAAGCCGAAAGTAGGTGCATGATGTTGGGACAGCCAGGTACGAGAGTGCTCGGCGGAGTGCCTTGCTCACGCAGAGCGGTGGGTCGGGCATCGGGGTGCCATCAGGCAGTGGTGAGAGAGGGTAAAAATGTATATTTGATACTTTAGTTAACTCCCTAAATTAACTCACTAAGTTAACCGACTGAGAACAAGAGGGACGCGTTTCCTCTTGATTCTCCAAGACCCCCGGAATCAGGTCACACATAATTTTATGCAAACTTCTGGGGACCTAATCCCGTCACAATCTCCGTAGATGGATTGTAGTGACACAACCCAAACACTTGGACTATTACGGTAATGACACGTATCAGACATATTGTACGGCTACACCAAACGACAATGTCCCGACAGCCTTCTTAGACGCAGCACACTGTCATGATAATTGTGCCTATTCCGTTCCAGGTCCACACTCATCCAACACATAAAAACTCTTGTCGTGACACTACAAGTAGTAGAGTAATCACTCCAAACACAGAAATTCAAAAACCCACCATTGAACCAAACAGCTGCCTCCCTGCTGTCAAAACACCAAATTCATCCAAAATCCAGACTCAAACCAAGTCAACAACATGAAACTATATATTGGCCTTACTCCAACCTCTTTCCGGCACTCAACATGCAGCCTTCCCTATCTATGGTAGGTCTTCGACTGCATGAAATAGGGAAATATATATATTTAGCGGTGTTTTTTCCCCTGCTATTGGCACGAAGCTCACCTGGCCTTGATAATTTGCTCTGCTCCTGTTTTTGATCGTCGCCATTTCCGATGCTAGCTTCTCCAGCATCTACAAAACACAAAAAAAAAACGGAAAAGGCGAACAACGTGCCAAGTAGTAAGCACATCCATCGTCGGCTTATGCAGGGGAATATGTTGCACCTCGCACAGACCATCGATTTTGCTTCATGGTCTACATATTTCAGGGAAGATATATCTATGACCTGTATGACCTGTATGCTCTGTATGATATATACTTCGTATATGATCTGTATGATATGTATGATATTGAAAAATTACAAAAAAAAAACACAGCTGTGAGATCGAGGATTTTATCGAAACTCATCTTTGCAAGCTGAGTGGGATACTTCCATCGCGCGAACTATATGTATGATATGTATGATATGTATATATGATCTGTATGATCTGTATGATCTGTATGATCTGTATGATCTGTATGATCTGTATGATATGTGTGATCTGTATGATCTGTATGATATGTATGATCTGTACGAACTATATGATCTAGCTCATGCTGTCGGGCGGGGACCGTAACAACCCTGCATGATCTAGGACTTAGTTCCTGGCTTGGATCTGCGCTATATAGATGTTGCACAGCGTCTCATAGCGGCATGTTAGGATCTAGATGATCTAGGTGATATAGACGATCTATCTGTAGATGATCTGTTTGATGTTGTGGAATATATTTGGCATCTGAATTAGGCAGGTTGTAATACCGCACCCGGCATCATTGTCTTCGTCGCTGGATCAAGTCGACGCGGGCATGCCTCGTGGAAACACACAAGGTGTGGCATGACATGACTTCGAGCGACTTTGATTTTTTTTTCATCCCATTTATTGTCTTCGCACTTCTGTCCTCTCCCTCCATAGTCGTAGCTCAGCTCCGGGGTCACAAAACAGGCTCTTCTCCCTCCTCCCCACTACGGTTTCGTGCCTTGATTTTTATCGCGCAGAGGGTTCAGCATTCCCAACGCTCGTCGATTTTCATCAAATTTTGCTAACTCACGCTCTCGCGCTTTCCATGTCAAGCGACTGCGTCGTTTATATAGCTTGTTTTCGTGATTTCTAACCGTCAGCCATGTGTTTTGGACTGGGCCCAAGCAAAAGAGGCCGCGGGCGGTTGGGTTGGGCCATCTGATGACGGCTCATGTCGACCCAGGGTTTTCCACCAATAAAACAAAATGCAACCTCAATAACTGACCAATCAGAAAGCTGAGGACACAAAAAATGCCTTACTATCTACTGTAGTAACTATATACGGAGGCGTTTTTTGTTTCGCTTTCGGTATACAACCTCAAAAATTGACCAATCAGAAAGCTGCGGACACAAAAATGCCTTACTATCTACTGTAGCAAGTATATACGGAGGCGTTTTTTGTTTAGTTTTCGGTATCCAACCTAAAAAATTGACCAATCAGAAAGCTGCCGACACGAAAATACCATCTACTGCTGTAGTAAGTATATACGGAGGCGTTTTTTGTTTGGTTTTCGGTATCCAACCTCAAAAATTGACCAATCAGAAAGATTCGGACACGAAAATGCCTTACTATCTACTGTAGCAAGTATATACGTAGGCGTTTTTTGTTTGTAATGTTTCGGGATGTGGTTCATTTCTTCACCTTGCCGTGATCCTCCAGCTTTCTCAAAACGAGCATAATCCTGCTCCCTTCGTCGGTTCCCCCACCAAGTCCACTTCGCCCGCCGCTCGTTCTAAAACCCACCCCCACCACTAACCCCACCCCCACCACCACCACCACCACCACCACCACCACCGTGTGAGGCATTATCTCCCTCGCCGTCAAACCCGATAAGGCCGCGGGTGCCTGTGCTCCGGCCAACAAACCCCGTATCCCGGAAGCTGCTGTATCTATCTAACGGTTGGGCGCTGCAACAGCTCTCAGGCTTGAGCTGCCAGGCCACCCTGCTCCTATTATTGCTGCCGGTCTCGCCGAGTAGTAGTGCTTCGCTGGCCGGGAGGCTAGTCCCGTACTCCTGCTCCCTGGGTTCGTGTGGAGCGGTGATTGCCTCACCGGCTCTCAGATTCTTGTTCCTAGCCCTGTCGCGAAATTAAAATAGCAGTGGGGGTCACGGTCAGGTACCGGTTTTTAAGACAATGCAGGTTTAAGAGGGTCACGGTCAAGTACTGGTTTGTAATACCATACCGGTTATAAGAGGGGCCAAATGGCTTGGCACGGGCACACTAAAATCTATACGATTGTTCAGATACGGTGGGGGTCACGGTTTAAGAGCTATCGGTTTTAGTAGTACCTGCCGCGGAACGCCGCACGGTCTTCGGCCAGGGCCTTGAGCACCCCGACTCGGTCAGCCTCATCCTCTTCGCGCTTGGCCTTCTCCTCGCGCTCTCGTCGCCTCCGCTTCTCCTCCACTTGGCAGATCAGCGCGGCCTGTTTCGCCAGCTAGAAAAGTAAGATCGAAATGATGTACCGTGGCCTCTGGCCCGACCTGGCCCGACCTGGCCTGACCTCAGACCTAACCCGCACCATGAGTCAACCTTCCCGGCAACGTCTATCTATCGAGGTGCCAACATTCAATCCAGCAGTCGTGAAACTATGGAGTAGGAGAGTACTACAGCAGTTCCTGACAGCAGCGAACCTGGCACATTTTGTTTTTGGTTTGGGGGGGAACATTGTGTACCAGGTATGTCCTTTCTTTGGAGGGCTCTATTCCCATCCTTTTGTTTTTTGTCCATCCCACTTATTATCTTCGCCTTTCTTTTCTCTCTCCCTGGTCGTAACTCATATCCGGGGTCATTAAGTAGGCTCTTCTCCCCCCCTCTCCACTACGGTACGTGCCTTGCAATTTTATCGCGAGAAGATTGAAGCACTTTCTTCCCTCGTCGACTTGCATCGGATTCCGTAGGGTGCGAAACGAACTTCATTCAGGCAACTTCGAAAAATAAATGATCGGCCATCCTAATCGAACTCCCCATTACGTCTTATCATCCCGAGAAGGAAAAAAAAACAGGCTACGTATCGGGTCTCAGGATTCCCGACCGACATCATGCGGCCATTACGGTCGAGTCAGGGATCGAGTTTGGGTTTCAATTTGAACCACAGTCCATCCTTTTTGTCGGTCGAATAAGATGGTCCCTCCTATCGGCACCGGACCTGGCCCGCACCAGAGTGAGCATTGAACCGTCGCGGACGCATGCTTTAATACGCTAAGAGCACAATTCGACGAGACTTGACGAGGGAAGAAAGTCCTAAAATCTTCTCGCGATAAAAATGCAAGGCACGTACCGTAGTGGGGAGGGGGGAGAAGAGCCTACTTAATGACCCCGGATCTGAGTTATGACTAAGAGGGAGAGAAAAGAAGGGCGAAGATATTAAAAGGGATGAACAAAAAAAAAAGTGCACCATTATTATTTCAAGGCTAATATTACGGGGGACCATAGTTAGCAGGACCTATGGCACACACAAAGACCTATATATTTAACTATTTTCACGAACATTATTTGGTCCTATTTACTATGGCCCTCCGTAACAGCAGGATTACTCATTGTCGGATGGAAAACGCCGTATTACTGCTTTGGAAACCCAAACGGTCCTTAAATTTACGCCCGGAGCGGTAAGTTATTCCACACCTTATTATATAGGACAGATCCTCGATTCCCACTTTTTCCCTTTTTTCTCCCTTTTTTTGCTTTCTCCTTTCTCTGTTTCCTGTTTTACCGTTTTCCTTTGGATCGATCTCATTTTCTCTCGTGGTTGAGATGTACGATGTGCCACAGGCCACAGCAGTTATGATATATATATCGTCGTACGTACTGCGTTGTACTTTGTATATTGTGCATTCTTTTTTCCCTGAGGTATTCTTCCACTCCAGAGTTTTTTTGGAGCCTGTCCTGTGACCACGGACTATCTTTTTCGCGATCAATTAAGGTGAGAACAACAACAACAACAACAACAACAACAACAACAACAACAACAACAACAACAACAACAACAACAACAACAACAACAACAACAACAACAACTTCATCATCTAGATATTTCCAGGCACAATATATTCTCGATATCGTATGGTCTGTATGATCTGTATGATCTGTATGATCTGTATGATCTGTATGATCTGTATGATCTGTATGATCTGTATGATCTGTATGATCTATACGGGCTAGCTCATGTTGCCGGGTGGGACCCGTATACGATCCTGCACATGTTTCCTCGGTGGGATCTGTGCTATACAGGCAGCTCCTGCACAACCTCTCACAACGACAGGCGAACTAAATTATCTCGATCATGATCTAACTGTAGATTATCTGGATCATGATATATCTGTAGATGATCTACTAGATCATGATAGATTATCTACAGTATGATACATCTGTAGATGATCTAGATCATGATAGATTATCTACAGTATGATATATCTGTAGATGATCTAGATCATGATTATCTGTAGATGATCTAGATCATGATCTATCTGTAGATGATCTAGATCATGCTTATCTGTAGATGATCTAGATCATGATTATCTGTAGATGATCTAGATCATGATTATCTGTAGATGATCTAGATCATGATCTATCTGTAGATGATCTACAGTAGATCATGATCTGTCAAAGGTGTGGATTATTCTACGCGCAACAAAGCACACCGCCAATCAACAGCTATCACCTACTGTACCTCCAGTTCTCGTCGATCCTTCAGGCGGCGGTCGAGGTCCCTCTGCTCTTCTGGCGGGAGCCTGTCGAAGCGATATCTATTTCGCGGGGGAGAAAGCGAAACGGCTGTTTCTTTAGGCCGTCGACGAATCCCTCCAGCATCCCTGGCGCCGTCCACGGAGCTCGTATCTGCGGACAGCGGCGGCGGCGGCGGGGGTTGTTCGAAAGTATAAAGTCCGGACAGTCTGACCTGCCCCGTGGCTTTCGATGGGATGATTTACGACGAGTACTCGTACTACCGTACATGACAGTCTATATCACACCCCCTGGGGTGAATTTCAGAGCCAATTTTCCCCACAAGCAGGGGGGCACAGACAACGAAAAAGGCGGGCTTTCGGAGCATCTCACCGAGATCTTTCCATAAACGGGTCGCTCGGGTTTGCACTCGACCCTTCGTCGAGAAAATCGGCGTTGAAATTCATCAGAGGGGGTGTGATATACACTGCCATTTACGGTACGACGGAGGTTGCATCGAGGGTTGCTTACAACATATTCGATCAAATGGTGGATGCACACACTGTGTACGAGACGAAGGTAACTAAGCCTAAGCCTAACTCTGACCCTAGGCCAATCAGACCAACCCTACCCCTGAGCCTAAGCCCAAGCCTAACCCTAACCCTAAGGTAATCAGACTAACCCTAAACCTGACACTAAGTCAATCAAACCAACCCTAGCCCTGACCCTAAGCCAATCAGACCAACCCAAACCCTGGTCCTAAGCCAATCAGACTGACCCTAAACCTGACCCTAAGCCAATCAGACCAACCCAAACCCTGGTCCTAAGCCAATCAGACTGACCCTAAACCTGACCCTAAGCCAATCAGACCAACCCAAACCCTGGTCCTAAGCCAACCAGACTAACCCTAAACCTGACGCTAAGCCAATCAGACCAACCCTAACCCTGACCCTAAGCCAATCAGACCAACTATCGTAGATTTGATAAGCTCTACTGGTTGTATGTTTTGGCCAAACAATTTACCTGGTAAACCAAACTATAGGCGGAACAGCGTTCGTTGTACATAGCGTGTCTCATTGCCAGCGCAGGCGTACTTCCTGTTCTGCAGACTCTTTCTCTCCGCTCGACTGATGGCCCGGGGCAGTCTTTTAATCTAAACACAAAAGCGGTGGAGCAAAAGTTTTGTCCGGGCACAAAAGCCAGAAGCGCTGTGCCGCTTCAAAATCATCAACGTGCACGGTGCATCGGAGACAATGAAACGAGCTTTCGCGGGTTTTAACCCGATTACTTGGAGATTAGACCCCAGATGTTGTTTTTCTTCTGCGCAGTGCAGTTCTGAGCCATGCCGCCTTTTAGGGGCCGTGGCTTATTTTCTGAGCCCCTCACATGAGGAGCTCAACATCTCAGCCGAAGTCTGACTTCGAAGACATGTGTTATGTCATCCCGACCAACGCTTCTATGCATACTGTTTCGGGGTACCATCGCAAATAGTAAATAGGACCGAATGTTGTTCGTAAAAACAGGTGAGTATCGTAGGTTCTGTTTACTATGCCCCCCCCAGGTTGGGTTGGCGTCGGTTGGCAACGACGCTGTAAAACACGCCTCTCGCTGCGTGAGCTAGACAACCAGGGTGCCGTTTTTTTTGTTATTTTTTTTTGGCGGTCACCAAAGCTGGCGGTCGAGTAGATCATTTGTGCGGGGTGGAGAACCTTTGTTCCGCACAAGGGGAATGGTCGTATCACGTAGTGTTAATATGGTAAGGCGTCCGCGAGGCAGTTACATAGTAAAACCCATTGCTGTCTCCGGGAGTGGCCACACCAGAAATTAAATTAACTCATTGAAGCTGTCGTCCATATGCAAGTCCGCCTCAGAGGCGGTTCTTAGCAGGATGCAGCTCACCCTCCATGCGACTCGCCCAGTATCTCACGGCGTTTCGCGCTTGGTGCAAGCAATGTCTGCCTGGTTGGTGAAAACCCAACGCGCTCCGTCCCGGCATTGTAGGGCTGCGAGGGTCTATGGTCATATGACTACGGCCGTGCACAACATGAGTACACCCCCCCCCCCCAATAGTCCTCAAGACAAAATAAGCTATTTCGGGGGACTATAGTTAATAGGACCAAATATTGTTAGTAAAATAGGTAAATATATAGGTTTTTGTGTGCACCGTAGGTTCTATTTACTACGGCCCTCCGTAATAGTAGCAGCATTGCGTATCATGTTAACCGGTAGTTGCTCGCTTGAGAAGCTAAGCCGGTCTCAGTGACAAAATTTTGCCTCAGAAAGCAAAAGCTAACTGAAACCCCTGTATGGTATACCGTGAGATGAGAGTCTTCTGAAGTGCATTTTAACCCACACCCCCACCCCGCACCTTCAGCAGAGAGAGTGAACCCGAAAGGCTGCTCGCCGTCGCTGATTTCGTTCGGCGACAGGTCTTGAGCAACTAGCCCCTGCAGCTTGGCGCGGTAGTACGCCCTGCAAGAAAACAGAGACACCCGAAGACGACAGAGTACGTTACAGTTTTGGCCTGCGCCGGACGACTGTTTTTTGTTTTTTGTTTCATGTCATCATAACTTTACCTTGCAGCTCGCAACACGAGGGAGGGTTTTACAGTGTACCCTCAGTGGCGTTTTGGACAAGCTGGGGTCACGGGTGTGTTTGTCCCCCCCCCCGCCGGTACTTGCCTTCATTTTGTCGTGCGTCGTTACTCTGTGCCGACACATAAGGACGATTCATAGGCCTGGGCACTGGCTGACTCAGTCAGTACCGATTATCCTGTCGTCAAATTCAATCAGTATGTTGGATTGCAGCACTATACTGTCTCTTCTCTCTACTCTCTCCTCCCGAAACGCATTTTGGCGGGTTTCCGTACTCTAACATGGCGTGTTTCTTCGATGTACGAAATATAACATCTACTCTAGCGAATATACTGGCTGGGTCAATCAGTAGATGACTACTGCCAGTATATGACTACCGCCAGTATATGACTACTCCCAGTATATGACTACTGCCAGTATACGACTACTGCCAGTAGATTACTACTGCCGGTACATGCTGCGCCAGTGCCCAGCCCTAACAATTTGCGTATTAATGTTTCATCCAAACGGTTCTTACATCTAGCGACAGAGAGCTACCGCTGTCTACACAAATTAATAGTACTCGCATACTTTATTAGAGATGTACTTGTCAGTAGCCATCATTTGTCGTTACTTGATAATACAGAGTCATCTGGTATACATAGCGTAACATGCGTACAATAAGCAGCCTAGTCTGACATGTATCGTAGTTGCTATAGTTACTGTAGCAGCACCAAGTACGTACGTCGCTTGAACGTGTCACAAACATGCTGGTCATCAGTAAGCGAATCCGAGCGTACACCAGCCACGAGCTGATACACGCTACGCGTACACCAGCTTCGAGCTGACACACGCAAACCACAAGGTCCAATATACTTCGTACTTATTTTAGGGAGGGAATACCCCCCCCGAAACTGGCTGTCGTCTTCTGACGTATTCTCTGCAAAACAAGTGGCTGACGCCGACGCATGTATGTGAAATTACGCCGCTTTCAAACAATCGGTCGGGCTTATGTACAGCGGACGTAATGGTTTTAGTTTTCATTGAATAAACCCTACACAACCATGTCGTTCGCGAGGGAAAAGGCCGACATCGTTGCGACGTTTCGACGTTATTTTCGGAAGAACCCTACAAGAGGGCAGATGAAGTGTGTGCCGGACAATACTGCTACAAATTATTTCCCCTGGCCCTATCTATAGCAGCACGGTGCTCGTACATAGCCGAAAATAAGAGGGATGCAGACACAGCAGGAGTTGCTGTTGTTGTTGTTGTTCCTCTAACGTACCAGGTACATTAACTCATCCCCGTACTTAAATCAACGATCGTGGTCACAAGACAGGCCGACATTGTTTGGGAGCGAAAGAGTAAAATAGCCCAGGCAAAACAAACTGCCCCGTACGTATGATATGATACTTTTATGTTTTTTTGTGTTCATGCTCAAAGGCTCCACGCTCCCGGCCTTCTCTTATGTACCCTACTCGTACACACTACTCGTACAACTCGTACGCACTACTCGCACATGTTTGTATATATCGTAGGGCTGGGTACTGGCACAGTATGTACTGGCAGTAGTAATCTACTGGCAGTAATAATCCACTGATTGATCCGGCCAGTATATTCTCCAGTAGTAGGTTTTTTCTTACGCGCGTCCATGAAACACGCCACATAATAATACGGAAACCCATCAAATGCGTTTCGGGAGGAGAAAAGAGAGAGGAGAGACAGTATACTGCTGCAATCCAGTATACTGAGTCAATCGAGTATACAGATTAAATTTGACGACAGTACAATCGCTACTGACTGAGTCAGCCAGTGCCCAGCCCTGATATATACACAGTATAGCCTACGGTCTGTAGCCCTCACTTGACGTTGGTGACAAGAGCGCCGTCGGCTTGTCGTAAGGGTGCTCCACACCCTGGCTTTCCCCACGGGTTGTAGGTGGCCTAGATTAGACGTTGAAAAAGGAGGGCGTTTACGCTGTTAGGACGGCACTTCAGTTTCGGGGACACATTACTCGAAATGAGTTGGTTGTGTATATGTCTGCCTGCAGTCTAAGAGGTATAATAACAGCACAAATATCCTCTGGAACGTAGCTACTGCTGCCATGTATTACTCGTATTATATTTTACAGGGAGTATGACGTATATTAATTGGTGTGGATGGGGTTAGATGAACTTAAAATAATTAACTACTTGAGCGAAAGTGTGGATTCATTTATTAAGCAAAAGGGGAAAAACGATATGCAGCGCAGTATACAGGGGGGGCCAGGGATTCGGATATCATACACCTAACCCCCTCCCCCGGAGGGCTCGAAAATATATATATTTTTTGCAAGTTTTTGTTTTTTTGTACGAGGCAATTAAATAAAATTATTACGAGTATAAATACGTCAGCTGTGAGTTCAACCGATTGGATGGTAGACTCAACTTTGCGAGCTATTGTACGAGGTATTGGTCAGAGGGCCCCAGGGATTTGGATATCATACACCAAATCTAACTACCCCCCCCCCGAGGGGTAAAACAAACCTTTTTTAGCACCTTTTCTTTCTGTCTATCGGTGTATGTATACGTATGTGATTTGTGTGACAATACCGGAGAGGCGCAAACCCTCACACCGAGGCAAATATCGTTATATACCTGGTATGATTGTTCTGGTTTACTTCTTGGTCGAGCTTCCCTGATGGATTCTCGTTGCAAGGGTATACGAATATGTGGAAGATACCTGGGGTCTATCGGTATATCTGCTAAGAAGGAAGGAACCTACAGCTTGATCCAACCAAGCTTGTCCACCGAATACAATTTGCCGAAGCAAGAAAAGCACGGATTCGGCATTCCATGCCAAGCCTGCCGACCCCACGGCTCTTCGGGGCCTACTGGTCCAACTTCGAGCGAGCTCATAGTTCCTTTGTACATCTCACTACTGCTGCAGTCGCTATCACTACCCAGCTGCGGCGGTCGCAGTGCCGCCCAGTAGTAGTGTAGTAGTATGGAAGGCCTTGCATCAAGCAGTGGGGGGGGGGGGGGGGCAGCCCTCTACCGTCCCCTGTTTTCAGTTTCATATTGTTATTATTAAGGCGTAGAGGGAGGGGACGGTGTCAGGTACCCCCCCCCCTGTCTGGAGGGTCGAAGTTGAATAATTCGACGTGAGGTGTCGAAACAATATTCTGCGGGCCCCCTCGCAGTATAAGTAAATGAGTTAGGGCAATGCCGCCTTGTAGGGGTGGCGGCTTACTTCCTGAGCTCCTCACACGAGGAGCTCAATATCTCACCCGAATCAAAGGAAGTTATTTTTCGCAACCCGATCACAATTTGTAGCACCTACATATACCAGTAATCCTAAAACAAATACTCCGTAAACGAGCGACATTGTCGTCTCTACCCGCTATATAGTCACTCAATTGAGAAACTCAACCGGTCCCAGTGACAAAGTTCAGTAACAAAATACAAAATATTGCCTCAGAAGGCAAAAACAAACTGCAACCCCTAACCCCTACCGTGGGGTGAGGCGCTACTTATACATCGCGCATGTTAACCCGGCGACCGCAACCTCACTCTCTGTTGGCGGTCAAGAACTTTGCGATGAAACGCGTGAACACGGCTCGACGTCTCTTACGGGGGAACATGGTAATCAGGACCAAATGTGCTTATTAATAGCAAAAATGCTGGAATATATGTAGGTTTTTGTGAACGTGATTGGTCCTGATTACTCCGTGTGGTCTCCCGGAATTGTGAACTACCACTGAAGTGTACGTACACACTCGTATTATAAGGGAGCGGACACTCGTACAGCAATGGGGCCCAAAGTTCGATTTGTGGAGAGGGGGTTTTTCGGCCGTCGTCGAGGACGTACGTGAGCGGCTCGTGCCGCTAGGGGAGTGATATGAGGCATCACGCGGAGTATATACCAGGTATACGAGTATGAAGTGAATATACCTATGCATAAGAATCATGTCATCACGCCATATACCACACGTCGTACATATGTACGTACATCATGTCATACGTACAACATGGAGTATCCCCGTGCCTCTTCCGTAGTGAGCCGACAAGATATGTACCAGGTATATACTGCTGTCGGCGTCACCACAAGCAGGAGTACGAGGTATATACTTCCATTTTCCCCCTGGCCTCTCGTAGTACAACTATCGCACACCTACGAGTACTGTACGACCACTCCGAGGCGGCAAGCAATGAAAACTTTATTGAGTGTGACATTTAGTTACAAGCGAGCTTCGAACCCATTCCGAATACGTACGTACCAGGTAGAGAGTACCTGGCACAGTACGAGCACCTCTGATACTTGCATGTTCGACTTCCTTCCGTGTTTGTATGATACCACGCTGCTCTGGGCGTAAATGTAATCACCGTTTGGATATTGACATGCATACACAAACGATCCTTAAATTTCTGGACAAAGCGGTCGTACACACGATACATTATTAGCAGAGAGAAGCTTACGTACGTACCGACTTCAGTTCGTGCCTTTCCTCGACATCACGTATTTTCTGCGCCTCCAGTTTCCGTCTCTCCCGGTCCTCCGCGACCTGCACGTCTAGTTCCTGTCTGTAGGCGTCCTGCCGAGCGCGTCGCTTCTCGTTGCTGCTGACGCGGTTGGCTTTGGTGCCGTTCAGCACGAGCCCTGTGCCCGCTGGTGCATCGCGACATGGTCGGTCGTTGGCCTGACCGTAACCCCGGCTGGTGGTATCAATCGGCCGTGGTGTGCACGGCTGCTGCTGCTGCTGCTGCTGCTGCTGATGTCTCCTTCCTGAGTCAAACATAGCTAGCTTCTCGTGGAGCGAGCATGGGAGCGTTGGTACTTGTACCGTGAAGCTCCCAACAGAGGCGGCCGGCCTTGCAAACTACGAAGGCTTGTTGTGTTCGTTGGGCGACAAATACTCGTACCTCTTCAAGCCTCCCGATTCCTGGCGACTTTTCTGGCGGGCTGTCGGATGAACTCGTCGTGCGACGTCGTGTGGCCGTCCGCGGCGAAATTATTGTTCACGAAATAATGACGGTTTCATCAAACTGCGGGAGAGAAATCCTTTTCTCTGTTGGAAAACCACTTTAAATTTTACCAACAGCACTCTAGCACTCTCTTCTCGCTTATCTCACTCCCCGTCGCTGTGTTGCCGTGTCCCGTGCTGCACCCGGATTATCTATGCTCACCCAGCATGGTAGGCCTCCACAGGTCCTAACCAGGAGGTGTGCTGTGGTGCTTGGAGTCCTCACGGTGAGAATGGTGTAGTCCGCCGCAGCGGAGGTATTGTTGTGTTGTTTTGCTCGCCGACTTTTCACGTTTGCTCGTCGTGCTCACATGCTCGCCGGCAACACCGCCCGCCGCGGTTAGCAGGCGACCCCTCGCTACCAGGCAGGCAGACAGGCATCTGGAGTATCCGGGCTAGTGGTTCGCGCCGGGAACGTGGTGGGGAGGAAATCTCTTGGTCGACTCGTGCGCTGCACTGATAGAGAGTGTCTAACGTCCAACGTTGTACTTGCACGTCGTAAAAATATGCGTCGGTGTATCGTTGATCGGTGATCAGATCGTTGGCGCACTTCTGTGACTCGTACTCGTACAAGCGACAGAGTGCTTGTGGGTTTCGCACATGGTCAAGGTTGCCATCGTGCCACCGTTTTTCAGAGCTCGATTATTCCACAACTAGAAAGGTTGTCAACGCCGGGGAGATCTGGTCGAGAGCTTTGCGAAAGCGTATCGTCCAGCACCCTCTCCGCCTCAATGTTGTCGAGAAAAAGGGCGCCGAGAAACGACCGCACCCCCTCTGCTTGACGAAACCAATGCGCTTTACGTTACACTGCTGTACGCTGCTGTACACCTACGCACCAGGTATGGGGTATGGCACTCATCGTGCCCCATAGCTGTACGTAGTACATACACGTACTCGTGCTGCTGTACACGCACTCGTGCTGCTGTACCAGGTACTCGTGCTGCTGTAGTCGTACGTATGTAACCACCGAGACATTTTCTCTGTCTCTTACTCTAATACATTAGTCTCATATGAACACTGAGCAGAGTGTGTATCTCTCGCAGACAAGTGCGGACACTGGGTGTATTAGAAGTGTCCGGGCTCGAGCAGGTATCAGACGAGGACGGTCAAGAGGAGAGCACACAGCTCGAGAAGAACACACACAGAAAAATGTATATTATTAAGCACAGTGATAGATGCTGCGTCGCATCATACCAAAGAGCGGAGGAATAGGAATCCCAACCACTCAATCTGACGGTCCCTTCCCGCCACATCATAAAAGCCATCATACATGTGTAACTCCTCAGAAGTCTACGACGGTTTCAGCTCGATATCCAAACCATAACAAACAGTCCCCCCGATCGGAACCGTCAAAGCACAACGTCATACCCCCTTTTTGCGAAGCAACTTCAAGCAAACCCAACTACAACAGAGTCCTCCCCCTGCTGGGAAAATCATATCAATCATCCATTATAAATCACCAGAAATAATCCAGTCCCCCCGCTGGAAGCTATACCACAGACCCATCATGAACCCCGAAACCCAGATCTGCAACTCATAAGTCACCAGAAATAATCCAGTCCCCCTGCTGGAAGCTATACCACAGACCCATTATGAACCCCGAAACTCAGATCTTCAACAATAAGATCATATCTTCACATCAGGACTCAAATCTCAGGTCAAAAACACACCAACATCAAGAGGATTCTCATCCCGACGACGACTAAAAGACCCCTCCCTCAACTCCAGACAAGAGACAACGCAATCATGAGATATTGCAGTGTGTAATCACACCAGAAAAAAACATAGTAGGAAAAAGATATAATGCCAGAGGTCGCAAGGAACGTCGTTCCCTCGGAAAAAAGTCTCCTTTAATCCCCTACTCCCGTTATAGACTCGAAGATCGTGACGGTAATGCGAGATAGCATACATACTTCTTCCCTTATAATCAATCTGGCGCTCAAACCACAGCATTATCCAAAAAAATGGTCGCTCGTACTGGAAACACAAAAAACTCTTGAAATTCACTGCCAGGGAAAAACGGCAATATTCGTCGGATTCATATATGACAAATCCATAACATACCCATATACTACAAATAAGTTCACGCAAACCTGAAACCAAAATCTTCCCCTAGATCCAAATTCACCAGAAAAATCCACCAGAAAATCCCACCAGAAAATCAGGTCACAAACTCACCAGAAAAAATCCACCAGAAAATCCCACCAGAGAACCAGGTCACAAACTCACCAGAAAAAATCCACCAGAAAATCCCACCAGAAAACCAGATCACAAACTCACCAGAAAAAATCCACCAGAAAATCCCACCAGAAAACCAGATTACAAACTCACCAGAAAAAAATCCACCAGAAAATCCCACCAGAAAATCCCACCAGAAAATCAGGTCACAAATTCATCAGGAAATTCCGGTGGCATCGGAAGCTCGATGCGCAGAGCGGCTTCGTGAGGAAGTCTGCTCGCTGCTGCTCAGACTCGACGTGGACAATGTCAAACTCTCCCCGCATCACAAGTTCCCTCAGAAAATGATGTCTTACATCAATGTGCTTCGAGTTTGACGTGCACATCGGATTATTCGCCAACTGAATCGCCCCCTTGTTGTCCTCGAAAACCGTGATGGGCGGTGAACCAAAACCCGGAAAAATGAAACTCCAAACATACCGCATAAAAATCACCTCCTTGATTGTGTCTGCCAGGGCTACATATTCTGCCTCGGTGGTCGAAAGCGTGACACATTTCTGCGTCCTTGAGAACCAGCATACGCAAGCACCTGCGCATGTGATAGCTCCACCTGAGACTGACCTCCTGTCTGTGGCCTTGCTAGCATAGTTCGCGTCAGCAAATGCTACCAGCTCGAGGCCACTGCCTCTCTGAAATGTAATACCGAAATCACTCGTACAAGACACGTACTCTAAAATACCGATCGCTGCTCTCCAGTGCTTCTCCTTGGGTGAACATGTGTACCTAGCTACCGCTCGAACAGCGTTCGAGATATCCGGTCGCGTCTGGTTTGCAAGCCACATCAAGCACCCAACTAACTCGCGAAAGGGCCAGTCGTCGTCTGGTTCAGTCACGTCGAACTCCTCGAGCTCCAGGCCTGTTGCGAGCGGAGTCATCCTGCTCGAGTCGACATTGAATTTTGCAGCAGTGTTTTCAGCGAAAGATTGCTGCGAAATCGTCAACGTACCAGCCCCCCAGTCCCTAGAAAAACGGCATCCAGCATACCACCTCAACTCGCCCAGATTATTGATCGGGACAAGTCGATTTAGGTCATCGCAGAATTGATCGCACCTGTCCTTCCGTCCCACCGCAAATATATCATCTACATGCACTACTGTTACTATGGAAACAGACCCCGACTCGATCAGACGCATAACACAAGCATCCGCGGGGCACTGCTCAAATCCAAGACTCTTCATCTGCGTCATCAAGTGATTGTGCCACGATCTCGACGCTTGTTTTAAGCCGTAGAGACTGCGGTTCAATCGTACTATCATACCGGACATTTCGCCGCAACCCTGAGGTAGACGCATAAAAACATCCTCTTCCAGGTTCGACTGGACGAATGCCTGCTCGGCATCGAAATGGCATAGATCTAAATCCAACTCGCACGCAAGACCAGCCAACAACCGAAAACACGACGCCGCAGGCGTCGGAGCAAAAGTCTCAAAGAAATCAATACCCTCACACTGTTTGAAACCCCTCGCTACCAGCCTCGCCTTTGCCCTAACCACCTCGCCGTGCTCGTTTGTCTTCCACGTGTATACCCACTTCGCCGATATCACGTTCAAGCCCCTTGGTTGCTATGAATCTCCAAATGTCCCGGCGTCAGCCAGGCCATGAAATTCCTTCTCCATCGCCTGCACCCAAAGATGGGAGTAGTCGTCGGCACAGGCTTCGGCGTACGAGTTCGGCGTCGAGAGCTCGCTTGCCGGGCGTGTGGGCAGGGGGGGGTTTTGGTGTGGCGAGCTTTGGTGCAAAAGCACGTGCCCAATTACCTCCCGGGCCGCCATCAACGACAGCAGCCCATGTTCCTGGCTTCCACGGCTGCGTGCCGTCTCTCCCCTCGTACGGCCCATCTGACCACCAGCATCCTCCGGGCCCGGGTTGTGAGACCCCAGTTCCCGCGCAGCACTCACCGACATCTGCGGCTGAGGTTGCAGCGGCGACGACTGCGGCGGCAGCTGCGGCGACGGCGACAGCGGTGGCGGCGACGTCGGTAGCTGCGGCGAAGGCGACACAACTATCGGTGACGACGGCAGCGGCGGCGAAGGCGACACAACTATCGGTGACGACGGCAGCGGCGGCGAAGGCGACACAACTATCGGTGACGACGTCAGCGGCGGCGAAGGCGACACAACTATCGGCGACGACGGCAGTGGCGGTGATGGCGATGGCGGCGGAGGTAGCGGCGACGACGGCACAGACCCCAAACTCAGGTCGTCCGGGAGCTCCTGCACCCCCGGGGGCGGCGGCAGCGTCGGGGAGGGCCCCTCCGGCACCGCCGGCTGCAGGCCAACAAAAGCCTTCCTCGGGTGCTTCCACATGAAATCGCGAGTGTAGGACTTGAAGCCAGACTGCAGCAGGATCTTGCAGCAGTCCCGTGGGTGGTGGGTGCCGCTGCTCAGGTACAAACACGGCTCCGCCTTCGGCTTCGATTTCAGGGTCCGCGTCACGTGGTGGTACCCCGGCTTCAGGAAGGGGAGCAGCCGCGCAAACGGCGCCCTGCCGTAGAACTTCTGGAACGGAGAGAGCATGTCCGGCTTGTCCGTCACCCTCGCCGTCATGTTGATGACGTCGCTGGCGTGGTGGCACGCCTCCGCCCAGAGAGGTCCTGTTGCCGGCAATTTCTCGCCGTCGAACAGGCGGTTGGCCTCCAGGCAGGACGCCATCGCAAGTTCGAGCGTGCATGCAATGCGTCGCTCAACGACCCCGTTGTACTTCGGATAGGCAACGGGCGTGTACTCACGGCGGATGCCGTGGTGGTCGAGCATCGCCACGAACTCCGCCTTGAGGAACTCAGTGCCGTGGTCCGAACGGACGCACTCGACGACGGACGGGCGCCCGTCAGCACGGATATCAGATAGGAATTTAGCGAACACCGATGCCGCATCAGACTTCTTCTTCAGGAAGTACGGCCAGCCGAGTCGCGAGAAGTCATCCACTATCATCATCAGGTATGACGCCCCGCCAGCAGACGGGGGTCGCTTCCCAGAGAGGTCCACAAACACGCGCTGCAGAGGCTTGGTTGAACGGGACACGGTCGACCAAGGCACAGCCATCCTCCTCTCCTTGGCCTCAGAACAACCAGCACACGGTACCAATTCCCCAGTCACTCTCACGCCCAATTGGCGAGCAGTCTCTCGCAAAGTGGTCTCGTGTGAGTGAGCAAGAGCAACGTGGAGATCGTTAATATCGATCGTCTGCATCTTACCAGGGGACAAAACAGCAGCTGCGATGAACGAGTCAGGTTTCATTCTGGTGGCCTTCACATACGATCCTGAGGCCCCACGAGCAAAAATCAAGCGGCCACCCAAAAGGTGTACACCAGCAGAATCCATCATCGCGCCACACTCAGACTTGGACGTAACCTCGTGAAGTGAAAACAGGTGGAACTTAAAACCTGGGACATACGCAACGTTCATCAAGACAACGTCTAAATCTCCCCCGGCACTGTGCATCACCATGCTCAGCTTCCCAAAGCACTCTACCTGCATCGACCTCATGTCACCTACCAACAGGGTACCCCTACCTATGGGGGGTGGCTTACACTCAAACATAAAAGTGGGATCACCGGTAACGTGGTAAGTTGCACCCGAATCCGCAACCCACATTTCACCATCACCAAAACCGAAAGTACCAGACTTAAAACCAGAATCACCCTCATTCTTGCCTTGGTGCGCAAACTGCGCGGTGAGGAGATGGGCGTCGAACGTAGGAGCACTGTTGTAGCCACTGCCCTCGGGCTCGGGGGGAAAGCTGGTCGGAAAGGCAGCAGACGGGATGGCAGCGGGGGCAGCGCCCGGAAAATAGCCACCACGGCCGTCGCAGATCGGCGAGGTGAATCCACCGTAGTACACAGACGGGGGCGGCAGAGGGCGGGCGATGTTCGCATGTGCTTGCGCTTGAAGTTCGTGCGGGCACTGTGCAATGAAGTGGCCCGGCTGGTTGCANTTATTGAGTGTGACATTTAGTTACAAGCGAGCTTCGAACCCATTCCGAATACGTACGTACCAGGTAGAGAGTACCTGGCACAGTACGAGCACCTCTGATACTTGCATGTTCGACTTCCTTCCGTGTTTGTATGATACCACGCTGCTCTGGGCGTAAATGTAATCACCGTTTGGATATTGACATGCATACACAAACGATCCTTAAATTTCTGGACAAAGCGGTCGTACACACGATACATTATTAGCAGAGAGAAGCTTACGTACGTACCGACTTCAGTTCGTGCCTTTCCTCGACATCACGTATTTTCTGCGCCTCCAGTTTCCGTCTCTCCCGGTCCTCCGCGACCTGCACGTCTAGTTCCTGTCTGTAGGCGTCCTGCCGAGCGCGTCGCTTCTCGTTGCTGCTGACGCGGTTGGCTTTGGTGCCGTTCAGCACGAGCCCTGTGCCCGCTGGTGCATCGCGACATGGTCGGTCGTTGGCCTGACCGTAACCCCGGCTGGTGGTATCAATCGGCCGTGGTGTGCACGGCTGCTGCTGCTGCTGCTGCTGCTGCTGATGTCTCCTTCCTGAGTCAAACATAGCTAGCTTCTCGTGGAGCGAGCATGGGAGCGTTGGTACTTGTACCGTGAAGCTCCCAACAGAGGCGGCCGGCCTTGCAAACTACGAAGGCTTGTTGTGTTCGTTGGGCGACAAATACTCGTACCTCTTCAAGCCTCCCGATTCCTGGCGACTTTTCTGGCGGGCTGTCGGATGAACTCGTCGTGCGACGTCGTGTGGCCGTCCGCGGCGAAATTATTGTTCACGAAATAATGACGGTTTCATCAAACTGCGGGAGAGAAATCCTTTTCTCTGTTGGAAAACCACTTTAAATTTTACCAACAGCACTCTAGCACTCTCTTCTCGCTTATCTCACTCCCCGTCGCTGTGTTGCCGTGTCCCGTGCTGCACCCGGATTATCTATGCTCACCCAGCATGGTAGGCCTCCACAGGTCCTAACCAGGAGGTGTGCTGTGGTGCTTGGAGTCCTCACGGTGAGAATGGTGTAGTCCGCCGCAGCGGAGGTATTGTTGTGTTGTTTTGCTCGCCGACTTTTCACGTTTGCTCGTCGTGCTCACATGCTCGCCGGCAACACCGCCCGCCGCGGTTAGCAGGCGACCCCTCGCTACCAGGCAGGCAGACAGGCATCTGGAGTATCCGGGCTAGTGGTTCGCGCCGGGAACGTGGTGGGGAGGAAATCTCTTGGTCGACTCGTGCGCTGCACTGATAGAGAGTGTCTAACGTCCAACGTTGTACTTGCACGTCGTAAAAATATGCGTCGGTGTATCGTTGATCGGTGATCAGATCGTTGGCGCACTTCTGTGACTCGTACTCGTACAAGCGACAGAGTGCTTGTGGGTTTCGCACATGGTCAAGGTTGCCATCGTGCCACCGTTTTTCAGAGCTCGATTATTCCACAACTAGAAAGGTTGTCAACGCCGGGGAGATCTGGTCGAGAGCTTTGCGAAAGCGTATCGTCCAGCACCCTCTCCGCCTCAATGTTGTCGAGAAAAAGGGCGCCGAGAAACGACCGCACCCCCTCTGCTTGACGAAACCAATGCGCTTTACGTTACACTGCTGTACGCTGCTGTACACCTACGCACCAGGTATGGGGTATGGCACTCATCGTGCCCCATAGCTGTACGTAGTACATACACGTACTCGTGCTGCTGTACACGCACTCGTGCTGCTGTACCAGGTACTCGTGCTGCTGTAGTCGTACGTATGTAACCACCGAGACATTTTCTCTGTCTCTTACTCTAATACATTAGTCTCATATGAACACTGAGCAGAGTGTGTATCTCTCGCAGACAAGTGCGGACACTGGGTGTATTAGAAGTGTCCGGGCTCGAGCAGGTATCAGACGAGGACGGTCAAGAGGAGAGCACACAGCTCGAGAAGAACACACACAGAAAAATGTATATTATTAAGCACAGTGATAGATGCTGCGTCGCATCATACCAAAGAGCGGAGGAATAGGAATCCCAACCACTCAATCTGACGGTCCCTTCCCGCCACATCATAAAAGCCATCATACATGTGTAACTCCTCAGAAGTCTACGACGGTTTCAGCTCGATATCCAAACCATAACAAACAGGGTGTGTGTGTGCTCTTCGTCGATGCTGGATGGGTACAAAGAAGAAAACACACACAGCAAGCCGTACATCGACAGCAGTATACTCGTGCCGCACGATTCGACGCGAGTCGACGAGGAGAGCAAGTGATGAAATCTTCCCGCCGATACAACTGCAAGGCACGTACCGTGCGTACGTATGCCGCATAGTGGAGAGGGGGGAGAAGAGCCTGCTTTATTAGTGACCCCGGATCTGAGTTACGACTATTTTACGGGGGGCCATAGTAAATAGGACCAAATATTGTTAGTGAAAATTGTGGAATATATTGGTTTTTGTGTGTTACCGTAGGTCCTATTTACTACTGTAGGAGGGAGCAGGAGCAAGAAGGGCGAACAGAATACATGGGATGGGAGAAGAAAAAAAAACGCACAGAAAAGTCGGGGCCCTGGTATAACCGGGCTCACTAGGTGCGATCTACGAGTGCAGTAGCGTCGTATTAGTAAGAAGTACCAGGCTTCCACCGCCCGCTAAGCTCGCTCACAAGGAAGAAGAGAACACCGACGACTATCGACCACAGCGCACCGTAGGCACACCACACACATCGTCACATCTACGTCAAAGAACAAGAAGCGAAATAAAACAAGCGTACGTATGGTAAAATTATGATTTGAAATAAGAGATGCACCGAAGGATGGGGGGTTAACTCTAACCCTCGACCACAGTATGGCTCAACCTAAACCTGGGCCCTTCTCTGGCAACCTGGCGACTGAAGTTCGACCGGAGCCGTCGAGACCATCAACCATATTACTCGAGCTATCAACTACTGTAGTTTCTAAGTAAATTCTGGGAAATCGCCGTTTGCGAGGGTCATGCGTAGTTGTTGTGGGGGTCTTGTGACGCAAGCTGCGATAGAGGTGCACCGTGTTTTTTCTGAGCACAATGCTTAGGGAGCTCCATACCACACCCAAAAATTGATTTTGGAGGAAGATAAAAGTGGTACGTACCCGATTAACAATCTCATTACCTACGGTAAGTCTACTCTCGAAAACTTTTTTTTTTTTTTTTCATCCCATTTATTATCTTCGCCCTTCCTTTCTCTCTCCTTCCTAGTCGTAACTCAGATCCGGGGTCACAAAGTAGGCTCTTCTCCCTCCTCCCCCACTACGGTTCTTGCCTTGCATTTTTATCGCGAGAAGATTTCAGCACTTTCTTCCCTCGTCGACTTGCGTCGGATTCCGCCTACCCACGCCACGAAGGCGCTCTCAGCAATTGGTTCCTTTTTATTTTTTCAAATTAAGACAAAATCTCTTACCAAGGTGGGATTCGATCCTGCGTACCAATGATAGTAGTCTTTGAAGCTGACCACTGCTCTACCGGGGCGACCCTCGAAAACATTGCAACACAAGAATGAAAGTTCGACGAGTTTGGAACACGGAGCCCAATCATCCTGAAAACGTTTCAGGTAGAAAACGATACCGCTGTCGTAGCATGCGTCTTGTGCACTTGTTAGGGCCCGAATTAACGAGTATAAAATAAATTCAATTTGGAAAAAACAAAATTCAAATTCGCTTTTCATTGGTCAACACACGCACCAGCACCAAAGATTATGCCCCTTAAGCATAATCTTTGGTGCTGGTGCGTGTGTTGACCAATGAAAAGCGGATTTTAATATTTTTTTCCAAATTGAATTTGTTTCTTCGTTAAAACGGGCCCTTACATTGTTATGATATACCAGTACAAGTTACAGCACAGTGGTAAGGACACACTACGCACGAAACAGGAGTGGTGTTGGGCCGGGATAGAGTCCATTCTAGATGTAGGACCGGGGTGTCACGGCTGTTTAGTCGCGTGCACGCGCCGAACAGTGCGTGTCTTTTTTTGTCACGTTGTTTTCGTGCACCTCTGGGCGCGACCGGGAGGGAGGGGGGGTGTACTCATACCGTGCATGGCCGTAGTCATATGACCATAGGCGCTCGCATCCCTACAATGCCGGGACGGAGCATGTCGGGTTTTCACCGACCAGGCAGACATTGCTCTAACAGCACCAAGCGCGATTCGCCGTGAGGTACTAATTTGTTTCTTGCCTTAGTCATTTGACCATTGACCACGCACCCCTTTCGAAACGGATCACCCGTCCCTATTCCCGATAGAGACACCTCCAACATTTTAGCGCTTATTGCTTTTCCCCCATATATCAAATCAAAACTCAACTCCCTCGTAACACCAAACTAACCGCAGCCCTCGACCCACCGACCCACTCTCCCCACTCTTGCGTTTTTTTTTATAAAGGCCACCTGTGTTCGCCAACAGCCGATCCTTGTCCTGGCCGAGCCGTTTTCCATCTCCTCGCCGGCGGCGAAATCGGCGATCGAATCGATAACCGAATCGAGAACCGAACCAGCCACTCCATCGGTTACCGAATCGGTTACCGAATCGGTTAATGAGTCGGCACCGGAACCGGCGGCCGAGTCGGCGACCGAATCGACGAACGAATCGACGAACGAATCGACGACCGAATCGACGACCGAATCGGCAACCGAATCGGCAACCGAATCGGCAACCGAATCGGAAACCGAATCGTTGTATAGGGATGGTTGGGGCCCTTTCCGTTACGCGTCGGCGAAAGGCAGAGCCTTGCTGCAGAAAGTCTTGCCCCAGGGACGGGCGGCGGAGCGTGCCATCAAGCGCCTGGAGCGCGGCGAGGAGGGCCTTGAGCACAGCGACCACGGGGGCCGAGGAGACGAACCCGCGCCCCGCGCAGCAGTAGCTGACGATCGAAAGGATGCTGACTTGAGGCACTGCGATAACGGCGATTGCAGCTGCGGCCCGGGCGGCAGCAGCGGCAGCAGCAGCGGCAGTAGCAGTGGCAGTAGCAGTGGCATGGGCAGCAGTAGCAGTGGCATGGGCAGCAGTAGCAGTGGCATCGACAGCACTAGCAGTGGCATCGACAGCAGTAGCAGCAGTGGCATCGGCAGCAGTAGCAGTAGCAGTGGCATCGGCATCGGCAGCGGGTCCATCAGAGCGAGGTCCGGTGCAGCGTCGGAAGACA
>MEHQ01003150.1:220437-349385 GCA_008828725.1 Saccharina japonica | reverse complement strand
CACTAGCGTGGATCCTGAACTCTCAAACCACCCGGCATCCTTGGACCACATGTGTACTGCAGCTTATAAATTCGACGTTTGACACCTAGCCCATACGGTTGTGTACCGGACCCAGCTTAAAAGAGGATCGCGAAATCCTTTCTCGTTTCTCACTACAATTAAGGTATGTTATAATTCGGCTGCTGGCGGGGGTATAGAGCTCTTCGTGCGACGGCTCTGATAAGGATGGGGTGCTACAACTATCGCAGAAGGCGTCAGAACATATTCTGTAAGTGACGCTACGAGTACACTCGTAGAGCTGGTTTTGTACGTTTGACGACCTAGGCCAACAACATTCAAATGCGCGCGGACGTCTCGCCTTCTCTGCAAGTGGGTTGACACCTCTGTCATCCCCAATAAGGTGAACTGCACCACCGCTCGGTGGTCGGAACGTTGACAGACAGGAGGGGGGGGGTGGCGCAACAAGGGCGCCGGCGCAGGAACAGAGGGATGGCGCAACAAGGGCACCGGCGCCAGCTTAGAAACCAACAGCTTAAACGCAGGTGGCAGTCAAAGCACCAAAGGTGTCGTGTATATACCAATAGTCAAGAAGACAGTAGAGTGAATACCCTGTATTGACGATCACAAACACATTGCATAATACAGGAGGCGAAGTATGTTGTGAGCGAGAAGCGCGAGGATTCTTTGGAAAATCAGAGTAGGTCGAGATCAAGGGTGTTAACACAACAATAACCGACCATGGTGGTGTTGATATATTATCATGCTGCGGTCGCTGTAGGCTTGTGGAGGTATACGAGAGAGAGAGAGAGAAATAAGATCACACTGCTCACCTCGAAGTCAAACCAAGTAGTCATGTTATGATACAGGGAAGATTTTCACACGAAGTGGTTTGCAGATCACTCCCACGAGGAGCTCTATATTGACTTCGACGAACTCCGCGTGCGCAATCTGACGAACAAACCGATGGGCTAGGCGTACACCAATTGAAACTGTAGAACACAAGTGGGACCACGTGCGTACCATATGTTGCGAAGCTTCTCAGTTGTTGGACGATGCCAGTCAAAAACATGTGGGCTCAAACGTAGCTCCAGGACTAAGCGCATATTAAGGTATTCTTCTCTCGACCAAGTAATCGCAATGGGTGGTCCACTATTGGGGGTTGGTGTGAGCCACCTTGTAATAATAAAGGTTGTTACGGTGAAGAGTCAAGTCGAAGGCGTGAGGGGGATGGAGGTAACCGCATTCAGGTGACTGTGCGAGGTGAAGTGAAGCTTCGAAGATGAGGTCGAAGTGAAGTGCTTGAAGGTGAAGAAGGTGAAGGAGGAAGCCGTGTGTGGACGAGGCACCGCAAATCATCCGTTTCCATGCACGCTGGGGGTGAGGGCTTGGCAATCCAAACGCAACCACCACAAGATGTGGCATGTTCATCGATATGACGGAGGAGTCATTCTTCAGCTTGTGGAATTTAGGCGTCATTTGTACGTTCCAGCTCAAATCTTATTACCAGTAGGCTTCTCCTTCAACCGCCTTCTGAGAAATTCATGTTCACAGGATGCTATCGTCCTTCCACCCCCCACCCCTAGCCCCCCGTCTATACATACCTTCAACGTTATCGCGAAACTACGGAGAAAACACTCAAAACGTTGCTGTGCCTCGTTCGATACACCAACCGGGATTCGAGGCCCTGCCCAACCGCTAGGAGTGGTGTCATCCTGCCGACAGACCTAGAACAAACCCATATAATCGCTACAAAGTGCAAAATGAAACACACGGCTAACTTCTACAGGAAACCCACGACCGAGTGAACCCAAGGTATCTCCCGGTGCGAGATGTGTACTATCATTCAGGGATGCATGACGAGGCAAACAGGGCTTAGTTCCATGCTAAACGGATACATATCTAGTGCAGGCACTCTTTGAAAAAACTCGGCGTAATTATTCGGTCGGCTTGCACAACTCCTTGCAACAACACAACCGAATAACAACGGTAAGGCCAAGGGTTACACTCAGACACTACAAGCACGCGTGAGCACCCGTTTGTTTTCGTCCGTGGGGTGTATCCGTTTAAATCCAAGTATGGACAGCATACTCAAAGCACGTCCACAACTTTGACGACAGAAAAGCCAATACCAGGTATATAGTACAATAAGCCCGAAGGCAGCATTTTCGTTAGCCAGCCAACATTTGACGCGTCTCACAACTTCTGCATTTGCGAAACAACTACCATGCATAGACACCTATACATACAGCATAGGTGTCACATCCGTCGGTGCTGCCGACCCCCCACGCCGCCGTCCGACCGTCTCGCCTCCGGCCAACGAGCACTTAACACCGAATTACAGTATATATTATGTTGTGAAAATGTGGCTGTATTCCCGCTATAAATAGTAGGTTGGTCATCTTGTTGCCCCAAAAGTACTACAGAACCAAGGCCAATCCTTTTAAGTGTACACCAGCCTTTCAGTGTAGCCTCGAACCACTGCTATTTCAACACATACCTAGAGCCGAGTACAACGTGGAAACATGCAATATTCAATCGTTCCTCACTAGCGCGCAGGCGCAGGCTGTTGCGACCGAATCCGCAGCTCCTGCTCAATGTTGACGCACCAGTTCATTCCATCCTTTACTTCCTCATTTTCACGCTTAACATGGTTCCATTTTCCCTGCAGAAAACGATGCTGCTTGGGGCGGTTGGTCGCCTCGTTGTACTCTAGTTGGTTCTCCTCGAAAAATCCGTCCCGGTAGTACCTAGCAACGTCAAGAGGCTCCACCAGCTGCCTGTAGCGATCCCCCCATCGAAGCCACTGGCCCCTGTCGAAGAAGGTGTCCGGCAGTGCCTCTTGCTCGAACAGCTGAATAGTCACCTTCCAGAACCTGGCCAGCTTGCTCCGAGCAACCTCAATATTGGTGTCCCCGTGCTCGCGAAAGTGCGCGTAGTACCCACCAAGCTTTCCACTGTGGTATGTTTTGTACTCGTTGATGATGGTCATACTTTCGGAACCGGAGATGCTCTCGAATGCTTGCAAGCGCGAGGCGGCTCTGTCGATCAGGCGGGCTTTGTGGTCCGCAGTTTTGGCCTCCTCTGTTTTGAGTAAAGCTTCCTTCGAAAGGTCGTTGGCCTGTTCTGTTTGGATGATAGCTTGATTAGACAATTTGTTGGCCTTCTGCGTTTGGACATGAAAGAATGACGCGTGTGTCGAGGCTCTGTCTCTACGGAGAGAGATGGCAGAGGTGGCACCGGAGTGTCTGTGAAGATCACTTGTGTAGAAGAAGAAAAGTCATGGTTTAAATAGGCGCTTATGTGGCCATAATGGAAAGAAGATTGACCTCAGGGAGATCAATGGAAAAGGAAGAAGAGAAGAAGAGAGAAGAAGAGGGAAGCGGAGTAGAGTGATCGAGGTGGGCGGTGCCTGCACCTGATCATCCCGGTACAATGCCCATGCTACGGGCAGTTACATTCTACCGTAGTTGGTACTGTTCCCTGTAATGTTCTCTACAACGTTATAGGAACATTATAGCAACGTTCTCAGCATCGTTCCTGATGAAGATGCTTGGGTCATACAATGTGGCGCACTACGAGTAAGACAAACTCGTAATCTATCCGCATATTGTAATTCCCCGAATATCTAGACTAAGATACTCATATACTCGTATCAGTGCGTGGTGACTGCACATCACAATAGATACGTATGGATCTCAACGTCCATATGCTAACATGGAGTAGAGCAATTGCCGAGATCACCACGCCAAAAACACCGAACGCCAAAGCCACTGCCACATCCGCGTCCATCCCTGTTGTACCTGCACGTCAGTGAGTAGCGTGGTCCGAGCGGTGCTGCTGTTAACCATAACAAATATAGCCTACCGTTATCTGGACCGGGCAACTACCGTGTCATACGTTATTAATATATACATACAAACCCTACAACCTGAACACCGTCGTTGATGTTGCCCGGAGAGTTACCATACATGTACAGGCGCTTTACGTAGGCATTTCGAAACATGGCTCGTACACTTGCCAGATGTCATAAAGGAACAACCGAGCGAGAACAACGCACACATCGCACACATCGCAACAGCATAGTTTCCAATACAACGCACCCAACGCACACATCAGCCGTAAATCATTCATAGTAGTACCAGAGCAACGTAACCACACCGCAGTAGCCGCCGCACAATATAGTGTAGTAGGGAATAAGAGGCCCTCCCGCCTCCACGGCGGTAGGGTCATTGAAGCACGTAGTAATGGAGATGATAGGCTCAAACTAAAAATAATAGGGATAAATAGGAAACAAATTGACGACGAAGATTATTAATAGGAGTACACATGGTTAAGGAAATAGAAACGAGGGGGATTGACTCCGAATCAATGAGGGTTGTTTGATGGAAAACATATTCATAGTAGATGTGGCCAGGGGGGACAGGGGGTGGGCTGGCTGTTCCTGAGAGCACGTTGTTTGTTGTTGTCGGTTGTCTCACGGTCATCGCGAAAGGCTCCGATCCTATACCTGGGGAACATTTTTTAGGGCATTAAATTATCGGCATGTTTTCCTAGGGGAGAGATCGCTTCGCTTCGTTTTAGAGTTTGTTTTGAGTTATTCGTGTGTTAATACACCTCTGTCCGGAAACTTAAGCATCGTTCGTTGATCAATATGACTACCAACACTGTCTTACATCTCCGGACAAAGTGGTACTGCTGCTACCACTCTGTCCGGAAAAATAAGGAATGTTTGTGCATTAATATGAGTATCAAAGCTGTTTTACATTTCCGGGCAGGGTGGTACCATGTCTTCTACAGCAAGCAGTACTGCTACTGTTTGAAACTTGAACGGAAAAGCGTCCCACGACTGCAAGCACAGGGTTTGTTCGCTGTTGCAAGCAAAGGCCAGACCTTGGGTACCCAAAGACCAAGCTACTGCTGCCAGTACTGTAGTGTGGCGCTGGTGTTGCTATGGTTTCGCTGCGCGCAAGCACTCAAAACTTGTGCCTCTGGCCTCTGGGCGGATGAGAGTACGCAGACGCACAGCAGCCTGCGCAGTCTACTCAGGCCCCGACTTTCTACCTTCTCACACGGACAGAGCGCCGACTCCGAGACACACAGCAAGCACGTATCTGTAGGGGGGAGCCATCGCTACACCATCATGCTGTTTGGGCTGCCCTCTGCGGCGCCGATTGTCTGCGCTTGCTAGCTGCAACAACGGTCTCTCTCTTGCTCACGCGCGCCACCTCCGGTTCGTCCGACAAAGGCGGCGCGACCGACCGTGCAGCCTATCACCGACGTTTGTCCCAACAAAATCCCTACAAAACTCGACTCTCATTGGTTTAAGTTTGAGGAACCTTCCTGGGATTCCCGGGATTTCAGTCTTTTATCAAATGAAATATTTTCACGCCCAACAAATCCCAACAAAACTTTCCTCAGGTATGGGCGCTGTGCCTCGCGAAATGGCCTTGCTAAATCCCTCGCGAGACTGGCTGTCTGTGCTTCTGGTCCAGATCATTTGACTCGTGCATGCATGCATACCGATTTTTCCGTGAGAATATATGTTAGGGCACCAATACTACATACATGCTCTGCAGAATTAATCGCTGGATGCGTACGTACGTCGTACGTCGTACAGCAGGCACATTGAACGCACGTATCATACGTACCAGCTCGTACGTACCACACTGCACTGTACCATGGAAGTAGATACAGCGGTTGATATGTACGTCCGTATATATACAGCCGTATTTTTCGTACGTGCACAGACAGCAGTAAATATTTTGCTAGGGGATGACATATCCCCCCCCCCCACCTGGGAGGGGTTCATTGCGTCCCCGGGAATACGGGGCTGCGCTGATCGTGTCCCCGGGTATACGTACAGCAGCAGTGTGGTCCTAGTACGTACGCATAAAAGAAATACGTACTGCTGCCTACGTAAGCAAATTACTCGTACGTGTGTATATACAGCAGGCACATTGTATATACGTACGTACGTGCAAAGACAGCATTATTACAGCATGATGCAGGCTCGCGAGAATGTCACGTGAGCATGTCACCTGGGCATCGCTCTGAACATGATGTGTCGTCGAAGAGCTATGGTGTCTGGCGGCACCGTCTAGCCTGGTATGATACCTGGTATCACGTTATTGCTCCGCATTCGCATAATCGTCTATTTCTTGCCATCGGAGAGTGATCGAGATTTGTTGCAAAACCAAAACCAGCAGACACAACCACCACCACCAGCACCAGCGACAAGTTTCTGCTGCTGCTGGTGCTAAGCTGGTGGTGTGGCAAAGGTGGCGGTGCTTGACTTGAGGATGGTTGTTGGTAATGTCTGGTACCTGCTTGTACCTGGTACCTGGTATGGGGTGGAATACGTATGCTGATTTTCCCCAGGACCACCCCTGGTACCTGGTAAGTAGGCCATGTAACATGACCAAGCTTCGCGAACTCGGGACGGCTTTGAACACGAGCAGAGGCAGGAGGAGGGGATATTAAAGGCAGGAGGAGGGGATATTATCTAGGGGCCTTTAGAGACCCCGTCCGTTTCTATAGCAGTGGTGTTTTCGTCGCGCACGGTGACCGAAGGCGACGTACGTATCATACGATACGAGTACGACCAGAGCGAGGATGAACGATACAATCTCAGCAAAGGTTAAAAAGAGCAACCACACTGCTGCAATACTCGTACGTAGAGCAGCCGCGAATCGCTGTGGCCACGACGACAAGCACGGCGCACGTACGAGTTGTACTACAGTATGCGAGCCTGCGACGTAAGAAGACGGTGCCGGGCATGCCGACGTAGGGAGAAGCGTGCGTTTATAACGTGCGTGGGAGAAAAAACTGTTTTTTTTTGTTTGCATTTGCTCCACTCTAAGTTGCTATGAGAAATTGGGCATCAAAACTCACTTGATTAAATTATTGTTTTTTGGGCATCAGACGAACTATATATAATAGATAAATTCTGCTCCGTAGAAGAGTCGGCAATGTAGAGTATATCCGGTACATTATTTTCACTGCAAAATATAACAAAGACACTCTGCACTCGACGTATGATGATAGCCGTGGTGTCAAGGGAGCTTTTGTTTTGTTGTGAGCATGATCGAGCAGTGTTGCCAGCGTCCGGTTGGAGTGCTTCTCCGATCAGCTCAGGGATCTCACACGATGCGGAGTGTTCCGGGAGGACCTACTAGGTGGATGTCGGCGTCATTGGATGCAGGAATGCTTGGGATTAGCGGGAGCCGGCCTCAAACGATAGTGCATACCTGCCGACGCCTAGGCCGCTTTACCCCAACACCGACGGCAAGCGTTTTTGGAAGAGAAACTACGGAATCCGGATCTTTGGGATCAACTTCTATATCCCAGACAGGTCCCAGTATAAGCCGTTATACTACAGTGGCACGACCCCCGTCTCTCCAGCGCCTTCCGCGGTATTGCCGGACTCATCTAAATCAACCCCTGATTTTCTTTATACCTCACCCTTCCTCGTCTACACGCAGGTTGGGAGCAACTGCCGAGCGTCGACTCTACAATCATTTGAGGATTTACAGTTCCCCAAAGCGTTGGAGGCCGGCATCTCCAAGCAGGATCTCGGTTGCGAAGGTGGCGTCCAGGACAGGCCTATTCGGCAGTAGGTGGTCTCTTGGTTACGAGCAGAGTTTGATACGCTATCGGAGACGAGGCACCGCATTCCCCAACTTTGCTCCTTCGCAGAAAGAGTTCGCCGTTGTAGGTTTGGGGAGCCCTCCTACGCTATGCTACTTGGGCGGGAGGGAAGGGTTCGGCAAACCACACCTATTAATAGTGTGATTGTTAGGTTAACAATTCCGCTCTATGGGAAGCACGCCGCCGTCACGGGGTCAACAGACGCTGTCGCTGGAAACATCGGGGATGTAACGGCCTATCGATTTCTCCAGCTTAGCGAGACATTCTGGTCGAGTCTGGATCAAGGCCCGCGCTCATAGACATAGAGGTCGTTATCATCAAAGAAATCTCCATGTCGACAGCGCACCTACTTACCGCTATGGATCACGTGGTGCGAAGAGCGATACTCCTGAAAAGGAAGCGTGTCCCTTTCCTGCCTCAAGCGTGTTTCTTTCGTGCTGAATAGTGCGCAGCATGTGTTCACAACATGATCTTCTAATGATAGCCTTATATTTGTTTCGTTGTTAAGAAGTTGCAGCTAAGTGTTTGTGCTAAACTTCGAGGAGAAACTCAGAAATATAGCTCGGGAAGTACAAGGGGGTCGGCCGCTAAGAGTCTACAGTAGAAGAATGTACTACGCCGCAGAATAATAGGAAACTACCCACACACCTGGCAAGGCCACATGAGTCACCCAACAAAGCTGCCTCATTTGCTAAAATCGACCTCACAGCCGGGCTAAACGTAAGCAATACTCGATTTCTCATACGAATAATCCAATGGAATAATCGCACCAACAAATACATATCCTCTTATATGAAACCCAATATCCAAGCATGCGAATACTCAAAAGGTACGAGTATACCGTGAGTCCAAGCGCGGCAATGGGTGCGAGGGTTTGCTAGACCCTAAACAGGAAGAGTAGACGGATAACCCAATAGTAAGAGGCGGGGAGATCAGTCAGTTGGGAGCAGGGCTACTTATAGGGCGCTGGCGCATGTTGCGCACCCCGCAGTGGCGAGGAACCCCCGGGGTGGCCCCGGCGGGTCGCCAGAGGCCACAATTAGCGCTTCATACGTTGAAAACGCCGGGAAATGCCCTTCAAGTTGACATGCTTCTGGATAATTTTATCCATTTTGAAGAGCTTAAACGTATTATATACCGGTATGGGGGAATAGGTACTACAGTATTTTGAAGTTGTTTGCCCCAAATTGACTGGTGCGGTTGCACACCTCAGACAGACCAGATCCCAATTTCATTATCTAGGCGTTAATATATATATGTATCCTTGATCGTTGTGATTTGTGGGATCTATATTGCGTTTACCGGGTATGGTCTGTACGATATACATCATAGACACATGTTCGCCTGGGTTGGGCCTGTATGAAGTATACGTTGCAGACATGTTTGCCTGGGTGGGATATGTAAGATCTGGATATTATATACGTGTTTGCCTGAGTGGGATCTGTTTGATCTGTGTGATCTGCACATGTTTCGGCGGGTAGGATCTGTATGATCTGCAGGAGCTGATGTTTGCCCGTGGGTGGTTATCGTATACGAACATGTACCTGGTAGGCACATTTTACGAAAGTACCGGTATCACACTCGTATCGAAAGAACATCGGAACTGCCCTGAAGTATACGAGATCGGAGTTACATTTACGGCATGCCTACCTATGGTGGTTGCAGCGCACGGCATCATGCACATACTGCGCAGCTTTACAAGCGCACGAGGGACGTAGAGCTTTACTTTGAGGTGTGCGAGTATTTGACGGCACCATCGCCGATCCGTCGATAGGGGGCAGTTGCACTGTAGATATTCAAAGGAAACGATAATTTCACCTGTACGAAGTGTCAAATACGTACTGACTGTTGTGTTTACTTCTATTTATGCCGCATATTTCCCGTTTGTACTTCGCCACCAGGAGGGTTTCTCTGCTTTCATCGTACGACAGCACTCACCAATATGCATCTTACGACCTGCGGGTGCAAGGTATGAACAACGTGACCTGTTCACGGACGAGGTAAAATGAACGACGGACAACCGACGCATATGTATGTGTTTCCGTGCGTAAGCGGTATGAGTGATATATGATCTAGTCGCTACTGCGCGAATATTTGCCCAAGTCGAACCCGCATGTGGTCTAGCTCTTGCACACATATTCAACACAGCGACATATGTATGTGTCAATAATAGCTCTTACGTGCGATATCTATGCGTGGTCTGTTTGATCTGCACATACATGTTCGCCGTGTGTGATCTGTATGGTCTGTACGACCTAGACACTGTTTCGTTGATGGGATATGCACGATCTACTGCAGATGGTGCACACGCGTTTTCCACTTGATCTGTACATGCCTCGCCGGATGGGATCCGAATTATCTACTGTAGATATTACTATGCACACCATTTCCCTATTGGCCAAAAGGGTCTGGATGATATAGGTCGTGATCTGCCCGAAGTGTATACGTACGGTTTTAAAGAGCACCGACAGAAGTTGTCACCTGCGGCACAACAGGCCCCGATTGTTTTCGCCTGAGGCCAAACTTGTTGCAGAGTTCTACGTGCGCGTTGTGAAAATCTTCACAACGCCTTCGCCGCGTGGTGCGCATGCACATGCTTGATTTGGCGACAAATTTTGCGCTGGCGCACCAGTTGGAAGGCCGCCAGCTTTGGTGTCCGCCAAAACAAAACAAAAACAAAAACGGTACCCTGGTTGTCTAGCTCACGCAGTCGAGAGGCATGTTTTACAACGTCGTCGCCAACCGACGCCAACCCAACCTATACATATATTATATACCCATAGGGTGCAGCAGGGAGGGAGTCTAAACGCGTGCCGTGCAAAACGCATACCAGTACACCGTAGCTTGGATTGCTGTGCCTGCTACGGCAGAGCACATGAGTATAGCCGCAGTGCTACACACGGTAATGGTATCGGCGAAAGCGGGCAGCACGAGGACCTTTCATGCCTGCAGTCCTCAAGCTTGCGTGGTATATATATGTTTTTTTTTTCATTTACTATTTTGTGACTGTTTTTCATCATGGATGGATGCCGTGCGGTAAATTGTGTGGCTTGGCAAAATACGTCAATGAAACAAAGCCTCGAATTGCGCTGCTCCTTTAGGGCCCGAATTAACGAGTATGAAATAATTTCAATTTGGAAAAACCAAAATTCAAATTCTCTTTTCATCGGTCAACACACGCACCAGCACCAAAGATTAGGATCTTGGGGTATCATATTGGGTGGTGGTGCGGGTTCTGACCAATGAAAAGAGGATTTGATTTTTTTTTTGCAAATTGAATTTTTTTCTTCTTCGTTAAAACGGGCCCTTACGGGATACTGCTTTGTATATTAAGCATTTGGCGTTCGGCACTCCTTCGCACAATAACAAAATGGGTTTGAGCTTATATCGGAGGGGTAATTTTTTTGGAAGGCTTCGCATTCCAATATTTGGAAAACAAAATTTGGAAAAGTTGGAAGTCCTAAAAATTGCGCGAAAAAAAATATTTGGAAATTTTGGAGAAAAGTTGCTCGATAAGAACGACCCTAACATGAATGGGAGGCTTCGCGTTCCAATATATGGAAACAACTAAAGAAAAAAACGGGAATACAGAAAATTGCGCGAAAACATATTGGAAATTTTGGAAATTCATGGCTGGCTCCGATAAGAATGACCCCATATACGAGTATTAAAAAAAAAAAACAACAGCACATATATATAGACCTTGGGCCTCGAAATGGAATCAACCCCTGGGTCACCCGTTTCGTGTCGGGGCAAAAACCAGGGAATACGCGTAGCAGTGAGAGTGCAGTGCGAAAAGGTTTAAAAATACGGACTCATTCTACGGTAGGAATGTCACTTGATTATAGTATGGTATAGAATAGGCTATATATGGTTTAGTAGACCCACTCTGTCACGTCAACTCGTCAGAACACTGTAGTATACCTGGTACTGTTTAATTTTAATTTTAATTTTAGTTTCATTTTAATTATTTCTCCCCCCACAAATAGACACGCACTTCCTGTATTCTACAGCCTCAGATTGTGTCCCCCTCATACGGGATGTCCATCCTACATGAGGACATATAAAATCCGTAAGTACGCGCGATCGAAGTATTACACTCAGCTAGCAAAGATGAGCTTCGACGAAATCCTCGAGCTCACAGCTGTTGTTTTTTTAATTTTTCAAATATAGTTTCTGACCGGTCGAGCTCCTCAAAGTGAGCATAAACTACCCGGGACGACAAAGGTATTATAAGATACTTTTGGTACGTGCGTACTACTGTATGTAGTATATACTTCGAGTATTTTTTTTTTTAAGGCATGCCGCGTGCTATACCACCATGGAAATAGCTCTTCTTGGCTTGAAAGCGTTCCTGAATGACGAGGTTTCCTTAACCCATTTAAAACTGAAAAAAAAATGTCCCGCACTAATTCCAAGTTGTTTGTCCCCAAATTCGTGGGACCAGTTCTTAAGGGGTTAACCCATTCAGACCCGAAAAAAAATGTACCGCACTAATTCCAAGTTGTTTGTCCCCAAATTCGTGAGACCATTTCTTAAGGGGTTAACCCATTCAGACCCGAAAAAAAATGTACCGCACTAATTCCAAGTTGTTTGTCCCCAAATTCGTGAGACCATTTCTTAAGGGGTTAACCCATTCAGACCCGAAAAAAAATGTCCCGCACTAATTCCAAGTTGTTTGTCCCCAAATTCGTGGGACCATTTCTTAAGGGGTTAACCCATTCAGACCCGAAAAAAAAATGTCCCGCACTAATTCCAAGTTGTTTGTCCCCAAATTCGTGGGACCAGTTCTTAAGGGGTTAAAACCAAAATCGTCGGAATTCCATGATTTGTGTTGATAATACTTTTCGTTATACGTATCGTTACTCGTACGAAGCTACAGTAGTAGTTTTGTTAATCCGGTTGCAACTTTTATTTTTTGTTAAAAACAGTTTCTGGGTGTGTGTGGGGTACATATAGAGAGAGAGCTCCTCAGGTGACCAGACCACCCTCAGCAAAAAAAGCGCATGGTTCACCTCAGCATGATCTATCGTCGTCGTAGAAGGCGTCGACTTGCTGCGCAAAAAAAAAACGTTTGGACGGGTGACGCGAGCAAACTTCTTTCGAAGTCATCTCATCTGATGCAGACATGTTTCAGGCGAGAAAACGAGCTCCTCCCTCTGCTCGCGTACGTGAGGAGCTCGGAAAACAAGTACGTAGACACACCACCCCTAAAAGGCGTATTGCTCGAAAACGAGCTCCTCCCTCTGCTCGCGTACGTGAGGAGCTCGGAAAACAAGTACGTAGACACACCACCCCTAAAAGGCGTATTGCTAGAAAACGAGCTCCTCCCTCTGCTCGCGTACGTGAGGAGCTCGGAAAACAAGTACGTAGACACACCACCCCTAAAAGGCGTATTGCTCGAAAACGAGCTCCTCCCTCTGCTCGCGTACGTGAGGAGCTCGGAAAACAAGTACGTAGACACACCACCCCTAAAAGGCGTATTGCTCCAAGGAGCACGATCGGCAAGCTTCTCTCACGCTAACCGCGCGTCATGCGACATGTATAGGACACACTTCCACCCCTTTCTGGTGTTGTAAACCCCACAGCGGCGTTCTCCTGTGTGCTGCTGCGCTTCGAGCGGCCGATAGATACATATAGTGTGGTAGTAGGTAGGGTGCACCCGTCATTTGTTTCTCTCGAGAATTCCCCCTCTCTTAAGTTTCCGAAGGTACAACATGCGACTCTGCTGCTGCTGCTGCTGCTGCTGCTGCTGCGCTAACTCCGTTCACCACCCACTCGCCCTCGATCGGCGCCGACCCCCGCGCACCGATTCCTGCCCCCACCCACTTCCACCACATCCACATATATCCACCACAAGAAAATTAAAGAAACGCAGTTAGCTGCTAGCTGTGGCGTTAAGGTCGCATTCCCCCCCCCCCCCCCCCCCACACACATACACCTACCAGCAGCTATCTACATAGTTCACAAACGGCATGCACCACAAAGCTGCTGCTGCCGCCGCTGCGTTAACTAAACAATTCCCTCAGATTGACGCCCCCCCCCCCCCTCACCCAATTCCCACCGTCTCACAAACGACACATACATACACCGCAACAAACAAGACAGCGCCAACTAAAAAAAAAAAAAAAAAAACTTACGTGCTGCGTGGTATGTAATAATAGCACAACGACACACCATTTTGCCCGGGCCAAGCTGTATAGCCTATATATAGCCTATGTATACCGTCGGCTGCCTTTATCTACGCCCTACAAAAAACACAAAAAGCACCAACAACAAATCAATCACCTCCTACGGTCATACGACTACGGCCATGCATGAATATTAGAAAAATAAAAATAAAAACAACAGCTGTGAGCTCGAGGATTTCGTCGAAACTCATTTTTGCTTCGTAGCTGAGTGTAATATAAAGTACCCGCCCCCACCGGCCATCGCTCAATGTTTGGCATGCCTACCCCATCGCTTAGGACACAACGGAATCAGAATATGACCGTTAGGGGGGGGGGTATTCATTCATATGAATATCTAAACGGGGTCCATGTAATTTCCCGTTGATACCGGCCACAGCACTCACTGAACAAGATTCTCTTGGTTGAGGTTGGACACGCGGCGGGCGTTTCTTCTGCCATTAGTCGGATAACGTATATCTGCTATATACGTACGTACGTACGAAGTTTCCGTTTCTTTTTAGTTAAAAAAAATGGGGAAAACTCCAGAGAAAATATTTGAATGCCCTAAATTTAGGAAATAAACATTTTCCTAAAATTAATTAGGTATTTTAACAAGCGCGACACAGAAAAAAAACCGCTTACGTATGATATGAATACAGACGTGGGCATAATTCTTAGTTTCTTCGTAAGGATGTTATCCTTTTACTTTCCACACGTCTTTTACTTGGGAAATCAAAGCCAAAATTCAGGGAAAACGTTAGGGAAAGCCAGGGAACACAAGTTTTTTATACTACATACAGTACGTAAAGTCCCCTAAGAATACACTGCTCCAATGTATCACCTGGAATACTGATAGTCCTACACGCCCGAAAGGGGGGGAAGGGGGGGGGGGGGGGGGGGGGGGGGGGGGGGGGGGGGGGGGGGGGGGGGGTACTCATGTCATGCATGGCCGTAGTCATATGACTACAGACCCTCGCATACCTACAAAATGCCGAGATGGAGCACGTCGGGTTTTTCATCGACCGGGGGGACATTGTGTTCACCAAGCCTAACAGGGGGAAGGGGGGAGGGAGGGAAGGAGGGAGGGAAGGAGGGACGCCTAAACTATGTCGACTAAATTGGTGGAGAAGCCCATCATGGCCAGTGGTCCGTGACACTTCTGCAATGCTATTTTGAGGCCAATTTTCTTCATTGTTTGATAGTGCGTGCACAGCACAAATACAGACACGACTCATGAATGCCTTCTTCGGCTATAAAAACCCCTCCCTCATTTTTTTAGCAAACATCGTAAATAAATGTTGATCACGACGACACGAAACTCTAAAAAAAGGGGGGGGGAAACACGCTATCTCTCGCCGGGGCGCGTTTGCTGCGTAGCGTCTTTGCTAGGAGACAACAACAAGAAAAGCAACGAACTCATCTCAATCAATCAAACCGACACATAGAAACTCAAAACAAAATCGAGTTATCGCGAGCAGTTATCGCGAGGTACGTATACCCAGACCGCCAACGAACGCCGATCGAAGCACCTGGCGTGGGTACCCACAAGCACGCTCTCTCGCTTTACTGATTCGCGTCACTACCTGCATCTAATCAGACTCTCCTCCCAAATGCTCCTGCAATAAGCTATTCTTGAGGCCACTGCAGCCGTGTTATCCTGCACTACGAGTACTTCACAACACCGTTAGTACCCTTCTTTGCTATATATAGTGCATGCACACTCATACATACACAGGCATAAAACATATGAAACACGCAAGCGCGGCAAGTTTGCTCCTCCCGAGGACTCGTCGCCTGTTTTTTTGAGGCCACACATTGGTTGCTTGTGCGATATTATATATATATTATATATATATACCTCCCAGACACTTCTGCATGCTATTTTGAGCCCCCCTCCCCTCGTTAGGTCTATGGTCGTACGACTACGGCCATGCATGCAAACGAAGTACACCCCCCCCCCCCCCCCTGGTTTGCTTGTGCTGCACTGCACGTTTTACACACACCCCTAACCCTGCCTTTTCTTGGAGCAGAGAGTAGGAACAAAAAACACTTTCGATGCAGCGGTCACCCATCTCCCTAATATAGAGGAGAAAAGGGCATCATCAGTCAAATCATCAACCCAGCAAAAACAAAAAAAAAAAAAACACACTCACCAAAACAACAACGCGAGTTTCATCATGCAAGAGCGCTAACACCGGTCCGCCAGTCATGACACTCACAACAAAACATGCTATATTATATATATACGAGGAAACCCCGGCTTGATCCCTTTTGATTGACCCCCCCGTCAACACTACTCCCAACACTGATAAATCCAAGCCCAAAATGGTCTCCTTCCTGGACGCGGCAAAGAATAGCCGGCCTCCTACGAATACCTGGTAGCATATTTGCTCACAAGCGGTAGAAAAGCAAAATCTCACGACCACCTATAGATGCACCATGCTCCGCCCCCCCCCCCCCCCCCCCCCCTCTCGAACGGGATGCGTGGTCAATGGTCAAATGACTTAGGCAAGCAACAAGTGAGTACGCCCCCCCTCCCCTGTATACCTCCAAAACATATTCGATTATTTTTTTCAGCATCTATATATATATGCTATATGTATGTAGACTATTCGTATCGGTTACAATGTACGTTTCGTTTCGGCCCCACGTTCAAGATGCCGTATGTACCAATATACACCGCAATATAAGTACCATTTGGATTCAGAATTAATATACAAACGGCCTTTATATTTTGGAGGCATAGTAGTGGTATGGCACTATTCACTAGCTGCAGGAGACCGCGTAGACAGGCCCCTCTCGATCGACCTTTTCTCCCTACGCTACAAACTACAGAAGCACAAAACCACCTATATCGTCGTACGGGTACCATCTTCGGTATTGCTATACTCAGTTCCCCCCAGAACACCCCAGGAGAAAAAGACAAGAGATCGTGGTTGAGCCAGAAAGCCAGCACACTTCCAAGAGACACTCACCACCTGCTGTCATCGATGTTTTATGTTAAAGAGCTTGTAGAGAGCTGCGCGTCGGCATGCTGTCATCGATGTTTTCTTTTTAAAAGAGTTTGTAGAGAGCTGCCTGCGCGTCGGCATGCTGTCGTTCGCCAATAAGCACACATCTTCCAGGTTACGTAATCACCAGCACTGTACGGCTGACTGGCACGGACAGAGATTAACATGGCGTACCAGACAGGTACCTGGTATGCAGAAACAAGTCCGATGCCCCCCCCCCCCCCATTGGGAGCCACTGCCCGCCCACCATGACACTGACAAAATACACCAACATTTCCACCTTTTACTATTCAGGATGTGTCCGTAGGGAGTACATATGTAGTCTGGGGGAAGCCGGGTATCTACCTGGCTATCTAACCGGGTGTTTGGGGGTATCCGGGTATCTACCTGAGTATCTGGGGATACCCGGATAAATACCCGGGTAGATACCCGGGGATATAGGGTTCCCGGGTACCTACCCGAGTATTTTGGGATACCCGGGTGATACTCGGGTAGATACCCTAGCAATATACCCGGTTAGCTACCCGGATATCTACGCTGGTATCTACCTGGGTATCTACCCGGGTATCTTCCAGAATATCACTAAAATGAACCAGGTTTTACCGGAATATTTTACTCGAGTTCGACCAAAATACCCGGGTATCCCAGGTTTGTACTACAGTAAACCCTACAAATACACACCCCGTACACTATTCATAGCTCTAAAGCTCTACTGGCACGGAAGTACCAGGTACCTATATACCTTTCCTCGATCCTATTATTGATAGTACGGAGGGACAAACACACTAATCATAACCAATTTACGGTGTGTCAGCACATAGTAGGGGGATACTTCGTACAGGTTTTTTGGCGTCCATCGTCGGCTCTGCTTACAAAGAAAAATCTAAGAAAAATCTACGGAAAATTCCAAGAAATGAACAAAAAAAAAAACAAGGGAAAGTCTTCACCATGAAGAAAAGTACTCCTTCCTCCAGGTGACGTTGAGTCCGTCGCAGGCGGAGGCCACTGCCTGCAACGGGGGGCGGGGGAGGAGGGTAGCAACAAAAGAGGGGGGTAGAAACAAAAGAGGTGGAATGAAAAAAATATTAAGACGACCGGGTTGGAAGGATGAATATGAATGCATATGCGCGCAGTTAGAATGAGGCGTACACATATATGAATACGAAGTATATACTCAGTATATATATATATATATTTTACTATTAAAAAAACAACAGCTGTGAGATGGAGGATTGTCGTCGAATCTCATCTTTGCTATGGAGCTGAGTGTGATACTTCGATCGCGCGTACTTATACACGGGTTTTATATGTCCTCATGCAGGGTATGAGGGGGGACGCAATCTGAGGCTGGAAAATTCAGGGAGCGTGTGTCTATTTGTGGGAACAAATAATTGGTGGGGGAAAAAAATAAAGGAAAGGAAAGGGGGCAGTATGATACCACTCTGAACCGAGAAATGTAAGGAACGTTTCGATCGAATTTTAATATACAAACGTTCCTCATATTATGGGCCATGGAGGTACTAGTGTATTGCTCGTTTAGATTATACCGCGCGAGTGAATATGTATGTATACGTACGTTATCATAGTTAACGGTAAGACGTTCATGGTATGAATGTATTGTTACATTTGCCGACTGACAAGTGCGTAGTACCAGGGCGTAAAATAGGTGGTGAAATGTTGCGCTGGCACACCTTTTTGTCGTAAATGCCGTTTTTTCTTTACCACGTACCGAAGGCGATACAAATTGTGCGGGTCCTTTTTCGACGCAGGCGATTTCATTTTTTGGGCGTGCTTTTCGCCGCTGGCAAAAATTGTTTCGGGCTCTTTTTTGTGTTGATTTCGTCTTAGATGCTCTATTCGGGGTTGGTTTGCTCTGCCTGAGGACGAAGCAGGCCTCGAACAGCTAAACCGAGCGGGTTAAACACCACCCTTATCCTCTGTGTCCCAAAACAAAATGCGACCCCGTGTCATACTCCGGAGCAGTAGCAGCAGGGGCTGATGATAATTCCGAGGAGGCACGAAGTGAGTGAATTGACACACGACACGAGGCGGAACGTGGAAGTGTGGAGGGCTTAACCCATTCAGCACTGAAAAAAAATACCCCACACTAATTCCAAGTACTTTGTCCCCAAATTCCGGGTACCAGTTCTTAACCCATTCAGAACTGAAAAAAAAAATCCCACACTAATTCCAAGTAGTTTGTCCCCAAATTCGTGGTGGGACCAGTTCTTAAGGGGGTTAAGCTTTATTTTTTTACCCCATCCGCCGGAGGATATATACTGAAAAAAAAAAAAAAAAAAGGTACATATCATAGCACGCGTCTTCGTCTCACCTGTTCGACCTTGGCGTTCGCTCCGCAGTAGAGGACTAGCCACGAACTGGGGTCAGTGGAAGCGGGTCGGGACGAGGATGGTGGGGGAGTCGAAGGTGACGTGGATGTGGACGACCGTTCTCGCGAGGCAGGGTCACCCCCGCCGCCCTTAGAACCCGACACGGACGAGCTCTACGTAGACAAACCGCCGAGCGTGCAATCAACACACACACCGAGGACACGGGAGGGAGGGGGAGGGGCGAGGGCTGGCGACGTAGAGAAAGAAAGGGGTTTCCGTGAGAATAATGGGAGCAGCCGAGGGAAAAGGAAAGAGCAGGGAAGGAAAAAGGGAAGGAAAGGGAAGGCGAAAAAATCGATACAAACACAAAAAAATCGGAACTGTTACAACAAGAGCGTGTAAAAGTGAAAAAAATAAAATAAAATAAAACAACAACAACCACGCCCCCTTGGTGACTTCCGAGGAGAAACTTAACGACAAATGCGTCATTGAAGAACGTTACAAAATCGGTGTCCGACTTGTACGGCGCAACACGACCCTACGCGTGCGTGCTGTTGCCGGGCGCTCACGATGCTCGTACATACGTAGAACGTTGACATCACCAACATGAAAAAAACAAAAATGGTCGCTATCTATCCCTTCAAAAACAAGATGGTCCCTAAAAGGGGTCAACTGACTAACCTAAAGCGCAACCATTTTTGTTTGTGTGTGTGTTGAGGGGGAGGGGGGGGGGGTGTACTCATGTCGTGTACGGCCGTAGTCGTATGACCGTAGACCCTCGCATCCCTACAATGCCGGGACGGAGCACGTTGGGTTTTCACCAACCAGGCAGACATTGCTTGCACCAGGGTACTCATTTGTTTCTTGCCTTAGTAATTTGACCATTGACCACGCATCCCTTTCGAGACGGAGCACCGTTCCTACTCCTAATAGAGACACCCCCAACATTGGTGCACGATATTGCTTCCAAGTGGGAGAGTCACACCTTCAAAAACAAGATGGTCCCTGACTCTCTCTCTCTCACCTTGGGGACCTTAGCGGCCTCGTTGGCGACGATGGACAAGTCGGCGCTCATCAGGTCCCTCTTGGAAATTCTCTGGTTGGTGTTCAGCCGAGCGAGGACTCGCCTGCCCAATGCCTGTTGCGGCGACAACACGTATGTACAACACGTAAAATAAGTGTAATACGTACGTATATACCGGTGTATACGTAGAGCACATGAGCACATTAGATTCGTGGTGAGACAATAAATACAGTAGTGCGCATAAGTGATCAACGTTGAAGATCACGCTACACATCGTTGAGGGTCGATGGAATTATATTTGGATCGATGGAGATCGGTGCTACTACTGCTACTACTAGTACTACTACTACTACTACTACTACTAGTATATCACTACTACTAAAGGCTACTACTACCCCTACTACTACTACTACTACTGTCTACATGACTATCCCGGCCGCCAGAATACGACGTAGGAAATACCAGCTAACAACAGCAAGCTACATATTTATTTATAAGGTATAGACAAACCACCGCTCCTTGTTCCTAAGTAGAGCACCCTCCCCTCCGTCCCCTCCCCCCCACCCTCCCACTCCCCCCCCCTGCACCCCATGCCCATTTTTGCCCAACTCATTCACTATCAGAGGGGAAGAGCGAGGGACGGGGGGCAAGGGAGGACCCCCTCGGGGCCAGTCCTCTTCCCACGTCGGGGTCCGAGTGGTCGTCGTCCGCCCACACCGCGGTCACGGCGGTGCCTCGGACAGTCTCGCAGATGTATCGCTCGATGTCCGCCCTGCCGAAGTGCAGGGACACTGGGTGCCTCCCTCGTGGTCGCTTGCCGGCGCCCTTCTGCTGCTGCTGCTGCTGTCGCGATGGGGTTCGTCTACCGCCACCTCCTGTGCCTCCTCCCTGTGGTTTTGTACGGGGTACGGGGGATTAGGGGTCAGGGGGTAGGGTGGTGGGGGGGGGGGGGAACTTAATTTTCATGCATGGCTGTAGTCGTATGACCATAGACCCTCGCATCCCAACAATGCCGGGACGGAGCATGTCGGGTTTTCACCGACCAGGCAGACAGTGCTAGCACCAAGCGCGGATCGCCGTGAGGTGTTGGCTGAGTCGCATGAAGGGTGAGCTGCATCCTACTAAGAACCGCTTATGAGGGCGGGGGGCGTAATCACTTGCTACTTGCCTTAGTCATGTGACCATTGACTACGTATCCGTTTCGGGACGGAGCACCGTTCCTACTCCTAACAGGGATACCTCCACCAAACGTCGGGGTGGAGGGGGGGGGGGGTGTCCCAGGAAAAAGGTTTCCTTGGGTGTTGTGAGGGATGTTTGTGTACGAAAAACGGTTCTCCAGGCCATATATACGACTACGGCCATGTTATGCCATGAGTGCATACCCGTACCTGTCGGTGGGGACCCCAACGAAAAATGTGTTTCACGTCGTGTTTTTTCTTTTCTTTTCTTATTCCCAGGTTGGCACTCACGAGGCAAATTAGAAACAAAAAACAAAACAAAACAATCTGCTGTAGATGGTCTGGATCACCACGGATGATCTACGTACAGTAGATTACACCGCGCTCTGTCCGGCATTCTGTGATAAAAAGGCATTTTGAGAAACCCTGTTGCCATGCCGTGCCGTGCGGTTCAGTGCGGTGCGGTGCCGTGCGGTGCCATGCCTCACCTGCCGCCCTCTGCTGCTCCCCAGGGCCGACCCCCCCCCCCTCCCGCTCCTGCCCAGTATCGAACTCCCAGCGACGGACCCTCCCCAATAAGAAGCCCCCCCGAGGTCGGACCCGGCTCTGCTCCCCTCACCGCCGTCCACAGACGACGTCCCCGCCAGCGCCGACGCTCGGTCTGCGTCCCCTTCCCCCTTTAGCGCGCCGCCGTACTCTCGAGACCTCCACGTAGAGTCGATGTCGCCGTTCTCGAGGGCGGTCAGGTCGGAGAAGGACGAGGACCGGGAGCCGCTCGGGCGGGAGGCCTCGCGGCAGCTGGTAGTGACGATGTCGGTGCTGTACGGGGCGACGAGGTCGATTATCCGCTGCTTCGTTTTCGGCGTCGGGTTTCCAGTGAGGTGGACGGTGCTCTTCACTCGGCGTAACTGTCAGACAGAACGAAGCGGGCGAACCGGGCACGTTTGAGTATTTTGTTATGTTTTTTTTTTAATGCGCGTGCGTGTGTGTGGATGGTTTTGGGAATGGGGATGATATTTGGGCGATCATCGAGCTCTCGACGATGGGGATGCGATACCGGTACAGGATAAAAATCAAATTCGAACATAGTAACATTAGAAGCCAAGCCAGGGTTGACTTTCCTTTAGGCTAGAGTGATAGCAGGTATACGGGAATCGATATTTTACATAACCAATACTGTATCATTTGTCGATCGTTTTCGATCAGTACAGCATGCATGTACATATCATATCAGCAACACAAATACGGGGAGGCTACAGGTTTGAAGGGCAGAAACCCGGCGTTCAAATCGATCAGTTGAGGAATAGATACTGCGGTATGTCGAAAAATAAGTACGGGGAGGCTACGTACAGGTATAAGGGGGATGGAGGGGGGGAAAAAAACGCATTCGATTCGATCAGTTGAAAAAACGAAACTTCGACGTATCGAAAAGTGCGATACCAGGTATGCAATACAATACGAACTCCAACTGTGTAATGTGAGCGGTCATCGTTTTTCGTCCAAAATAACACAAAATCGATAATATGACACTACTGCTGCTGCTTTACCTAGTGCTTTATACTGGTAGTCTGTGGTGTGAATGGTGGTTGCTTTTCGTCTAAATTAACGTTTCGTCGACATTATGCCGGCCGAAGCGCATGTAGTGTCTGGAAAACGGAATAAAACAAAACATAATGCACTGGTACGTATCTTATGATAGCAGAACGCAGAAAGCCGCGATGATGCAAACCTTCTCCGTTTAACGTACAGCAAGCTCTTTGTGGAAATGCAAAAAAAAAAAACATATCCTACACTATTTCCAAGTGCTTCGGCCCATAAAATGTGCATGCAGTTCGAAAGGACCATAGTAAATACCACATGTTTTTACTAAAAAATGATGGTTCTATTAACTATGCCCCCCACCCGTAATAGCAAATAGCACCCGTACCTGCTTCTCGAACATGGCGATCATGCTGGCCTCGCGAGACAGCCACACAAGGTGAACGTTCTTTTTCTTCGCGAACCTGTGAAAAAAAAAACATGGGTCACAAGAAAAAGAAAAAAACGAAAAAACGAAAAAACGAACTTGTGAGTCACAAAACACCGCGAATAGAATAAGCCGCCCGTCCCAAAAGGCGACAAGGCGACACGGGCGGTTGTTTGGGCAGCAGCACCTACCCGCCTTGCTGGAGACAAACCACTCGGAATGAGCGGAGAATGATGAGGCCGTGTACTACAATTAATAGTAGTAAAACGCTGGTTGAAAAAAATACGCAATTTGTTTTATGAGACTCAAAGTTTTTTTACCACGAGCGAATGTGGAGGTCCCGATTTAGGCACGGGGCCAACAAAATAGGGTCCCGTTTCGAGATAGCTGCAACAAACCGAAACCACGAACGACGGCCGATTAACATCTCCGGGGGGGGACGAAAGAAAAAAAAGAAAAAAAAACGTGCCCGGCGATTTTTCTTTGTTCGCCGAACAAAACGCCTCCGCCTAAGTTCCATCAATCAAGGCAACAAAACGTAAAAACAACCGCCGGCCCTGCCAACTCAAGCCGACGACAGCAGCAGCACCACCACCACCACCACCACCACCACCAAAGCACACAAAACTCTGAAGAAGCAGGGGGGGGGGGGAGCTCACATGTCAGCAACAGAAACCGCGGGGGTGATTCCAGCTCCGGTGCAGACGAGAATGACTTTGATTTTTTTTTTTCCCAGCGTCCCATTCAACAAACAAGAGGGGCAAAGAAAGCGAATCGCGTTTTTAGGGGGCATGGGGTGCAGAGAGAGAGAGAGGCGCGATTCGAGGTGAGAAAGCGGGGAATATAATGAAGGGGTGCGCGCAAGTTTTTTTGAGCGTGGTTTACTCGATTATCTTGATTGTAGTGGAGGATTTATATCAAAACCCCACCAAGAACCCCACTCCTGGAAGGGAAAAAAAAAAACAAAAACAAAAAGTGGAGCCCGACGAACAGTCGCATGGCGGCTTATTCGTAGTGTAAGGCACAAGATGTATATCTCAGCGATAAGGCGTATGCCTTATATACAGCAAGGCAACTCTTCAAGCATAAAAGTGCTACAGCAGAGTGCCCCGATCAAAGCACGCGTCCATACCAAGTGAAGTGCTACAGCAGAGTGCCCCGATCAAAGCACGCGTCCATACCAAGTGGAGATCCCACACGGCCGGCAGGCAGTGCAACTCGTGAGAGCGTTGCGCTGCTTTAAAAAAAATGATCTCTTTTCATTATCACACTCGAAAGTCACATGTTGTATTTTTCCAGATCAACTATTAGAGGGGACCATATATGTTACAGCAAATGGAACCGAATGGTAAGGGCCCGTTTTAACGAAGAAGGAAAAAATTCAATTTGGAAAAAAAAAAATCAAATCCGCCTTTCATTGGTCAACACACGCACCAGCACCAAAGATTAGGATCTTGGGGCGTAATATTTGGTGCTGGTGCGTGTGTTGACCAATGAAAATCGATTTTTAATTTTTAATTTCCCAAATTGAATTTATTTTATACTCGTTAATATGGGCCCTAACGTTGTTATTTCGGGGGACCATATCAAATAGGGCCTACGGTACTCACCTATTTTTTACGAAAAATATTTGGTCCTATTTAGGGCCCGTTTTAACGAAGAAGAAAAAAAATCAATTTGGAAAAAAGTAAATTCAAATCCGCTTTTCATTGGTCAACACACGCACCAGCATCAAAGATTAGGATCTTGGGGGGGGGGGGTGCTGGTGCGTGTGTTGACCAATGAAAAGCGAATTTGAATTTTATTTTTTTCCATATTGAATTTATTTTATACTCGTTAATATTGGCCCTTACTATGGTCCTCCGTAATGTAGTGAAAATTGGTAAATATATACCAGGTACCAGGTATGATTTGGTTTTACTATTTATGGTAAATAGGACCAAATAATGTTAGTGAAAATAGGTAAACATATACTATTAATAGAGTGTACCGTGGGTCCTGTTTTTAGTAGAGGAGCAAAAACAAAAGCAAAAAAAAAAAAAAAAAAAAAAAACGTAATGGTAGAGGAGCAAGAAAATAAAAAAAAGTTTTTTTTTTTTCCCGCTTATTACCGTTGTCAAAGTAGATCGTCTTCTCCAGAACGCTGGGCTGCGCGGCGGTGATCCACAGGGGCATCGACGGGTCTTCCAGGCTGAGGCGGAACAGCTCCTGGGTCCAGTCGCCAACCTGGCCCAATAAATGCGACGGAAACAAAGAAAGAGAAGAAGAAGAAGAAGAAAGAAATAGCAAAGGCAGGCACGCGGAGCAGCGGTATTATATTTGTATTGTTGTTTTTTTATTGCAGGTATAATACGTATATTTGTACATACGCACCGTGGTCTTTCAGTTTATTTTCGTGTTTCGTCGCTATTTTGCTTGTTTTCATAAGAGCAGTGGTTACACGGCGGTAGCGGGGGCGTACTCATTTGTTGCTTGCCTTAGTCATTTGACCATTGACCATAGCGGGCGGGGGGGGGTAAATATATATATATATATATCAAAGCACCACAGGCAACGTCACATCTCCGTCAAACAGTACTGTAGAAGCAAAAAAAACAACAAAACGATATACCTGGTACAAAACGTTAGACCACTCGTATCACTTATTAAACGTTTTCGGATCAGTTAGAAATTAACATAACGCTTCAACATCACTCTTCCAGTTCTTCCGAAAATTGGGGGAAATTATTTTAATCAACTCAACCAATATTTTGCTCGCCCTGTCAACAATGGCATGCGCAGATTCCACAGTACGAACACCTCTCTACAAAGTTACAAGAAAGATGAAATATAAAAAAGAGGGGGATGGGGGGGGGGGGGTGGCGGGTGACGCCGGTAGAGGATTTTGAATTTGCCCCCCCCGCTTTGGTGCAATGCAATGTGTCTGCCTGGTTTAGTGTGAAAACCCACGGGCTCTCGTCCCGGTCATTATTAGGGTATGCGTAGGGGTCTATGGTCATTATGACTTCGGCTGTGACACAAATGAGTACACCCCCCCCCTTACATATATTGTATTACTTTATAGGTTGGGTTGCGTCGGTTGGCAACGGACGCTGTTAAACACGCACTCGCTGGTGAGCTATGACAACAAGTGCCGTTTTTTTTTTTTTTTTTTTTTTTGGCGCGTCCCACATCGCTGTGCGGTCGAGTAATCATGTGCGGCGGTGGAGAACCTTTGCTCCGTCTTCAAGGGAATTGGTCGTTTCATGCATAGTGTTAATATGGCTAACGGCATCCGCGAGTGCAGTCCACATTGTTAACTTCCGCGAGGCAGTTACATAGTAAAACCCATTGCTGTCTCCGGAAGTGGCCACACCAGAAATTAAATTAACTCATTGAAGCTGTTGTCCATAGGCAAGTCCGCCTCAGAGGCGGTTCTTAGCAGGATGCAGCTCACCCTCCATGCGACTCGCCCAATGCCTCACGGCGCTTCGCGCTTGGTGCAAGCAATGTCTGCCTGGTTGGTGAAAACCCAACGTGCTCCGTCCCGGCATTGTAGGGATGCGAGGGTCTATGGTCATATGACTACGGCCGTGCACGACATGAGTACACCCCCCCCGCCCCCCACTCCCCGCGATTCCCTTGTTTATTTCCCTTCTAGTCCGCCATACGCCTCCATACGTTAAAAATCCCAATTTTCGGGAGGGGGGTGTTGACGAACGTAAGTGTGTGTGTTTAGGGGGGTGGGGGTCTGATTCCTCCTTGTGCGCCGCAATTGCTTTTACCTGACGCATGTTGGACACCCACCGCTGTAGTGACCCGAAACAACTAAGAAACGTAAATGCCATAAACGTTACATAAGCAGCCGTAACCGCTCTGCGCGCTTGGGTCCTTAACAAAGGCGTTACGTCACCTTACGTTATGTTACGCTAAGCTACATACCACACATCATTACGTTCGGTTCCTTTTACGCTACGCTCCGCCACGCTAGATACGTCACGTCAAGTACTGTACGTACCGCCTCCACGTGGAAACCCGCTCTGGCGCGAGAGCCGGGGACCGGGAAGAGGGAAAAGGGGTGCCACTCCGTAGCGCTGATGGCCGGGCAGTTGACCTGGATGTAGGCCCCCACCTTGAACTGGTAGCCGCTGGAAAAACACACGAGGAGAAAAAGTATCCACCAACGCGGTAAAAGTCACACTTCGAAGTATACCAGGTACGGGACATGTTGAGCGTTTTTATTTGAGTGGTACCCCTCATTGTGTCGAAATTCATGGAATGTTTTGTCTGTCCGTCTCGTCTTTCATCAAAACGGTTGTTGTATTTCGGGACAGACGGAGGTATTTCGCTTTGTCATCTGACTACCTCTGATAATCTGTACTACCGGCATCAAGGTCTGGTAAAACACGGGGCCTACCGTTGGGAGCTTTTTTCAACTGGTAAAAAATAGTTTTTCTTTTGCCGTCTGATAGTGAGAATCGAATCGTTGTCGCTTTGTTTGTGGATCGAAAAAGTGTCGGCCTTTACGAAGCGTTACGAAGGGATTTTCTACAGATGAACAGGCATGCTTGATGTATTCTATGAATGTGGTCGGAAAGGTCATACAAATCATACAGAACATTCTCACGTGGTGATCGACACCCTCAGTGCAGACAGATCCCTGATCTGTATGATCTGTATGATCTAGCTCACGTTGCCGGGCGGGAGTCGTGAATGTAGTTCGCATGATCAAGCACATGCTTCGTGGGTTGGATCTGTACAATACAGATCCCGCACAGCCCCTCAGAACGACAGGTTAGGACTACAAGTAAATATATGAATGTATGTAGTCCTCTCACTCTGGCAAGTCGAACCGAACGAAAGTCCCCCTGCCGACGGGCTTGAATGTCGGCTGTTCGATCACGAACGTCCTGTGGTACAGCAGAAGGCGAGTGCGCGGTGGCGTTCAGGGAACAAGCAAGCACACACACAAACAAACGAACAAACAAACAAAGGCGTCAGCGATGGCAAGGTATGGCGGGAAAAGGGGCCAAAAAGCGAGCTAGACAGACTACATATCGGCGCTACGCTTACTACAACTGCTATTTGTATATACCGTTAAAAATACGAGTACTACCCCCGCCAGTGCTAGTTCTACCGACACCACAGCTATGAATATGACGAACGCTACTACTTCGTATCATGACTACTACAGAGGTATTAATTTACACGACATTTGTCTTTGCTGGAAACGTAGAAAGATTACCGCAGGTACACGGGAAGTCCAAAGTTCCCCCTATCTACAAACACAGCAACACCCTTCCCCCGCCCCCCGAACCAATTCACCCCCCCCCCCCCCCCCGCGCCGGCCTTGTTTCTGTACACGCCCGCCCTTACCTTGCTCTTGCGCGTTCAGCGACAGCACCATGTGTGTCACCTCGCCCGTGTCGATGGCGCTGCTGACGGTGTCCAGAGTCACGGCGGGGGCGCTGTTCCCCAGCATCACCTGCTGCATACTGTCGAAGTGCTACACCACGAGATACTTCTTGCATCATTCCTGGCTCGCCCTCGTCGTCAGCTTTGAGCCTGCCCACAGCCTCCACACATGTGAGACCCAGACAGGCAAACGTAAAACAGACAGACGTAAAACAAACCGACGTACAGACAGACGGACAGACAGACAAGCGTAAAACAGACAGACGTAAAACATACCGACATACATACAGACAGACAGACAGACAGACAGCATGCGTATGATATACCTGGTAAGTATATATGTCGCTAGAAACTCGCCCATACAGGATGTTTGTATCTGTCATCAACTTGTGTGCGGACCCGTGACGGAGAGGCGCTCCAGGCAACTCAAAAAGGAGGTCCCCGTTGTTTTGGCGTCGTCAAAAACTAGAAGCGCTCGTACGTCGTCATAGCATCTTGTGCAGCTAGCCATTCCAATATTGTTGACGCTGAGCGTCAGAACGTTGCGTGGGTGGGTGGCTGGGTGGGTGGGTGGCTGGGTGGATGGGTCGATGTGTAGGTGGGGGGTGGGATGAACAGGTTCATGGGATGGGTAGGCGGGTGTAATGGGTGTGTGGGTAAGTGGGTGGGTGGGCGGGGTGGGACGCATGGTACGGTAGAGGTGGACCATTCTGCCTTCTGAGGGTGGTGGCTTAAAAAAGCTCTATGCCTCACCCAAAAACGGAGTTTGGAGGAAAACACACAAAAAAAAGTGATACTCGATGAACGATCCCATTACGTAGGTAGTGCTCAATGAAACAAATTTCAAACTCAAGAATGAAATTCCGAGGATTTTGAGCTACGTAAGGAGCCCCCCCCCCCCCCGTCATCTAGATAATAAAAATCAGCCGAAACATGCTACCTCTCTATCGTAAAACCGTCGTGGGGTGTGTGAGAAGCAGCGTTTCCAGTTTTGAAAAAAGTGGCTTGGTTGGCCTCTCGTCTTCGTTCCTCGTGTTACCCCCCGCCACGTCACGTCACGTCCACAAAAACAAAACAAAAAACAGACTTTGGGGCGCTGACGCTCTTCTGCGGCGTGCTGCACGGGCTGGCCCACTTCGTGCGAAACGTCTACGAAAACCACGCCCCCTACATGCTCCACAACACCATGGATCGCTCGGGCTTGGCGGCCCTCGTGATGCTGCTGCCCATCACGGTCCCGATGCTTATTGGGCCTCTCAAATCCAGGGTGAGTTTTTTAATTATTGGTTTTTAGTATACTCTCGAATAACGGTGGGGGGGGGGGTTGGAAAACCTCTGTAGCTACGTACAGGTACTCCTCACAGGTACTATAGTAGTATACACTTGAGACAGGGGTAGAAATCGTATTTTTTTCATTTTTTTATTAATTAACTACAGTAGTAACCATCTGAGAACGGTACTGTTTTTTTGTGGGTTCTGCCGATGGCTGTACTGAAAGAACCAAGGCGACAATTCACACGCCGGTTGTGTCAACAATGCCGCTGAGTGAAAATGAAAATTCGCGTTCGCGTCGATTTTTACATTTTTCAGTTTTGCTTTAGTTATAGCCTTGAAAGGCTATTTTTGGTAAGGATTGCAAATGGCCAATTTTCAATATATTTAATTTCGGCTGGCTCAGGAAACCATATTATAGACCCGATATTGAAAATGTGTTCCCGGAGGATTGTGGTGATTAGCTATACGATCATCATACAAGTTGTATTGTAGTAAATATCCRCTTTTTGATGGCGCTGAAAATTTTTCCGTTTTGGGAGTTAATTCCTTACTGTCAGTAAGGAAAAAAACGAAAACGGAAAAATTTTCAGCGCCATCAAAAATGGTATATTATTAACAATACAATTGTATGATGATCTGTATATCATCATACAAGTTGTATTGTAGTAAAATATCCATTTTTGATGGCGCTGAAATTTTTCCGTTTTCGGTTTTTTTCCTTACTGACAGTAAGGAATTAACCCCAAAACGGAAATTTTTCAGCGCCATTAAAAATGATATTTTACTACAATACAACTTGTATGATGATCGTATAGCTAATACCACCACAATCCTCGGGAACACATTTTCAATATCGGGTCTAGAATATGGTTTCCTGAGCCAGCCGAAATTAAATATATTGAAAATTGGCCATTTGCAATCCTTACCAAAATAGCCTTTCAAGGCTATAACTAAAGCAAAACTGAAAAATATAAAAATCGACGCGAACGCGAATTTTCATTTTCACTCAGGGCATTGTTGGACACAACCGGCGTGTGAATTGTCGCCTTGGTTCTTTCAGTACAGCCATCGGCAGAACCCACAAAAAAACAGTACCGTTCTCAGATGGTTACTACTGTAGTTAATTAATAAAAAAATGAAAAAAATACGATTTCTACCCCTGTCTCAAGTGTATACTACTATAGTACCTGTGAGGAGTACCTGTACGTAGCTACAGAGGTTTTCCAACCCCCCCCCCACCGTTATTCGAGAGTATACAAAAAACCAATATTAAAAAACTCACCGTGGATTTGAGAGGCCCTAATAAGCATCGGGGACCGTGATGGGCAGCAGCATCACGAGGCCGGCCAGCCGGGCGATCCAGTGGTGTTGTGGAGGCATTAGGGGGCGTGGTTTTCTAGTTAGAACGTTCGCAGCGGAAGTGGCCAGCCGCGTGCAGCACGCCGCAGAAGAGCGTCAGCGCCCAAATCTGTTTTTGTTTTGTTTTGTGGACGTGACTGACCGGGGCGGGGGGTAACACGAGGAACGAAGACGAGAGAGCCAACGAAGCCACTTTTTCAAAACTGGAAACCGCTGCTCACACACCCAGCGACGGTTTTTAACGGTATAGAGGGTAGCAGTTTCCGGCTGATTTTAATTATTAGATGAACGGGGGGGGGGGGGCTCCTTACGCGTTAGCTCAAAATCCTCGGAATTTCATTCTTGAGTTTGAAATTTGTTTCATTGAGCACTACCTACGTAATGGGATCGTTCATCGAGTATCACTTTTTTTTGTGTGTTTTCCTCCAAACTCCGTTTTTGGGTGAGGCATAGAGCTTTTTTAAGCCACCACCCTCAGAAGGCAGAATGGTCCACCTCTACCGTACCATGCGTCCCACCCCGCCCACCCACCCACTTACCCACACACCCATTACACCCGCCTACCCATCCCATGAACCTGTTCATCCCACCCCCCACCTACACATCGACCCACCCCCCCCACCCAGCCACCCACCCACCCAGCCACCCACCCACGCAACGTTCTGACGCTCAGCGTCAACAATATTGGAATGGCTAGCTGCACAAGATGCTATGACGACGTACGAGCGCTTCTAGTTTTTGACGACGCCAAAACAACGGGGACCTCCTTTTTGAGTTGCCTGGAGCGCCTCTCCGTCACGGGTCCGCACACAAGTTGATGACAGATACAAACATCCTGTATGGGCGAGTTTCTAGCGACATATATACTTACCAGGTATATCATACGCATGCTGTCTGTCTGTCTGTCTGTCTGTATGTATGTCGGTATGTTTTACGTCTGTCTGTTTTACGCTTGTCTGTCTGTCCGTCTGTCTGTACGTCGGTTTGTTTTACGTCTGTCTGTTTTACGTTTGCCTGTCTGGGTCTCACATGTGTGGAGGCTGTGGGCAGGCTCAAAGCTGACGACGAGGGCGAGCCAGGAATGATGCAAGAAGTATCTCGTGGTGTAGCACTTCGACAGTATGCAGCAGGTGATGCTGGGGAACAGCGCCCCCGCCGTGACTCTGGACACCGTCAGCAGCGCCATCGACACGGGCGAGGTGACACACATGGTGCTGTCGCTGAACGCGCAAGAGCAAGGGAAGGGCGGGCGTGTACAGAAACAAGGCCGGCGCGGGGGGGGGGGGGGGGGGCCTAGTCGTATGAACCATAGAGACCCACGCATCCCTACAAGCCGGGACGGGGGGGGGGGGTAGGCAAGGAGTATTATGAGGTAGGTACACCCCACATAGCAGTAGCCGTAGCCGCAGAGCAGTACGTAGTCAGTACGAACCGCGTGTTGTTAACGATCAGCAGCAGCAGCAGCAGCAGCAGCCACGCTGGTTCACAAGCCACACGAAAATACGGGGCGCACTTTTTAGACGAACGCGAGCACAAAGTCGAGGGGGGCAAGGGGTTCAGCAGCAGCAGCAGCAGCAGCAGCAAGAACGGCAACAGCAGCATCAGTGTACTAGCCCTTTTCCCTGCGCCAAGATATATGACGAACTTAAAGTTTCCCTGCGGAAACAAATTTGTTTTGTATGACTGCGACACCTGGCTTCGGTTTGGCGCCTTCACCAAAGCGTACGGTACAATGCGAATTTCATTTTTTAGTTAATCCATACTAAATTCAAGATGTTAACTACTGTAGTTTCCACCTACCAGGCACACGATAGATATTGGCCAATTCAACATTTCACCCCCAAAGCCTGGTTCGGTTGTATATAGAGGTTAAGGTCGCGATCCTTTCGTGTAGGATCTTTCATTTCGTCCTCAACGGTTCATTTCAACGGTTTTATTTTACTTGAATCCCTTTTTTTTTCACTGGAAAACCCCAGTCCAATTCCAAGTAGCTTACGACACTATTGGCAGTACAGAACGCGCGAGCGTAGTGCACATTTCCCGTTCTACAGGGGTAGGCTTCGTAGGCATTTTTTTCCCCAACCCTGTATCTTGGCTCTGACCCGTGGAGTATCCGACTTTCTTCAAACAAAAACAAACGGCGTTAACAAAAAAAAAAAGGCCTTGAAAGCCCTTCAAAGCGAAAAAATACGTACTTCGCATAACAAAAAAATACGTGGTACGTATACGTACCTCCTATAAAAAACAAATGAGAGGATAGGGGTGGATGGAATTGGCCAATGAACGTACACTGACTGTTAACCCGTCAACATGGTTGGTCATTAAGAGACGGTAAATATATCGCCGTATATACTGCTTGTACGTAGACTGACAGCCTTTATTTTTTTTAGTATTTCTGAATTACCAGAGGGAGTTGTCGACCTACAGCTTTAGTATCTACCTCCACGAGGTCAGGTATATCGTATATATTTATATGTATTGGTGGGGGTAAAAAGCCCTTAAGTACGCGGGATCGAAGTATCACACAACAGCTTGCAAAAATGACTTTCGACTGAGTCCTCGATCTCACAGCTGTTTTTTTTTTTTTTTTTAATAAATTTAGATCTGGGTTGGTGACGGGTCGTGACTATTTTAACCCTTAAAAGGGCTGGAGTCCCGTTTTGGGGAAAAATTACTTAGAATTAGTGTGGTTGTCCCCAAAACGGGACTGCAGTTCTAAAAGGGTTAAGATGAAAGTACAGCAGTAATTAGTTATTGACTTGGGGCTAATGAGCTATTATTGTGGATTGCTTAATCTCGACAAACGAAGGATACGATAAAACGAGGTCCAGGCTGAAGGTGTGGTATGGTTTGCGCTGCCTCTCGCAATAGCCGTGGTGGGTAAACTCGCATATAATACCTGATATGTTTGTAGTGTCTGTATCATTAATAGTGGCTATAAGTACATAGGTAGGTTGTTCGTGGTATAATTAATTAATTTAGCGAAAGAGGGACAATAATACCTGGTATACCACTACGCGCACGTAGAACGCACAACAGAGCGAAGAATAATGTTGCACGCAGGTCGAAAAGTGTGATTCTCTCGGACAAGAGATCACACAGCAGCATCAGGCGTTTTCCCATTTGTTTCATATAATATTAGTCACTTGAAGGTAAGGATGTCAGGAGACGGTCAGTCAAGGGAAAACGGGCATCGGTCAAGCGTGTGGATCCGAGTGTTCTACACTTAAACCTAGTAGTTTGGCGCCAGTCAAGGATAAAACAAGACTAATTGCCGTCAGTCAAGGGGCCAAAGTGCCGTCTCCTGACATCTTTGCTTGAAGGTGGTACAACCGATCCCACAGCTGAGCTGGCGTTTGTTTTCCCATTTGCTTCACACAAAAAAAAAAGAGACTCACTTGAAGGTGCACAGTTTCCCGGTGGACGGGTCGTAGTACATGATCCACAGGCGCATGCCGTAGTACGCCATCATCATCAGCGTAACCTGAATTTTTCATCGAGCGCGCGTACAAGCAGGTCCAAAAATAAACTAAGTTGGAAGCAGGTATGTACGAGTATACAGAAAGGAGTACTCGTAAGTATACTTTGTTTAGAATAGGGCTTGATCTGTTACTGGTGTGGTTTTTCTTCATTTGAAGTGAGTGCTTATGAGTGGTCCACGATGAAGCTCATCATGGTAAACATTGTCGGATGGAAAGGAAAATGCTACTGTAGTGTTACGGGGGACCCTAGTAAATAGGACCTATGGTACACACAAAAAACTATATATTTCCCCATTTTTACTAACAATATTTGGTCCTATTTACTAGGGCCCTCCGTAATAGTACAGATCCAACCCGTTAAGCGTGTGCTACGACGTACTTTTTTGCTGGAGATCCAGGTAGATCATGTAGCTTATTAGACGGCTCCAACCCGGCAACATGAGTTGAACCATACCTGAAAAAGCAGGAATATACTTGCCGTGAAAGATCTACTACGTAGATCAAGTGGGAATCGATGATCATACCAGGGCCTTCCTCGGGAAAATTCCCGAAGATTTCGGGAATCGAGTAAATCAACCATATCAAACTAACCAATGCCGAACAAACAATGTTAAAAGCACCACAAGAAAGGCCAAACCACGGCTAATCGAACGACAAAGTTTTATTTTCTTGTTACGATGTAGGAGCCGCGGTATGGCCACGGGAATTTTACCACGGGAATTTGCTTTTGAATTCCCGTGGTAAAATTCCCGTGGCCATACCGCGGTTCCTACTTCGTAAAAATAAACGAAAACGTCGTTATTCGATTCGCCGTGGTTTGGTCTTCCTTGTGGTGCTTTTTCCATTGTTTATTCCTCTTTGGTTAGTTTGATATGGTTGATTTACCTCGATTCCCGAAACGTTCGGGAATTTTCCCGAGGAAGGCCCTGAATAATACGGTACTCCTAGCATCAGTCACAAACAGGCAGCATGCAAATTCGAGGCGATCGGGCAGCACCCAACGACCACGCCTTCTATACAGGCAGCATGGGCGTTTTACTGTGTAGTCGACGCTACTGCTTGTAGGTATATACGAAACATTATAAATGAAAGAAAGGAAAACAAAATAGAGAAGTGAATGAAATTAATTGTCTTGAACCTCAGTAATTACTGTCTGACTTCAGTGATCAGTACTGGTAGTATGAATTCAATGTGTAATAAGATGACTTGTTTTTTTTTAAGGAGACGATACATACATACGCGCCTATCATTGTCAAATGCCAATATGCACACTCCGAGTAAGAGACGGAGGTGCTGGCCCCGCATGGATCACGCATATAATTACCTGTGGATTTCGTATATAGTTACCTGTGGGATACGTATATACAGTAGTTACCTGTGGATTACGTATATAGTTACCTGGGGAAAGTCAGTGTCCTATCATGTGTATATGCTGTGATACAGCAATACAAGTAATTAAGTCTAGCCGCGTCAATACTTCCTAGTTTTTCGAACTACTCAGCCCGCATTTCTCGTTATTCACTCTTAACATTGACCTTTTTGGGGTAAGTTAGCCTGTGACCCCGGGAATCGACCGCGTCAAGTGTTGGATTAGTACGGACAGATGGACCCTTACAATAGGTTCCTCACAGGTATTGGATAGAGAGACCGGCACGGCTTTTAATGTGAAGACAACAACAATTGAGGCGCTCGGTTTATTTTGTGTATGCACGTACGTACGTGTCCCGTATCATGCGCGCTACTGGCAGTACAATCCACTCTGGCGGGAATCATAATGCTCGTTTGGTCTCTGATACGAATACTAAGTGATCCCTATATTCCCGATAAGGTAGGTGCTGTAGCTACCGTTCCGACGAGTATGATACATACCACAGTACACCGGTCGCCCCGGTGGGCTAGCAGGTAACCACGAAGCCTGTTAGCGTCGAGATCGCGAGTTCGAGCCCCGCCGAGTGCATGCTCGTCGGGACTTTTTCTTGCAAAAAAATATCTTGAATAGCGGAAAGCGCGAGAGCGTGAGTTGGCAAAATTCGATGAAAATCGACGAGCGTTGGGAAGGCTGAACCCTCTGCGCGATAAAAACAAGGCAAGAACCGTAGTGGGGGAGGAGGGAGAGGAACCTTCTTTGCGACCCCGGATATTATACGTGCTGTTGTTGTTATCACCATATTTTCCCTCCTCCGGAGATAGATGTGTAACTCAAGTATCCACACTCTCATTATACGAGGCAGAACAAACATACTTGGTATTCATCACAGGGAGAACAAGAAAAACCCCAACGAAATTGTTGATATTTTGCTTTGCCGTCCGTCAATTTGACGGATATCATATACATACGTATACGAGTATACGATAATTTTTTCGCTGTCCATGATGTGGCACTGCTAACTGGCTGTACATAATATTCATTTCACGCACTCCTTGCCGAACTGATATGCAAGAGAAGACCCCCCCCCCCCCCCCCCGCCCCGGTTTTTCCCTTAACTTCTACAAACTACTTGGGATTGATGCATACTCTGTTTTTCAGTGTTTTCATAGTATAGGTAAAGCTTCATCCAAGGATGCATCATCAACGGGACGATACTAACCCACTGTAAACGCGTATGATTATCTCGCCAGCAAGTATTCTATACTTATGAACCTATTAATAGTAGACCCGTACTTAGATGTAACTGTTTTTTTTTTTTTTTTGCTGCTCTTGTGTGCCGGAGGTTTGGAAGCGCGTTAAGGTCTTGCTTTGGGGGTAATATATTTACTCTCTCGACAGGAACATGAGCTCTGTTTGACCGTTTGATGCTCATAGTAGAGTACAGAACATATTCCCAGCCTCTGAGTGGCGCCCAATACTATACTTTTCGTGTGGGAGGGCGGTCATCGGAGGGGGGCTAAACCATGTCTCTAAACCCTAGCGTATATAGGGGGGGCTGTGAGTCAAGCGGTCTAACAGCGGTCTTCTCGCATCTTAATATTCTACGTTTAGTGTAGGAGGCGGCCAGGGGCGGCCAGTCAAGGGGTCAAGCAGCAGTCTTCTAGCATCCTAATATGCTAGTTGTAGTGCAGGGGGCGGTCACGGGCGGTCAGCCAAGGTAAACAGCGGTCTTCTAGCATCTTAAATCTACTAGTGTTAGTGTAGGAGGTGGTCAGGGGCGGTCAGTCAAGATGCCTAACAGCGGTCTCCCATCATCTTGATATTCTAGTTTTCGTGTAGGGGGCTGTCAGGGGCGTTCAGTCAAGGGATAAAAACAGCGGTCTCCTATTACTAAATGATGATATTTTTTTTCTCACCAGCTTGGTGAACGTCGCCGTCGTCATGATGCCGCAGTTTTTCACGGCCGGCTCCTTGCCCCCCCCCCCCCCCCATACCCTGCGCCCCCGATGCTGCCGCTACCATCTCCTACCCTCCCGCTGCCTCTTCCGACACTGCCGCCGCCGCCGCCTTTTGCAAGGTCCTGAGGCCCGCTGACCACCTTCATGAAAGAAAGCTCCGACATTTTGCTGACGCTGTTGTGGTTGTCGTCGTAGTCGTCCTCGTACAGAGGGAGGGACTGCGCCACCCCCCGCACCTGGTCACCATTGTGATTGTGGCTGCGGCTCCGGCTCCGGCTCCGGCTCCGGCTGTGGCTCCGGCTGTGGCTCCGGCTGCGGCTGTGGTAGCTGCTGGTGCTGCCCCCGCCGCTGCTGCCGCGGCTGTGGCTCCGGCTGTGACTGCTGCGAGTGCGACTTCGGCTACGGCCGCTACCGCTGCCGTAGCTGCTGTTCCTCCCGTGATGTCTCGGGGCGCCGTTACCGTGCCCTTCCCTTCTCGTGTCGTGCTGTTGCTGTTGCTGTTGTTGCTGCTGTCGGATGATCGGGGAGCTGCCGAGGTGCCTGCCGGAGCGACCGGTGGCGGCGGCGGCGGCGGAGGAGGAGGAGGGGGGCCCGGCAGCGGAGAGGTTGTCCGAAGATCGCCCCCCCGAGGAGGCGTAGCTGGTGTGCGTGTTGTCGCTCTTGTTGGGGCTCTGGTCTTCGGGGTACCGGAAAAGAGGGTTGCTGTTCATGTAGGTGGAAGAAGGCCTGGCCATCGAGGATGGCCGCCTGCTGTGCGTGCCCAAGGCGGGAGTGGGGAGGGGGAGGGAGTGAGGGAAGCGGGAAGAGGGGAGGAGGAGAGGGGAGGTGAGGGAGAGGGGGGAGGAAGGGAGGAGGGAGGGAGGGGGGGAGGGAGGGAGGGGGGCGCAATGATTGCGAACGCTGGAGGGTGGTCGGTGATGATATCGTACCGAGGAGGGAGCCCTTTGCGCGAAAGGAAGGAAGGAAGGAAGGAAGGAAGGAAGGACGGAAAAAAAGGAAGCAAGGAAGGCGCAATAATAGTGAACGCAGGAGGGTGGCTGTGGTTATGGTGGTGGTGGTGGCCCTTAACACCTGACAACAGGGGCTACGGGGTCACGAACGGCGTGGTGTTCCTTCGTACGTGACATCATCACTCCTTCACCCAGACCAACACAATTCCTTGGAGACGTAAGTAGCATATGGTACACGGAACGCAGGTTGGTCCTTACGTCGCTAACTCGCGCGGGTCGTACACAGGCAGCCACCAGTCACCACTCTGTCCGGAAATGTAAGGCACGCTTTCATTTCAATATGAAAATCAACGTTCCTTACATTCCCAGACATATTGGTGCACACTGGTATTTGTATCTATTGTACATATGCATATTGCGTGGCACCACGATTTCGCCGCGCAGCCGGAGTGGCACCAAAAACAATACCGGTACGAGTATACCAGGTATGGTTTAGTATCTGTATACCTATTATGGCACAGGGCACACTTTGTTCTGTGCACATTTCTATGAGGTGTTCTGTGTACTATTTGAGAGCACGTTTTTCAGTATCACCAGTCGCCGTAGGTCGTAGTCATAGTCAGGCGAAAGAAAGCCCCAACTTCAACGCACTTACTGTAGACTGGACATACGCTTGTAGGGTGCGTACCGGTAGACAACTTAAAATATATCCTTTCGAAGCACGTACCAGGTATGGAATGTGTTACTGTGATTTGCATCTATTTAGCTTGCTGGAGCACATAGCTCCTGATTAATGCTTGTCGGCGATGGCGCATGGCCCGCCCGGCCACCTGGCGCTGACTTACATCAACCACCCTACGATCTGACACAAGTTGAGTTGTCGCACAATTACTCTGTGGAACATATATATATAATAATAAAATGACAGCTGTGAGCTCGAGGATTTCGTCGAAGCTCATCTTTGCTAGCTGAGTGTGATACTTCGATCGCGCGTACTTACGGATTTTATATGTCCTCATGCAGGGTGTACATCCCGTATGAGGGGGACACAATCTGGGGCTGTAGAATTCAGGGAGCATATATTGTATACGGTATATGATACTCGCACCCTAACCTCGACGTAACACAGGTACGAGGTACTTTTGTTGCAGATTTGCGGAAATGTCTTGCATGCATACCAACGAAAATCTTAGCATTGTTTGCGTATAAATATTAATGACGTGAACACCAAGCGGTCCTTTATGTCTCGGCCGTATAGTGGTATACATCCTACGTATACTATATGTTTGAACGTTGTGTTTGGAAACGACCTGTTCGTCCACTCGTCTACAGCCCAGGGCATGCATGCTATGATCCATGAAGGCCCTTCGCGTGAAAGGGAAGGACCGATTGGCCTCCTCGTGCGAACCACGTACGTACGTCGGAAGCACAAACCACGCGAGATACTCGTATAAAAAGCCCGAACAAACACGGATGATATAACTCCGTCGACTGCCGTACGAGTCAGTCCGAGTAGACGGCGCGCCCTATGTGCAGGAGGACCCGGCACATAACTTTGTGCAGGGCGTGTGTGGTCAATTTTATTTTTACACGTCGGCCGAGACCAACGCGACCACTGACCTAACCCTAACGCTAACCCTAACCCTAGCCCTAACCCCTGCCCTTTGAGGCGCTCGAGGTCAGCAGGGGCAGTCACGCGGCTCCGCCGTGTGTTTTGGAGGCGTTTTCCCATAAAAAACTCCGGGCGGCCGAAAAGCCAGCTTCGACCAATAAGACCCGCATCCTGCACAACAATATTTTGTGCCGGGCCCTCCTGCACATAGGGCGAGTCCAAGTAGATGCTCGACCCTCGCCTTTGGAACTCCACAAATGTTTTCGGCCCAAGTTACTTGGAAGTAGGGTGGGTTGGGGCCAGATTACTTGGAGTTAGAGTCGGGTGATGGGGTCATCCTTGCAGTACAGTAGTCATAGTAATAGTCAAAGTTGCATGCGGCGGTGTGTCTTCCAAGGAAGATAGTACACGAACTTCGGACGTTCCAGGTTTCATATTTATCCTACCGCAGCTCAAACTAAACACCACAGGCACATCGTGGGCACATACATACGTAGTTCCCGCAACTATGAGTAATGTACGTGAGTTTCGTCGTCCTCTGGGGGGCAGACGCAAGTTCTTATTCTTATTATTATGTGAGGCAGGGCGTATCCATACGAATTTCAGAGTGATACATGGTGTTCTCGTATAATACCAGTTTAGGTCCCGTACAATACTCATGCTGTCCTCTTTTAATAAGAAAACGAGCAGGTTTTTTCACAAAAAAAAAAGAAAACGACACCACACACCTAGGAAGGTCAGGATGAAAAACAAACCGGATCGCTGTGATCACAGGACGAAATGAGCAAAAAACATTTTTTTTTCGTTTTTTGTTCCCTTTTTTTTACTTGGTTTTAGAGCCCCCCCCANTGCTGTGATACAGCAATACAAGTAATTAAGTCTAGCCGCGTCAATACTTCCTAGTTTTTCGAACTACTCAGCCCGCATTTCTCGTTATTCACTCTTAACATTGACCTTTTTGGGGTAAGTTAGCCTGTGACCCCGGGAATCGACCGCGTCAAGTGTTGGATTAGTACGGACAGATGGACCCTTACAATAGGTTCCTCACAGGTATTGGATAGAGAGACCGGCACGGCTTTTAATGTGAAGACAACAACAATTGAGGCGCTCGGTTTATTTTGTGTATGCACGTACGTACGTGTCCCGTATCATGCGCGCTACTGGCAGTACAATCCACTCTGGCGGGAATCATAATGCTCGTTTGGTCTCTGATACGAATACTAAGTGATCCCTATATTCCCGATAAGGTAGGTGCTGTAGCTACCGTTCCGACGAGTATGATACATACCACAGTACACCGGTCGCCCCGGTGGGCTAGCAGGTAACCACGAAGCCTGTTAGCGTCGAGATCGCGAGTTCGAGCCCCGCCGAGTGCATGCTCGTCGGGACTTTTTCTTGCAAAAAAATATCTTGAATAGCGGAAAGCGCGAGAGCGTGAGTTGGCAAAATTCGATGAAAATCGACGAGCGTTGGGAAGGCTGAACCCTCTGCGCGATAAAAACAAGGCAAGAACCGTAGTGGGGGAGGAGGGAGAGGAACCTTCTTTGCGACCCCGGATATTATACGTGCTGTTGTTGTTATCACCATATTTTCCCTCCTCCGGAGATAGATGTGTAACTCAAGTATCCACACTCTCATTATACGAGGCAGAACAAACATACTTGGTATTCATCACAGGGAGAACAAGAAAAACCCCAACGAAATTGTTGATATTTTGCTTTGCCGTCCGTCAATTTGACGGATATCATATACATACGTATACGAGTATACGATAATTTTTTCGCTGTCCATGATGTGGCACTGCTAACTGGCTGTACATAATATTCATTTCACGCACTCCTTGCCGAACTGATATGCAAGAGAAGACCCCCCCCCCCCCCCCCCGCCCCGGTTTTTCCCTTAACTTCTACAAACTACTTGGGATTGATGCATACTCTGTTTTTCAGTGTTTTCATAGTATAGGTAAAGCTTCATCCAAGGATGCATCATCAACGGGACGATACTAACCCACTGTAAACGCGTATGATTATCTCGCCAGCAAGTATTCTATACTTATGAACCTATTAATAGTAGACCCGTACTTAGATGTAACTGTTTTTTTTTTTTTTTTGCTGCTCTTGTGTGCCGGAGGTTTGGAAGCGCGTTAAGGTCTTGCTTTGGGGGTAATATATTTACTCTCTCGACAGGAACATGAGCTCTGTTTGACCGTTTGATGCTCATAGTAGAGTACAGAACATATTCCCAGCCTCTGAGTGGCGCCCAATACTATACTTTTCGTGTGGGAGGGCGGTCATCGGAGGGGGGCTAAACCATGTCTCTAAACCCTAGCGTATATAGGGGGGGCTGTGAGTCAAGCGGTCTAACAGCGGTCTTCTCGCATCTTAATATTCTACGTTTAGTGTAGGAGGCGGCCAGGGGCGGCCAGTCAAGGGGTCAAGCAGCAGTCTTCTAGCATCCTAATATGCTAGTTGTAGTGCAGGGGGCGGTCACGGGCGGTCAGCCAAGGTAAACAGCGGTCTTCTAGCATCTTAAATCTACTAGTGTTAGTGTAGGAGGTGGTCAGGGGCGGTCAGTCAAGATGCCTAACAGCGGTCTCCCATCATCTTGATATTCTAGTTTTCGTGTAGGGGGCTGTCAGGGGCGTTCAGTCAAGGGATAAAAACAGCGGTCTCCTATTACTAAATGATGATATTTTTTTTCTCACCAGCTTGGTGAACGTCGCCGTCGTCATGATGCCGCAGTTTTTCACGGCCGGCTCCTTGCCCCCCCCCCCCCCCCATACCCTGCGCCCCCGATGCTGCCGCTACCATCTCCTACCCTCCCGCTGCCTCTTCCGACACTGCCGCCGCCGCCGCCTTTTGCAAGGTCCTGAGGCCCGCTGACCACCTTCATGAAAGAAAGCTCCGACATTTTGCTGACGCTGTTGTGGTTGTCGTCGTAGTCGTCCTCGTACAGAGGGAGGGACTGCGCCACCCCCCGCACCTGGTCACCATTGTGATTGTGGCTGCGGCTCCGGCTCCGGCTCCGGCTCCGGCTGTGGCTCCGGCTGTGGCTCCGGCTGCGGCTGTGGTAGCTGCTGGTGCTGCCCCCGCCGCTGCTGCCGCGGCTGTGGCTCCGGCTGTGACTGCTGCGAGTGCGACTTCGGCTACGGCCGCTACCGCTGCCGTAGCTGCTGTTCCTCCCGTGATGTCTCGGGGCGCCGTTACCGTGCCCTTCCCTTCTCGTGTCGTGCTGTTGCTGTTGCTGTTGTTGCTGCTGTCGGATGATCGGGGAGCTGCCGAGGTGCCTGCCGGAGCGACCGGTGGCGGCGGCGGCGGCGGAGGAGGAGGAGGGGGGCCCGGCAGCGGAGAGGTTGTCCGAAGATCGCCCCCCCGAGGAGGCGTAGCTGGTGTGCGTGTTGTCGCTCTTGTTGGGGCTCTGGTCTTCGGGGTACCGGAAAAGAGGGTTGCTGTTCATGTAGGTGGAAGAAGGCCTGGCCATCGAGGATGGCCGCCTGCTGTGCGTGCCCAAGGCGGGAGTGGGGAGGGGGAGGGAGTGAGGGAAGCGGGAAGAGGGGAGGAGGAGAGGGGAGGTGAGGGAGAGGGGGGAGGAAGGGAGGAGGGAGGGAGGGGGGGAGGGAGGGAGGGGGGCGCAATGATTGCGAACGCTGGAGGGTGGTCGGTGATGATATCGTACCGAGGAGGGAGCCCTTTGCGCGAAAGGAAGGAAGGAAGGAAGGAAGGAAGGAAGGACGGAAAAAAAGGAAGCAAGGAAGGCGCAATAATAGTGAACGCAGGAGGGTGGCTGTGGTTATGGTGGTGGTGGTGGCCCTTAACACCTGACAACAGGGGCTACGGGGTCACGAACGGCGTGGTGTTCCTTCGTACGTGACATCATCACTCCTTCACCCAGACCAACACAATTCCTTGGAGACGTAAGTAGCATATGGTACACGGAACGCAGGTTGGTCCTTACGTCGCTAACTCGCGCGGGTCGTACACAGGCAGCCACCAGTCACCACTCTGTCCGGAAATGTAAGGCACGCTTTCATTTCAATATGAAAATCAACGTTCCTTACATTCCCAGACATATTGGTGCACACTGGTATTTGTATCTATTGTACATATGCATATTGCGTGGCACCACGATTTCGCCGCGCAGCCGGAGTGGCACCAAAAACAATACCGGTACGAGTATACCAGGTATGGTTTAGTATCTGTATACCTATTATGGCACAGGGCACACTTTGTTCTGTGCACATTTCTATGAGGTGTTCTGTGTACTATTTGAGAGCACGTTTTTCAGTATCACCAGTCGCCGTAGGTCGTAGTCATAGTCAGGCGAAAGAAAGCCCCAACTTCAACGCACTTACTGTAGACTGGACATACGCTTGTAGGGTGCGTACCGGTAGACAACTTAAAATATATCCTTTCGAAGCACGTACCAGGTATGGAATGTGTTACTGTGATTTGCATCTATTTAGCTTGCTGGAGCACATAGCTCCTGATTAATGCTTGTCGGCGATGGCGCATGGCCCGCCCGGCCACCTGGCGCTGACTTACATCAACCACCCTACGATCTGACACAAGTTGAGTTGTCGCACAATTACTCTGTGGAACATATATATATAATAATAAAATGACAGCTGTGAGCTCGAGGATTTCGTCGAAGCTCATCTTTGCTAGCTGAGTGTGATACTTCGATCGCGCGTACTTACGGATTTTATATGTCCTCATGCAGGGTGTACATCCCGTATGAGGGGGACACAATCTGGGGCTGTAGAATTCAGGGAGCATATATTGTATACGGTATATGATACTCGCACCCTAACCTCGACGTAACACAGGTACGAGGTACTTTTGTTGCAGATTTGCGGAAATGTCTTGCATGCATACCAACGAAAATCTTAGCATTGTTTGCGTATAAATATTAATGACGTGAACACCAAGCGGTCCTTTATGTCTCGGCCGTATAGTGGTATACATCCTACGTATACTATATGTTTGAACGTTGTGTTTGGAAACGACCTGTTCGTCCACTCGTCTACAGCCCAGGGCATGCATGCTATGATCCATGAAGGCCCTTCGCGTGAAAGGGAAGGACCGATTGGCCTCCTCGTGCGAACCACGTACGTACGTCGGAAGCACAAACCACGCGAGATACTCGTATAAAAAGCCCGAACAAACACGGATGATATAACTCCGTCGACTGCCGTACGAGTCAGTCCGAGTAGACGGCGCGCCCTATGTGCAGGAGGACCCGGCACATAACTTTGTGCAGGGCGTGTGTGGTCAATTTTATTTTTACACGTCGGCCGAGACCAACGCGACCACTGACCTAACCCTAACGCTAACCCTAACCCTAGCCCTAACCCCTGCCCTTTGAGGCGCTCGAGGTCAGCAGGGGCAGTCACGCGGCTCCGCCGTGTGTTTTGGAGGCGTTTTCCCATAAAAAACTCCGGGCGGCCGAAAAGCCAGCTTCGACCAATAAGACCCGCATCCTGCACAACAATATTTTGTGCCGGGCCCTCCTGCACATAGGGCGAGTCCAAGTAGATGCTCGACCCTCGCCTTTGGAACTCCACAAATGTTTTCGGCCCAAGTTACTTGGAAGTAGGGTGGGTTGGGGCCAGATTACTTGGAGTTAGAGTCGGGTGATGGGGTCATCCTTGCAGTACAGTAGTCATAGTAATAGTCAAAGTTGCATGCGGCGGTGTGTCTTCCAAGGAAGATAGTACACGAACTTCGGACGTTCCAGGTTTCATATTTATCCTACCGCAGCTCAAACTAAACACCACAGGCACATCGTGGGCACATACATACGTAGTTCCCGCAACTATGAGTAATGTACGTGAGTTTCGTCGTCCTCTGGGGGGCAGACGCAAGTTCTTATTCTTATTATTATGTGAGGCAGGGCGTATCCATACGAATTTCAGAGTGATACATGGTGTTCTCGTATAATACCAGTTTAGGTCCCGTACAATACTCATGCTGTCCTCTTTTAATAAGAAAACGAGCAGGTTTTTTTTCTTTTTTTTCTGTCCATCCCATTTATTATCTTCGCACTTCCGTCTTTCTCCCTCCCTGTTAATAGTCGTAACTCAGATCCGGGGTCACAAAGTAGGCTCCTCTCCCTCCTCCCCCACTACGGTTCTTGCCTTGCATTTTTATCGCGAGAAGATTTCAGCACTTTCTTCCCTCGTCAACTCTCGTCGAATTTTGCTTACCCACGCTACAATATGCGCTCTCGACAGACGGTGTCATTTGAGAATAAAAACCTCCATGGGGAGAATCGAACCCTCGACATCCGGGCCTACAGGCTTCGTGGCTACCAGTTAGACCACCGGGGCGACCGGCTAAGAAATGCTGGCTGGGCTTAACAGGAAAAAGAAATTCCGATGAGGTTATACTGTAAATTGTACTGATTTTAGTGCGGAACGCGCCTTTTTTTTTATAGTAAGAAGCCCAGGTTGCCCCGGCACGGATAACATTTGCGCCCTCCCCTGTTCATCGTCCAAGGTCAGTAAGCTTGTAATGCTACACAAACATATACAGCTTGCAGTTATGTATAATACAACGTGCAGAATAGACCCACAAAAAAAATAATTGTCACCTTAAGGTCTACTTTTGATTTTTGAGGGGCGCCAAAAAAAACAATTTAAGAAATCGTGCTTAGCGGTGAGTGCCTCACTAAATCCAATATACCTGGCAATACATAGCCTATCTATGCTCAACACCATTTCACGAGATTGTTCACGGATGGTGTCACAACTACGTACTTCAGTAAGGTTCTTGCTCATATTATGTATATACGAGTATAGGCGTTTCTTGCTGGGGTAGGTTGGCGTGGAACACAAGAGTAACGATCAAAACCAAATATAGGGAGATACACTCGAGATACATGGTCTTTGGGTTCATCGTGCGTGGGTTCTGATGTTCTGATTATTATCTGATGCCCCCCCGTAATATATATAAACCAAGTATATACACCAGTATTCTCGTAGTACATATCATTATCATACAATATGATATGATAAAATATTATTTCACATCGCATGCCGTCGAATGAAATAACAATCTGTCAGCAGAATGTCCTCTGCTTTTACATGCCCCAGCCATGCCCGTCAAAAAGAGCCGTCACAGGTCACAGGTGTGTTTCCGTTGTAGGTTGACAGCTTTGACTGAAAACGCTCCGCAACCTAAGGCCAGAACGAACAACGAACGGCATAATCATATACCTGGCAACCTGGTATGCCGTTTCGTTTGCACATCACATCATCACCGACCGCCGGCGATGGTTTTCGAGTGTGTGCTTCTCTACTGCTGCTGTGTGTGATCATTCTACTATTATGATCCTGTACCAGGTATAATATGTACCAGGCACAATACCATGAAATCGCACCGTTCGTCCTCGGCCTGCCCGTTCGTCTTGCCCGCCGCGCATCTTCTAGCTTCTGGTGCCTCTTTTTTCTCTTGCACTGGGCCGCCACCGCCCGCCGCCGCCGCCTGCGTTTAGTTTATCCCGCGTCGCCGGTGCCATTTTTAGCAGCCGCCGGGAAGCAAAGCAAAAACAGAACACACCACACACGTTCTTTCACAAACAATGCGTACGTACGTATATACACGCACTCATTTTGTTCGGGAAATACCGGTACCATACCGGTATACAGCTTGTTGTGTACTTTTGAGAAGAAAAATGTAAAAAACCCTGCTGGTGGTGCGGTGTGTCGGTTCAAAGGATGTTGCAGTGTGGAAGACAAAACCCACCCAACGTCACCCCATATAGATAGATAGCCGTGAGGCTGACTGTAAATACAAGGGGCTACCTCTATGCAGGCTCGCGGTCCCGGCATCTGCAAGCCAACCCGAGCCAATCTAAGTCGGGCCTGGGCACGGGCGGTCACGTTTAAATAGCCCGCAGCTTCTCGCGTGATTTACGGTACGTACATTGCGTATATGTACGGGTAGCGTGTACCGGTATGATATACTTCGAAGTACAAACTAACGTCCAAAACTTGCAGAAACTGCTTGCGGTACTGCCGTATATTCCACATGACACCCCGGCTTCTGATGCTGAGCAACAACGTATACGCTACTGCCGTATCACGTAGGCCGCACCTGCAGCCGAAGGCAAGGGGTCGTTGCTGCTCCGTATCCTGTCGTCCTCGCTTGGTCCACCCCCCTGTTCAAAGAGGGTGACAGGTTTGCCCCGAAAAGGAGATACGCGAAGGAAAAGAAAACACAGCCATAAAATCCGATGCACCACAGCAGTTCCTCCGACTGTATACTGCTTCACACGACGGGGATAGGATGCACGCCCACACTAGCAACGCGAGACGCAAGCACCCACAGGCTTGTTTGTGTCCGGCGGCGAGGCAGCCGCAGAATATGTTCCGTATCAAGGACTGACTGCGGTTGGTCTCTTTGCTTGCCTGCTTGCCTGTGTCTTGAGATATGCCGGTATGATACTGCTGTAAAAGAGCTCGCCCGAAAACCACCTCGTGCAGGAAATCACCAACAACTCCAATTATCTCGCCAAAACTCACCTCGATATGCAGGCACCCAGGAGAAAAGCTGGTTGGGTGCTCACTCGCTCGCTCGCTTTCCACCCAGCCGGAGACTTCGTGCGTCTCTCGCAGCCTGCAGCGACGACAGCGCTCCCCCCCTGCTCTCTCCGCCGCGCTGCTGCTGTATATGCTGCTCTCGCTACCTTGGGCGTGGCGAGGGTATACTCCGGTCTTCGTAGAACAGAGATCAATAATAAACCAAAGGGAAAAATCCTAATCCTTCACTATTTTGAAGTAATTTGTAAACCGAAAAAACTGAGTCCAGTCCTCGTATCACACGGGACTGTCATATTCGAAGTTGGTGCGGCGGATAATAATACCGGTACTGGTTTTTATAATATTCTTCATTTTGAAGTTTTTTAATCTTTTGTACGTTGGACTTTCATATGGATGGTTGATGCCACAGCAAACACCAGCCAGAACCAACAGCAGCATACACACGTTGTGTATCCTGGTACATATCCTGTGTGGTACCTGTACAGCTCGTACTGCTGTGAGGTGTCTGCACGAAATAGTGGTAGCTGGTATATACCTGGTACGTTCGTACACAGCAGCTCTCATGAAACTGACCATGATCTTATTAGCAGGACCCCGATTGGCGGATGCCTCCCTTCTGGCTTGTTTTCCAGTCGTAGTCTATTCATGAATAACAGAATAATAGTATTAATAGTGGTACCTGACTGCTGTGCGTGATCGAAACACAACGAGAACCTGAAGGCTGCAGCAGCTATAACACCCACAGAACACAGCAGTAGTATCAATTTTAATTATGTGAGCTGCAGCAGTACAGCACAGCAGTACAGTACAGGACACCTAATAAGAAACAAGCTAATAAGAAAGCCAGGTTGAGATTTCGAGGAAAATAAGAAATTCTGGAGTCGTTATCTTGAAATAAGTGTACAAAGCACCCCCTCACAAGTAAGAAATCCAGCCTGGGCCAGATTTCCTGTTTCTTATTAGGTGTCCTCTACTGTAGTACAAAAGAGATGTGTAGCAGTACGAGTACCCGAGGTAGTCACAACAGAGTATGTATGTGGTCTGGCTCAAGTCTGGCTGTGTATTATACGCATCACACCGTCCGGGTGGCACAACGAAAAAAACCCAAAAAGACGTCATGAGAGTGTGTCGGGGGGGGGGGGCATGAAGGATATCATCAGTAAATTGAAAAAAAGAACGCAAAAGAGTGAAAAAAAACTATCCACCCTGATCCACCCACTGATCCACCCATCAAACAGCCACATACAAGAAGCCAAAAAAAGAGCGGTGCAGAAGTGGCCAGCGAAGTACACCCCACGCCTTTTTTTGCAAACACGGAGCCGTGCAAGCACCAACAACATATCTGAGAGCTGCACTGTCTCGAACTAAATATTAATACTTCACTCTAATTCCAAGTGATTTTGTCCCCTTTTTGGTACTGCAGTCCTAAATGGGTTCACGCACTCGTATCTTAAGAGATCTCGTAGTTCGAGCTGGTGTGCACGAGGGTACTGACTAGCTAGTACTGACTACTGCTGTACAGGTCCGGCAGGATGAGTGTGAGTATCATAATAGGTGGATGGGTGTAAATACGATATTTTCGCATGGTTATTGATTTACTTTCTTTCGTACCAGCACTACTACTACTACTACTACTACTACTACTACTACTACTACTACTACTTACTACTACAGCTTGAAGTTACTGTACTACTACTTACTACTACTACAGCTTGAAGTTTACACTAAAACTTCTGCTTTAAGTTTACACTAAAACTTCTGTGTGTATGGGTGTATAGTATGTAACGTGTTACCCTCCCACCGCATACGTGTATTAGTGTCGGCCCCAGCACAAGGCTCCTATACTTGAAAACATCGCGGGTATGCATACGATGTGCCTGTGGTGCTGCAGCGTGTGTGTGCTGCCGCTCTGCCGTGCTGTGGCGCCAGAATTGAGCGTGCGTTGGCATGCGAAGTAAAGACCAATACATACAGCAGTAAGTAGTAGTATTAGCGAAATGACCGCACGGCGGTAGGCGGCAAAGTCCTTGTGCCATCCACAATAACCAGGACCGGCCACAGCCAGTCTCAGGCCCACACCCACGCACGGGTTTTGGTTGTAGCCCCCTCCTCCGCCCGCGTGGCAACAATATATTGATTGGTTGGCGGTGGTGTGGTCAATGGTCAAATAAATTATGTGACTACACTTGGACTACAGTATACTATTATTACAAGGCAATCAACAAATGAGCAACCAACCCTTACCCCCCCCCCCGCCCCCGCCGACTCAGAACGAGACTGCAGTAGTATGCTGCTGTACTGCTGTGTGTGGTGGAACACATCATAGTACACTGCTGCCGTGTGGTCAATGTGGCAGGGCGACACACTATATACGCATCGGCAGCAACATACATACACACGTCACGTCGTGGTTCTACATACACATGTATGTACGAGTAGTAGACCTGAGTTTGGATTCCTAAATCCCATACTTCAGAGTATACCTGGTACCATGCAAAATTACACATAAAACACCAACCAATATACAGATTTGTTTCAATACGATACCTGGTACCTGCTGGTACGTCTCGTTGGATTCTGTTACAGCATCAGTATTTTATAGTAGTTTATATGTGGATGGTATGGTCGGACTAAGCGCTGCACCTTGTGAGATGGCTAAAGGAACAATAATCATATATATTCTTCCCATTCAGTATAATTTATTTATTTATTTGAGCGTTGCCTTTCTTGTGATCCGCGGAGCATCCGATTAACTACGAACTACGACTATTAAAGCTCGGGTGTTATTAAAGGTAATAACTTTTCACATACTTTTTGTTTTTTTGCATCTGTCTCTCCAATAATGTGTCAGGATCGGTTCTTCCAATTTTCGAATCCGAACTCGCGAAAGTGGTGGGTGGCGCTATTAATAGAGGCTCACAAAATGAAACACGTTGCCAAGGGCCAAGACAAATAAAACAATAAAACACCACAACAAAACGAAGAACGATTCCTCAATGAATGGGGGATATGTATCCATCCATTCTTATTATTAGGGCTCATGTATATGGTTGAGATAAGGTTGTTTGATATGGCCTATGGCTTATACATGGCTCTGTATGACCGAGGTAGCATGCTGTCCATACGTAACCCGTCATAGATTTTAGTGTTTGAGTCCACACAGCAAGCAGTAACGGCTTCAGGTTGACAACACCTTCTCTCGATTACGAAAAGGAGTAGACAACGCTCAAGCCGGAAGTCTAGGTACACAGCAGGGAGGAAGTAAACTTCGTGCAGAGTGGGCTCCGTTTTTTGTTTTTTGAGGTTTTCTTGTTTCGGAGTGCTTATGAGTGATCAACGCTGAAGCTAACTCGTGCTACACATACATTGTCGGATGGCCAAGGCAACAATAACAAGTACCATTATTCGGAGTGCTTGTGAGCGATCACAACGTTGAAGCTCACCCATGCTACTGTATATGATACCAGTACGATATATTTGTCGGATGGCACTGATGGTTTGTGATATAAAAAATATAAACTGGTATCAATAATCAATTCTCAACGATCAACAAGCCAAAGTTTATCCTATATGTATGTGTACGTATGTGTGGTGCAAACAAGTTCTCTCTTCTTGGACGTTGTGGCCATGTAGCCGTGGGGAGAGGGAAGGGTCGGGCCACCCGCGACGAAGGACTACGATAATTAATAATATAAAGTTATGTTTTATATATAACTACAGTATATATTATATTCAGGTGGCGACTACATTTATTTACAGTTCGTTTTAATATTCCATATATTGGACAATATGCAGCGCTTATTCCGTATTCCAAGCATACCATCCATATCCATGTATGTATTGATGATGTGCCGCAGGCGGAATAGTACGTACAAGGTGGTATTTAATGATAAGGTAGTATTTTTGTGGCTGGTAGTCTGGAGCATGGCCTCGACAGCCTGGGACATTGTCGGTTTCTCATTTTCCATATTTTCTGAACGACTTATCAATGCTACAACATTGCCGGATGTTAAGGATAATAATAATAGTAATAAAATAGTACAGAGGTGTAATTTGTGGACTCGAACGCACCATGTGAGTTATTTATAGTATTTTCAATATGTACGAGGTACGGTGGTAGTAACATTAGTATATAAATTTGGAGGGGGGGGGGTGTGAGGGCGTGTCTTAACTCCATTCGACCGCTTTGACTGACTGGAACGGAACGAGATTATTCGCTTTCGTTCGTTCCATTCCTTGCTGTTTTTGCGGTCTGTATCTATCTGATCGACTTTCTAGGCACCCGATCCTGGAACAGACCGCAACAGAAAGCAACCCATGAAATTTACCTCGGGACTGTGCAGCTGGACTCTAGGACAGGGGTGCCGTCACGCAGGCAGCGAGTGCTCCTGGTACAGAGGATAGCTTCACACGCAAATAGAGCGCCTGGCATGCCTCAGACCAAGCAGTGCGAGCCGTCCAAGTGGCACCCTCGGGACAAATCTAGAAGTTTATCATATCGCCGTCGCGGCTCGACGAGGTATCCTGGTGCTTCAGTGAACATCGGTCCAACATTTTTGCTAGATATCTATCGCCACAGTCTCGTTCGCCACCCGAAGTTTTCCCTCGTGAGCCTCCTGTACAGGCCATGGCCGCATTACGTGGCCCCTACCGCAGGCGAGACCTGTGGCGTCTGCACGCGTGCTCCATCGCGTGTTCCCATGTCATCTCCTTTTGCCCCATACCCTCGTGGGCCTCCCAGCAAATGTCACAACCAGTTAGTTGCACATGTGCAACGCTTCCAGCACCAATCAACTGCCATACATATCGTTCCAAGCGGGCCGTTCGGTTCTTCTGCTGACGCGTGCCACGATAGATAGAGGTACGAGTATACGGTATTTTACCTTTTTTTGGCTGAAACGGTTTCTGAATGATCTATTAAAGGCTCCTTAACCCAATCTCGTCGGAATTTCATTCTTGCGATGAAATCGTTTTCGTTGTATACTTGGGGCCATGGTACTCTAGTGTTCATCGGGTACATATACTCGTAGTAGCACTTTTATTTTCCTCCCGAAACAGTTTTTTTTTTGCGGGCAAGGTACAGAGGTCTTCAAGTAAGTGACCACCCCCACCCTCAGAAACAAAAATGTGCACCTCTACAGTATGATAGCATGTGAGTCTGAGCTGCGACACGTACATGATGGATGGCGTACAGCGGTCGGGGCCTTTCATGGTCGGTAGCGGATGCCTTGTGATGATGTACTTCGTGTGTGGCGAGTATCGCGGCTCGCCAGGCCCTCGCTGGACTCCTTGCATTTAGTTGAGGATACACAAAACGAGAACGCGGCATACGTCTGTCGGGAGCTCAACAGACTCCTCGAAAAACTACCTAGCAAGCCGTGGATACTCCAGGTATAGCAGAGAGCAACTGCGGTGAACGTAGCCCTCATCATCATCATCATCATCGTCATCGCTTTATTTTTACTCCCACAACTCGATTTTCCGCAACTTCGCCGCGGCTAGCGTTGCAGGGGAAACCAAATTGTTCGTGCGGTAGCTTCCTAACGTGTAGATATTTGACATCGTTCAAACACCGAGTCTGAAACAAAACAATGTGTGCGTGCACACCCGATGGGAAACTCCCATGGCATAAGCCTTCGGTAAAAGTATGCGTGCATGGAGTACTGCCAGTGGGACTGCTGATTTGTTATCTAGTAGGCCCTCAGGTAAGGGCCCCTTCCCGTCACAATCACCCAGGCAGGGTCAAAGGTGCCCCCCGCCCCACCGAAAAAAATGTTTCAAGACAAATCGCATGCCACCTTCCTATACTGCACACACACATGCACGCACACGCAGGCACATGAACGCATATGCGCGCATCATATACATCGCACACACAGAAGCGCGCACTTAACACTGCGCATAAAAAGCCGCAAGGTTGCAAGCTAACGAGATGCCCCCGCCCCCGCTCTCGGGGCACACAACAATCACACACAAAATAATATTATAGAAACCTCTATTTCAGTCTTGCCGCCCACAGCATCCCGATGTACGGCCGTGGCAACCTCATCATCAGAGAAGGGTGACGGCTCCCACCCAGCCCCCCTCCCCCTCCCCCCCCGCCACCACCTCCAGCAGCACCATGTCTACCCCCCCCCACGCCGCTAGCCCCCTTGCCCGCAGACCCCAGCTTGCCGGGGGCCAGCGCTAGGTCTACGATCATGGCGTCCTTCAGGGGCTCCTCGGAGATGTCGTCGTAGAGGCCGAAGTCATCGGGAAGTTCGTCTGTCCACGATGCCGCGATTATGACCTTCTTTTTGACGTCTCGGATGGTGTCATGAGGCGCCAGATCCACGGCGATGGAAGGCGGAGAGTAGAGGTTGGGGTCGCACCCCGGCGGACCGGCCATGTCGCCAATCCCGATGATAATCTGTTTCGAGAGAACGGAAGGGAGCGGAAGGGAGAGAGCGAGCGGGGTGTGGCGTCTGGGGACCGTCCTTTGGCGTATCCACGGGTTTACTATTGATGTGCAGGCATTAATGTGTTCACTCGAACAACGGTAACAGGAAACACAGAGATCTGGGAACATCGCCAACTGCACAAAATGCATATGAGGTCACTGTAACTCTTCTCCTCTAGGTTTGTTGTTGACATGAGAATATCTACCTACAGTAGTCGGTGTGCAGCGATGGTGGCCCCGTTTCCGTTTCCTGGGTTCAGGGGTGTGGGTATGGAGTTAGCTGTAGACGAGTCGCTTTCTTCGCGAGAACGTCATAGGGGGAAAGCTTTTCCACCGCCGCAAGAGAAACATCGAGCCATGCTACAGTACCGCTATTATAGTACAGTAGAGGAGGGTGTCCAAACGCTTCTGGCCAACAGGGCTCCTGAAGTGCCTGCGGCCTAACCCAGTAAACGTTTGAGTTTCGATCACACTACGAGTATATAGGGATGTGCACTTTCATTTTCTCCTTGAGTTTAGTTAAGGTTTAGTTGATCGTGCTCTGTAGTGTTATGTATGCACACCAGGTTGTCCGAACATTTCTTCTCGGCGCCGTTCGTTTGTGCGAGGTAGAGAGAGCTCCTCACGTGGTGAGGCTCATAGTAGGTAGATGCACCCCCCCCCCCAACCGTAGCACACGTCCAAAATATCCACGTCTACAACCTTGTTTTTAGGCGACCATAAGATTCAGCTTGTCAGGCAGGCGCCCCCGTCCAACGCAGTCTATGACCTACCAGCTAGGTACGCATTGAACAAGAAGCAGAGTGTGCTGGTATCGAACACGCATCGAACAAGAAGAACGAATGAGTCCTGGAAACCCACGAGAAACGCCAACAACGTATAAAGGCATCAAACCGTTGCTTCCACACGACATGTCGTCGAGGGGTTTAGGGCCGGCTTCGACGTTGAGGTTGCCGGGTATCTATAGGGTTGGGGTTTTCGGTTTATGGCCAGGAACAATACGATTTTACATATACGAGTAATATGAATACATTTTTTTTTTTTTCAAGTTTCGCTTTTTCACCACCCGGTGTGGTTTCCTGCGGTAGGCGGTATCTTAGAGAATGGTGTGGTACAATAAAGTTGCGGTTCAATAATTACACCGCACTTCTTATGAGCAACAATATTTTATATTCGCATAAAAATAACAGATCATTAACTAATAGTGCTGCAAAATGGGGAGAACAACAGTATGCGAGAGCGGGCAGCCGTCGCATCTTGCCATCCAGGTACTACGCCGAACAAGACACTCTTCATACATCTCCCAAATCATGTTTGATAGGAATTTCGCAGGAACTACTGTGTGTACTGTAAGGCCTTCCCATTAACAATGAAAACGTTGACGCTCAGACAGTATGGGGCGTGGCCCAGATCACTTGGCATCGGTCCTGCGACGACTGAGAGCACCCCCCACCTCCCATACAGCACTTCCCTATATGATACCGGTGTCCAACCACAGAACACTCGAACTCGGTGCTTCTCCCCTAGTACCTCATCTATTTAGGCGCATTGAATGATACCATTATCTTGCACCTTTCGTTTGGTTTCCAGCCTCTTGACGCTGATTTTGGCCTGCTCGAACCTCCTCTTCTCCGCTTCCTGGCGCTCCCTGTTGAGCCTCGCCATCAGCTCGTGGTCCATGGTTTTCTGCTTCATGCTCGTGTACAGCTCGTTCTTACAAAAGGCGGACGGACACAAGAAAAACAGAGTGCATACACGTAGACATCAAGCGACGAGTCTGGCAAGACGAATTGCCCTCACCAGAGCATATTCACTACGTACCACTATGTCCATAAATACAAGAACCTTTTGTACATTAATATTGAATACAAAAGGGCTTATATTTATGTACATAGTGGTACTTCGTTGTAGCGGCTGGACACGCATGGTGCATGCACCTCTATTCACCACACATCATGCGCGAAATGCTCGTGTTGGACAGGTCACAATCGACTTGTACTGTAGATCATCTATGACTGACTGTAGATCCTACATTCTTGTGTTAATATACGTCGTGCGAAGATTCATATGGCACATATAGATCCCACCCTGCAGGCCAAATATTTACGGTGTATGAGGACCCTATCCACCTTATGAGTAGCTGTCTTCGTGTTTAACTGCAAGACCACCCGGGCTACCGTAATACTACTGAATACAGTAGGGAAGTACTGAAGGTACAGTAGTATGTGTCACCCCGAGCCCGCACTGCTGATACGTACTCGTACTCTCTTACTGTATGTACCATACGAGTACGCATAATCTGAGTCCAACAAGAGTCAGGGCATACTCGTATATACTCGTAAAACGAACGAACCTTGAACAGTATCTGATTTGCCGTGTTCGCGACGCTGCTGAGTCCAGGTTTGCGCCTCTCGCTTGCCGACTCGTGCGCCACAGCGGCGGTGGCGGTGGTGGCTGGCGTCGAAGCCGCAGGGGCAGCAGCATCATGATGGGGAGCAACCACCGAAGCCTGTGGGCCCGACGACATGATTAGGATCAAGAGATTGCAGTAGTATACCACCACGTGCAGCGTGCGTGCGTGCGTGCCCTGGTGTGTGTGCGTGCTCGTGGAAGATTTGAGCCAGTACTTATTAATAGAGATCGGCATATGCCAGGATACCAGGATACCAGGATACCAGAGGGTATCAGGATACCAGGATATCAGGATATCAGGATACAGATACAGACAGATAGATCTGGAAAAACAAAACCGAAACCGATGATATTTTGTAACGGTATCTCGAACCGTAATTCATCATACCTCAACAACCTATTAATAGGTGGGGCTAGCATCTCCGAAATCACCACACACAACACAGGCAGGCAGGCAGGCAGGCAGGCAGGCAGGCAGGCAGGCAGGCTTGTGCTTTATGTCCAGACTGCAGACCCCTCGTAGTTCGTGTGAGAGCTTATACACGACAAAAATAAGTTTAGATTGAGACTGTGATGACGTTCGGTGGAGGAGGTACTATGTGCGTATATTCGTACGAGGGCGTGTCTTAACCCCCTCTCCAAGGTGCATGGGAACAAAAGGAACGGAACGAGGCTGTTCTTGGTCGTTCGTTCCGTTCCTAGCGATGGAGGTGTTGTACGTACTGTAGTGTTACCGTACCAATAATGGTAGTCAATCCCCCCCGGGGTGTTGTGATTTGGACGCGCGTAAAGAAACACCCGGGGCGTTTATTACTACACTGGAAAAAGATCTCGGGCCTTTTTGCCCCCCCCCTGCGCGATACAAAGATACCGTACGTATAAATACTCAACCCGATAAAAAATTCCGTGGCGACACATCCTACGGTGGAGGTGCACCAACCATTGTTTTTTTTCTGGCGCTCGTCCCTTGAGGAGCTCTGTACTAATACTACATCAAAAACCGATATTGGGGGGAAAATAAAAGTGCTATACATACCCCATGAACCTCCCAGGGTAAACAGGTAAAAACTATTGCCACACAACAATGAAACTCCGCCATTTTTGGGTTGAGGATCCTCGTCATTCAGAAACCAATTTCAACCACAAAAAACAAATGCTACGCCTATCGTAGCACAAGTCTGGCCTACAGCAGTGTAGGCTGTTGTCACCACCAATGCTGGAAAGCGCTACGTGCGTACGTTCAAATGGTGATAAGGCACGCCATAAGGAGCCTCGTCCGCCAGAACCAAATTTATCTAAAACGTGCTATATGCGTACCCCTATTATTGTCATGAGTTCCTTGCTTGCACGATGCTCCCTAAAAGATAAGGGCGAGAGATTAACCAAAAGATGCGCAATGCTCGATGTATGCGCAACATAAATGCAAAACAAAAACGGACCTGTCATACGTAATAAGGTGACCAAAAATAAGAGAACGCCCGGAGACAATGAAGAGGAAGCGACGGGATGGCACTTTGCTCTCGCCGGCACATCCAGACTGGGCACTGGGGGACAGGACGAGGGGACTCAACACGAGCCATCGACTTGACCGCCGCACACAGCAACGGCATGTCCTCCGCAACATACCAAGCTTGATACCACCTCGGACACATGCAAACGAGTCATGTCAAGAGTTGGGTCTGCACCACAGTCTGCGCAGACACGGACTGATCAACAACAACGCAGAACCATGACGACGCGAGCTGCCCTCTTGGGAGCTTTCCTCCCGCCTGTCTGCCCCGCTGTCCCAGGCTATGCGTCTTCGATCTCGTGTTAGCGTTGACCGTCTCACACCTGCATCACGGAAACGACTCGTTTTCAGCGGTGCAGGGCTTCCACGCGGTGCACTACAAGAGTGTGAGCAAGGTCCACCTACTACTGCAGCAGTACAGGACACCCCCTAAGAACAGCAAGAAAACGAAAGAAATTCAGGTTGTATTTCGCAGGGAAAAAACACAGCTCGCGAGCGGTTTTGTTGGAATGGACTAGTGCAGAACGCGCCGTTTCCCAAAACATGAAACCCAGCCCGGACACACCTTCCTTTTTCATACTATTATTTTGTGACCTGTACTGCACAACAGGTGTCGACCCCACTGCGTGTACTGCTGTAAACAGCTGTAGCCGACTTTATGCAAAAGTAGGCGACCCTACGGTGCATAGCCACCTGTGTTTGCACCAACCTGTTCGCGCACACGCTCCATAAATGCTTGGGTATCGACGGTGTCTTGGTGGGTTTCCCCCAGCTTCTTCACACGGATGCGAATGGCCTTCTCCAGTAGTGGAAGTGCCTCGTTGTGTTTTCCCTGCAGACATGTTCGAGAGGAAGGGTGGGGGAACACAACCAAGGGCGATCCAGATGGCTCTTGTGAACGAGGCTAGGAGATAAACGCCGGTCCGTTCACCCAGCGCTACAAACAGGCAGCGATCCGAGCGAAAACAACAATCATGCACACATACAGTGTAGACCCGCCTTACTTGTTGAGCAAGTCAACCTGAACAAGTTACCAGTTGGTGTGTCGCCAAACGTAACGGCAGATGCGGCCACCTTTGCCTTCGACAAGCGCGCGGACTACAAGAAAGGTTGGCGGAAAACGAGGACGCGTCTCTACTGGCTAATCGATCGTCGCCCACCCGTTTTCAGGTCTAGCGACCTTAGGCGTGGTCGGCACTGTTCTGTGCGTCTTCTCGCCGATTGCTATTGAGCGCTTGTGCAACAACAACAGTTGACTCGACTTCCTCGTACTCGCCCAGTATAACAAGCAGTTCGTTCGCGCATAGGAGCAGCCCGCGTCAAAGCAATCATCCACACACGATCCTGCCAAAACCCCTGGAAAAACGTTCACACGATCTCACCTGTTGGTACGACAACACCGCTTGGTTAGCGAGCACACCGGCCACGGAGGGGTGTTCGCCCCCAACAGCATTCTCGAAGATAACTTGCGCTCGAGCGTACAACGATTCCGCCTTGTCGTACTTTCCCTGCCAAGAATTTTCGTGACCCGTGTGATAGATGAGATATGAACAGCACGCCACAAGTAGAGTAATAATTGCTCTCCAACACATGGCGTTGTTGGCATCATTGAACGGGCGCTCACACGATAGTCCCAGGAAACATCTGAGCCTCCCACTTGACTCTCCCAAACACCACGCCCGGTTGTCGAGAAACGGCACACGCGCCTCCACGAAGTCCGGCGGCGATAAGGAATGATCGATAATCACACTTTTTCACAAGACAACACACATTAACGTTGAAAGTTCGTTGACTTTCACCTGCTTCCTTAGTAACTCCGCCCAGTTGTTGGACCATGTAGCAAGGCGTAGGTGGTCAGGGTCCAGAATATTCTCCCCAATCTCCATAGCTCGACAATAGAGATGGTCAGCTTCCTCGTACTTGCCCTTAATTTGTGGAAATGTAAGTAGAATGCAAGGCGGGCCGTCAAGATTGGTCGACAACGCTCTGCTCCAACACGGTTAGGTCATATCCGGGTGCTCCGAACCACCACCTCTCCTACTACGAGGGACCATAGTAAATAGCACCAAATGTTGTTAGTAAAAAAACGTAAACATGTAGGTTGTGTTTGTGTATACCGTAGGTCGTATTTATATTGTTCCCCGTTATATTATGACCCAAGAGTGACTCACCCCCTTGGCGACCTCGAGAGGTAAACAGGAAGCATTTTGGTTTGTTTCCACCGCCCATCTAACAGGTATCATCGTTACACTACTTTCTCCACCTCCCAACCTTCAGACCCCGGGGTAACGAGTAGGCCCTCCTCCCCCCCTCCCCACTACGGTGATTGACGTCTTTTTCGCGGCAAGAAAAGAGAGCATTGTTTTGCCTCGTCGACGCGCGCCGAATTGTGCATACACACGCTACCAATCGGCTTTTCTGCGTGTCTACCACTGCAAAGAAAAACAGACCGAACTCCCGAAACCCGCCATAGTTGTTACAAGCTTTATCACCACCACAGCAGTTTACCACTAAACCGCCCCAGGGAATGGCTCACCAACACCTCAAAAACAATCACGAGAGTCTACCAAATGTCCTGGAAGCCTCATTCCACTCTCACCTGCCCCGCCAAGATGCACACCATACTGTCAAGCGATGCACCGAGGTGCGGGTGATCAGGGGGTAGGACCCTCATCTCGATGGCATGGCCCTTCCGATTGACCTCCAACGCGTCGTCCAGCTTGCCCTGTGGCCGACGAAAACGTTGGATAAAATCGTCCGTATTCACCCGACGTCTGTAACAAAGGACTACTGTAATAGCCCAGGAACCCCAGGTTGTTCAGTCCAGTACGACTTGGCTCGGCCTCGGCACAGCGGTTGATAGTCGACAACCGACTCCCCATTACATCTTCGTTTCGTGAATGTTCCCCAAGCGGTCGCGGTTACGGCCAGGGTTAGGGTTTGCATATAGCGAAGCATGTTTCAACCATTTTGGCGAAGCTGGGCCAATGTCTATAGACTGCAGCCCTTGCTTGTAAATGTCTGAATAATTTCCCCTTGACCGCTAACATCCGCCAGAAAAAACGAGGCCGTCGGCTTTCGCTCTTTAAGCGCCCACCATTCCATACCAGAAAACACGTTCAGATTGGTTGCATGCCAACTTGAGTGTTCTACGAATGTTGACGCAGGCAGCATCGAAGTAGCGGCCCCACAAAGATGGTTCTATCAAATTCCAGTGGCGCTCACCTGCTTTGTGAGCAATAGCGATAGTGCTGCCCGACCGTTGAGCTCGACAGTCTCTTGACACATCATGTTGTCGAAACTTACACCGCATCCACAAGCTATTTCCAGCTGAACTCGGTGATTATCACCCGACTCTTCAACCAACTCCGCCCGGCGTTATATATTGCTCTAGATGCACTCTTCTCTGCAAGAAACCACGCCGGGAATTTCCTTCGGCTCTCACCTGATTCTTCAACAACTCCGCCCGGTTGTTGAGACATTCAACAAGATATGGGTGGTCAGGACCCGGAGTATTCTCTTCGATCCCAATAGCTCGAAGAAAGAGAGGGTCAGCCTCCTCGTACTTGCCCTTGAATGTGGCAAAGTGATAATAATCCAGGGGGGGGGAATCTAGTTTTATAAACAACCCCCTGGTATTCGGCGATTGAGTCACAGCCGGGAGCTCCGCCCCCAGCACCTTATCCCGTACGCCTAACGGTCCCCACATATATCGCGCTGCGTAACAGGCAGCGTGTTGTTTCTTTAACGTCCCGTGTTCTATATTTGCTGCACTGCTTTCTCCAGCTGCCGACCGTTCGGAAATCAAATCACATACTTCGTGTCAACTTGTAGGCACTCTGACTAGGGTGCGTACCTTCGTTTAATCGTGTGTCAAGAGTCCGGAATATTCTTCCATCGTCGACTCCCGTTTCCTTCTGAGCGTATACACGGTACTAATATGCGATTTATGCGTGTCAATTATTGCACAAGAGGTCGACCTGGCGAAATCACTCTCAGGAGCTACGAGGTTTACCGGCCGCTCGAGGGAATTGTCCACTTAAACATATAGCCCCGACATTGAACCACACCCCCTGGAGATCTCCTTCCACTCTTACCTGTGCCATCAAGATGCAAGCAATATTGTTGGACGATACACCGAGTTGCCGGTGGTCACGGGGTAGGAACCCCTTCTCGATGACAAAGGCCTTCCGAGCGAACTCTAACGCTTCGTCCAGCTTGCCCTGTGCCCAGAAAATTTATGTTTGACGTAATCAGTCGTATCCACCTGAAGTTCGTAACAAAGGACTATTGGCCCATTGACGCCTGGTTGTTCAGTACGACCCGCCCAGGCTTCGACACAACGGTTTGTAGACTACACCAACTCCCCATTTCATATTCGTTTCGTGCAATTCCCCAAAGCGGTCGGGGTTAAGGTTAGAGGGCTGGAGTTTAAAGCGAAGCAAGATTCAATAAGTTTGGCGAAGCTGGGCCAAGGTCTAAACAACCGTCGGGTGTGAAGGTGTGAAGGCCTGAGCACTTTAGTATGGACCACAATCATGTGCTAGAACGGTTTAGCTCGCTTCAGAACACCCGGAATCATAAAATCGAGTCGGTTGGGTGGTCGGCGTTTGCGCTTTATTAGCCGACCATCCTATACTAGAAAGAAGGTTCAGAGCAAATGCGTATCAACTACAGTACGATAGTATCCTGCAAATGGCGACACAGGACACATCGAAGTACCGGTTCCAGAAATAATATTTCTAGCAAATTCGGCTCAAACCTCCTTTACCAAAAACGCTGCCGCCCGATGGGTGGCTTCGAGAGTCCCTATTATATTTTGTTGTTTAAACTCGAATGTCAAACACAACCCATTTGTAGAAACACTTCTGCGACTCCCACCTGTTCCTTCAACAACACCGCCCGGGTTTGGCGTGCCAAAGCGACTTCCCGGTGGTCACAGCCGTACACCTTCTCAGCAATCGCCAAAGCGCGCCTGTTCAATGGCTCGGCCTCCTCGTACCTCTCCTGTGCGGGCACGAAATGTTAGCATATGGACGTTGAGATCCATACGTATCTATTGTGATGTGCAGTCACTACGCACTGATACGAGTATATGAGTATCTTAGTCTAGATATTCGGGAAATTACAATATGCGGATAGATTACGAGTTTGTCTTACTCGTAGTGCGCCACATTGTATGACCCAAGCATCTTCATCAGGAACGATGCTGAGAACGTTGCTATAATGTTCCTATAACATTGTAGAGAACATTACAGGGAACAGTACCAACTACGGTAGAATGTAACTGCCCGTAGCATGGGCATTGTACCGGGATGATCAGGTGCAGGCACCGCCCACCTCGATCACTCTACTCTACTCTACTCTACTCTACTCCGCTTCCCTCTTCTTCTCTCTTCTTCTCTTCTTCCTTTTCCATTGATCTCCCTGAGGTCAATCTTCTTTCCATTATGGCCACATAAGCGCCTATTCAAACCATGACTTTTCTTCTTCTACACAAGTGATCTTCACAGACACTCCGGTGCCACCTCTGCCATCTCTCTCCGTAGAGACAGAGCCTCGACACACGCGTCATTCTTTCAGGTTATGAGCCTCGACTTTGGTCTACGCACCGACTGGCACCACGGAACGACGTCTCCCGGCGAGCGCGTCACGTTCTACATTCGAAGAAATTTCAAGTTTTCCACTGCGGAGGAATACGGTTTTTGCTCCAAAAACCAGAAGATTATCATCTACCCGACAGCATCGACATCGACTCTCATCATCGATTTTCATCAACTTCGTTCAACAGGGTTACTACAAGGAGTACTGCTTTCACGCTTCTACGCGCGAGGCAGGTAAGGAGACTGCTGTCACGCTTTTATGCGGGTAGCACGTACGAGTAATGAGTCCAGTTTCACGCTTTTATGCGCGAAACTTGTACCCGTACAATCAACAAGTTTTCACGCTGGAATTGCAAAAAAATATGCCACCGACTATTTTTTTGTAACTTCACACGCAAAGCTATGTTTTCGATACTATGATACTTTGAAGCTGTAAGCGCGAAACAAGTCACGAAACCATTTCTGCTCATCACACGCGAAGCTAGCTCCGCGCTACTTCCACGCTGTAAAGCATGAAGAAACGTTACAAGGCCCCTGTTTTTTGTGCCATCACCACTAAAGTTAGTGTCGAGCCGGTTTCACGCTAGTTGAACGCGCGAGGCCGTTATCAAAACCGTTTCTTCGAGTTACTAAGCACGAAGTACGTACAAATAGATTTATCCTCAGCATTGCTGAGAAGACCTACACGTGCTGAATCAAACAGCCAGGTCGTTGACGAATCTGCTACCCAGCGTAGCAACGGGGGATTACCTCCTACTATCCTTTTCCAGCATCGGCTTCACGCTTTTAGGCGAAAGCACGAATTCAGACTCAAGGCCTCCTTTTCCAGCAACGATTTCACGCTTTCACGCGGAAATACGAATTCAGACTCGAAGGAAAAATCAGCATCCATCTCCATTTCATATGGGGGGAAAGGCCAACCAGCGTTGCATCACGCAGCCAGGCCGTTGATGCATTCGGCAACTTAGCCTGCCACGGGAGAGAACTCCTGTCGGTTTATCTGCTACTATCAGCTTCTACGTCTACTACGACTACTGCTGTATGAGCATCACTCCAACATCATACGAGGGACTTCAAGTTCTTCATCTGACACCTGCGATAGCTGCTGAGCTTCGCCATCATCATCTTTGTTGATTACAGAAGGTATCCTCAGCGCTTCATCTTCGCAACTTCTTCAGTTTATATCACCAGGATCTACATCTACTTCGACTACTGCTGCAAGGGCTGCAACATCACTGCTTCGAGAAGGTATCTGCACCTACGACTAGTACACCAACAGCAGTCCTACGACTTCTACAGCATTTTCAGCTCATCTGCAGCAATTTCATTCAAAGTTTGCTTTTCAAGTTCTTCTTTCAGGATCGGAGGATCAACATCTGCGCATCTGCGAGCTCACCAGGGTTTAGCTGCACAGCACCACCACCAAAGCGTTCATCAAGCAGCTAGCCATCGCCATCTCCATCGCATTTGGGACCAGCTACGTATTCGGCGACATCGGAGCTGAAACGTGAACACTACTCTGGGGGGATTTGCTCATTTTTCCCAAAGCAAAGAAGGAGTTCCACACTTTCTTGTTGCATGCTTGCTACCAATATGGGGATAGATTTTTTGCTATTACGCCGCATAAAACGCGGTCCAACCCAACAACAACAACAGCCACACGGCGCAGCACATCGCTACGGACTGACTACGGGGACAGGTCTTCACCACTTCGTCAGCTCTTCATCGCCATCAGCATCATCTCACAGCCATCTTCATCTACACGTACATCTTTCGGTCTGCTATGCTTCGACTACTGTAGTTCTTCACAACAAGACAACCTGCAGAAGATCATCAACAGCAGCACCACTTATTTTCAACACTACTACTACATATTCAACAAGGTCTCCGCGACACCAGCTAGGAGAACGACGATCACGATCGTCATCATCATGCGCATTCCTTGCGTCTCTTCTTTACCTTGGTTTTGGTGGGGGGTGTATCTTTTTGTACTTTCCCTCTGTTGGCTTTGTTGTACGTAGAGTATTTTCACACGAGTACGTTCTACGCAAGATCACACATGATGAGCACTGCTGTATGCCGTCACGGATACACACATCTGCCTTTTGTTATCGGTTGTTCCTTAGCTTTCCACAGCTTTCTTTTCTTTGAGTACGTATCCTAAATACACACTCACTCACAATGCTGAATGTATTTCACACATATCAGTATGTAGCTGGACACATACCTGTACGAGTATACGTCCACACGTTTTCTTTTCGATCTCATTCGATTTCTTGTCCTAGGATCCATTGGGGGGGGGCGTACATAGGTACAGTAGATACTTTCTTACGCTTTCTTTGCTAGGATTTTGCTCGCTGGTCAACACCACAGCATCGATTTTGCGATACGATTGCGCCCAACGTAGTCTATTGCTGTACTATCGTTACTTGTAGATATATTACAAGTACGTACGTACAAACATGTACACAACTGAACAGTGCACTTTTCGCTGTACTTGACGAATGTCATCAGTTTCTACTTGGATTTCATGTTACTCTAGGTATCTATTCAGGGGGCGAGTTGAACACACCCATCATACGGGTTGACGCTTCTTTTCTAGAGTATACATCGCTGGTATTCACACCACGATTTGTTTTCTTCTTTGACTTTGCTTACACCAGGTACTGCTCTGTAGGGTTCATATGAGTACGTACGCACGTCTATACTCCACACTGGACACACGTCTCAGTTTTATCAATTGTCTCTTCAACTATCCCATGTTGATTGCTGGACAAATGAGTATTCACACGTACTGGTACATACAGTAGGTCATTGCTATTTTTGTCTGGGTACACACCCACCGACTTTCTTTGTTTCTGCAAGATTATGTACTATTTCCGTAGCTCTATCATTGTAGCATTCAATTGAGGGGACGGGTTGCAAGTACAGCAGATAACTTTCTACGCTTTTCATTGTAGGTTTTGACTCAGTGTCGTGCACTATGACTCAGTAGTCATGCACAACTACGATTAGCTTTTCCGACATGAGTACAACCATATTGTCACCGTCATCACACGGGACTGAATATGTAGTGAACTTTGTGTTTACTGTTTTCCATATTGCCGCTGCATTCGCGCAGGACTGAATATGTTGTACCATTCTTTCATTCTTCACTCGTTCATTTGATTTTTGAGAATCAGGTTTCTACACCGTAGGCATTACTCTTGCTACTGACTTTCATCACGGGGGCGTGTTAGCATATGGACGTTGAGATCCATACGTATCTATTGTGATGTGCAGTCACTACGCACTGATACGAGTATATGAGTATCTTAGTCTAGATATTCGGGGAATTACAATATGCGGATAGATTACGAGTTTGTCTTACTCGTAGTGCGCCACATTGTATGACCCAAGCATCTTCATCAGGAACGATGCTGAGAACGTTGCTATAATGTTCCTATAACATTGTAGAGAACATTACAGGGAACAGTACCAACTACGGTAGAATGTAACTGCCCGTAGCATGGGCATTGTACCGGGATGATCAGGTGCAGGCACCGCCCACCTCGATCACTCTACTCCGCTTCCCTCTTCTTCTCTTCTCTTCTCTTCTTCCTTTTCCATTGATCTCCCTGAGGTCAATCTTCTTTCCATTATGGCCACATAAGCGCCTATTCAAACCATGACTTTTCTTCTTCTACACAAGTGATCTTCACAGACACTCCGGTGCCACCTCTGCCATCTCTCTCCGTAGAGACAGAGCCTCGACACACGCGTCATTCTTTCACGAAACGGGCGAATAACGGAGGGCCGTAGACAACTTTTCAGAGGTATGTACGTACGCACCGCGAATCAACGAACCCACCTTGTTGTTGGAGAGCCAGGCAGCAGTGTTTGACGACTTGGTCGATATTCAACCTGATGGTTGATGGTCCACTCTAACTCACCACTAAACCAACCGCCTGCATCCCGAGAACCATTCTAGGCGGTCGGCTTAGTGTTCAAATTTAAAGTGAGCTACCTTTCAACCATTTTGTCGCGGCTGGGCCAAGGTCTATACAGTCCCCGAACCCCGCACGGTACGGTAGAGGGGCACCATGTTAATAAGGTTTTGCCTTCTGAGGGTGGTGACTTGAGGAGCTCTGTACTACTAGGGAGTCAAAAAATGCTTTTGGGAGGAAACTAAAAAGTTCTACCAGACGGACAATACCTTAGCCTAACTATGCCACGGCGCATATTGCAACACAAGGATGCAAGACCGACGATTGTTTGGGTTCAGGGGCACCGATCGTTACAAGAGAATGTTCAGCCAACAAACGGTACCGTACCTCTATCGTATCGTAGCACGCGTCACGTACAGGTGAGAGATTGCTACCAAGGCCGTTCTTGCGCTCGTATTCACAGTTTGGCCCAAAATTTGTTTGTATTGATGCGCGTTCAGGGTTCTCATCGCTCTCGATTCCTGCTACACAGGGAGCAAACACAAGTACCGAGCCACACCTGAACGGCAATGTGAATATTCCATACAATAGACGCTCGTCGGTCGGAAGCCTCTAAAGTTGAATTGGACGCTCAAAAGCCCCGGTGGTTGAACTTTTCAACGTGGACCCGGTATCAACGACAAAGTCCTACAACCTTACGGCCACTGCTGCCCCTGCCTTCAACGAGCAAACCTTGCACAAGCATTGCGGGGGGAATTTTAACAAGGCGGCTCTCGCCTGTGCAGTCAACAACACCGCCCGGTTGTTAAGCGTGTTTGCTAGTCGAGGGTGCTCCGGACCCAGGGCCTTTTCTTCGATGGCCTGTGTCTTCTCGAACAGCGACCCCGCTTCCTCAAATCTCCCCTGCAATGTGAAGCGAACAACGTGACACGCGAGTGCGCTCTAGTGTTGCGAACGAACAAAGGCGCAACAACGCCCCCTAGTGTTTCAGCACAGCAGCCATTATGAGGATGCTCCGGACCCAGGGCCTGTCTCGTGTGCTCTTGAGACTGCGCTTGTAGAGTGGCTCAGCCTCACGGTACTCGCCCTCACGACCAAAACGGCGCTGATGTGAGATATATATATATATATATATATATATGTGTCCTTCTAAGCTGGATATCGTGAACCAGGTTCTAAAAACAATGCACTAGATAAAAGAAACAGATCATCCTCACTGGACTCCGCCTAAGCCCCGCCAAGTTCTTCAGGCGTTGAGCCACGTCCGGGTGGTCTGGGCCGAGCGCCTTTTCATCGATCGCCAGCGAGCGCTTAAACAGTGCCTCAGCCTCAGCATACATGCCCTATATATAGCCAGAGGTGGGCGACACGATCGATCTCAACCCCGAAGTATTTTTTGCCATCGCAAACTAGGCTCAGAGAAAATTACCGCCAAACAAAGAATTTCATAAACTACATCACCCGACTCTCCAGCAACACAGCTCGGTTGTTGAGCACCAGGGCCACAGATGGATGGTCACGGCCCAGCGCCGTCTCGGCAATACTAGTAGCTCGAATATAGCGAAGATCGGCCTCGGCGTACTTGCCCTTGAATGGGGGGCCACGTAAACGGTGTCCAAGGCAAAAACACCAGCGTAAGGTGGGTCAACACTCGGTCAGCAACCTCCTGTTTTTGAGGGAATGGGCTACACCCAGGTGCTCCGGACCCAGCATCTCTCCTAGAAGGCCAACGACCGTTCATAGAGTGTCAATGCCTCGATAAAATGCGAAACCCGTGTGAGATTGCTGCAAAGGGGTGAGACTCACCAGCACGATCCTGGACATTTCGTTCGAATCTCACCTATATCTGTGCTCTCATCACCAGGACCAAATCGCGTTCTAGAAAACTATCGGGTTCCTTACTTACCTCTGATTTCCACATTTTTTTGGGTGCCCCACAACAACCCCACTGGGATATGGAGCCACGAAACAGACGCATTCCACGGTAGAGGTACACCTCCATACAGGACACTTTCTGAGGCTCCTCACCAGAGGAGGTCTGTACTACAGTAGTAACCATTTGAGAAGGTGCTATTTTTTTGTGGGTTCTGCCGATGGCTGTACTGAAAGAACCAAGGCGACAATTCACACGCCGGCTGTGTCCAACAATGCCCTGAGTGAAAATGAAAATTCGCGTTCGCGTCGATCTTTACATTTTTCAGTTTTGCTTTAGTTATAGCCTTGAAAGGCTATTTTCGGTAAGGATTGCAAATGGCCAATTTTCAATATATTTAATTTCGGCTGGCTCAGGAAACCATATTCTAGACCCGATATTGAAAATGTGTTCCCGGAGGATTGTGGTGATTTAGCTATACGATCATCATACAAGTTGTATTGTAGTAAAATATCCATTTTTGATGGCGCTGAAAATTTTTCCGTTTTCGTTTTTTTTCCTTACTGAAATTTGATGGCGCTGAAAAAGTTTCCGTTTTGGGGTTAAGGAGCCTTTAATAGATCATTCAGAAAAAACAAAACTCAGCCCAAAAGTGCTACCCTCTATCATCGTACCACGCGTCCCAGGTGAGAGAAATGTACAGGGTTAGGGTTTAACACAATGCACGTCGAGGAAAACAGCGAAGATTTTCACCTCTACCATCAACAGGCCTACGTGTGCCACAAGAAGACTGCGGGGAAAACATGGACAACTCTCACCTGTGCCACCAACATCAGCGTTAGGTTGGAGAGCAAGATACAGAGTTGCGGGTGGCCGGGACGCAGGACCCTCTTCCCGATTGCTAGCCCCCTTCGCGCGTACTCTAACGCTTCGTCCGGCTTGCCCTGCGGTCGACACATTGTTCACGTTCAGCTGCAGCTCTTGATAAGCCAGAGCGAAATAAAGCGCAACAACGCCAGGTTGGAAGATTGAGGCCTGCTACGAAGTCCTGCTGGGCAAACCTGCACACTGCCTAAGCCTTAACCTTACACTTTATCGTGACCGTAAGCGTCCCCCAATACACATGTCGCTCGGTTCATAGTACACGAACTCGTCGGCAACAGAAGGTTTGGCGCAAGTCCGTTCCGCCGGATCTTCAAGGGTTTCAAGACGATGGCATCCAGTATTGAGGGAGTAGCAACCTTATTTGCATATGGCTTCCACTTCCTCTTGGTGCTTTCCATTTCTTTCCTCCCTATGAGGGTGTACGGGAATTCTTCTTGGTTTCATAATAGTTTTATTCGCTCAGCAGTACAAACAGGGCCAAGGAAGAAACAGTCCAACCAAACAAACATTGTCGAAACACCATCACTTAGCGATTCATTTTCACCCCCTAGTTGCTGAGTTACGTAGCACACATAAAATATACATAGAGAGAAATGAAACTGTCCAGTGGCACAATTGGCATGCCCCACGCGGTGTTTACGTGGCTATACAGTACTCCAGGGCCCTTGCTGTGACCCCACCCCCGGGAAATGGTGTCCCAAAACCTGATGGCGGTTGTCACGCGGCCGCCTCTTTCTTCTACGAAAACCCACGTACCTCTGTTGTGGAAATCGAGTTTAAAAAGCTAAAACTCTTGTAGCGTTTGTTGACCGATATCTTGAGTCTACTTTCCCTACACCTCAAACGTACAGTTTGACGGGAGACAAAAACGATGAATCTCGCCTGCTCGCGCCACAGGTACGACAACGAACTATCCCAACTGTGACTTGAATGCATGGATCTGATCGTTAACCCCTAGTAGGACGCATTCGATCTTGGTTAAGAGAGAGTTAATTTGACGACAAACGGCCGGCTTCGACAAAAAATATATACAAGGCTTGATCGGCGGGTGATCAGTTGCAGTAATCGAACAGCAACAGCGCAAGGAGTTATACATATTACAGCGTGCTCGTCAAATAACATGATATACGACGTGTAGCGTTGCGCGGACATACTAACAAGAGGCTGTTCCTGAGACCAAACTCCCATGGGCTTGGTCGGTTTCTCTTAGGCCGCGCTGGAGGCGATCTTTCCAGTGCAGCGTCCCAAATCACAGTAGGTTGTTGGGCAATAAAACGTGAGCAGGGGTTCCCCTACTTGAACGTTTCCGAAACAACGATGACGGCTCTCACTTCTGCCTTCAACAAACACCGCGCACAACGACTTTACGGAGGGAAATACGACTCTCACCAGCATCATTAGCAACCCCCCCCGGTTGCTGAGCGCTATAGCAAGGACTGGGTGGTCAGACCCTAGACTCTTCTCCACGATATCAATAGACCGAAGGTAGAGAGAGTCCGCTTCCTCGTACTTGCCCTTGCAATGGTGGAGACATGGGCACAATTCAAGTAGAAACATCAAGGTTTCACCAACAGCCTCATGGTGTTCAACGATCGAGTCATATCCGGGATCTTCGGACCTCGCATCTTGTCTCGTACAGCCAACGATCGCCTGTAAAGGGGCTTGGCGTGGGCAAAACTGCGCTGTGCAGCGCAGCGGGGATTAGTGCAAGGGAGATGCCAACCACAACTTGCGAACGGTCACCGAGATGAAAGGTGTAGGTTTGCGCCTATAGTTGATTTGTGGACCCCTTTATCTGTAAAAGGAAGTCTGCGAAAACATGTGACAATATCAGTGTGGCTTGCCGGCGAGCGCCAAACAAAACGTGTCGGAAAACGCGTTTTTTTTGTGTTTGGCGGACCCTAGTCGTTGCTGCCGTGTGACGTGTCGGTGTTATCGGCACAGGGCTAAGCAAAAGCGTGCTCACTTCATAGGCCCTACGTGACGGCCACGGGACCTAAATCTCCATGAACGTACACCGCACGAAACGAGATGCTGACAGGGAGGGATGAGGGAGCACCAAACCCCCGCCCCTTTGGTGTCTGTGTAGCTCGTGGCGGTGTCTGGCTGACAGCGACCTGCATAGATACAAGGACTAATAACGTAGCCACCAAACTAAAAAGGGGACGAATGATGTCCAACGAGAAGAACCAACGGTTGCAAGACCTGAACCGGCTCCGAGACAACCCTTGATTGAGCCCTTCAGGAGAAACGTATTCTGTGCTCCGCTTCGCTTCAACACCATCAGAACGTCATAACCCGAGGGGAAGCCAGCGTCAAGTCCGGTGCATGCCAAGCTTGGACAGGAAAACAGAGGAAAATGCGCGGCTCGGCGCTCATCAAAATAGGACGCGCATCGGCGACACCAGTATAAAACATACTCCATACTAAGAATACTTTGTTGACACCGAGCACCGTCTCTCGCACATCGCTATCAGCTCCAAGGTAACATCTCGTGCCAGAGAGTCTTCTACATATAGTTTATAGGGCCAGACGCAATTCCCTAGACCAAAGTGTACGAGGCTGCTTGATCGTTTTTGAACAATTCAGGTTCCGTGCTACAGTAATGGCACTTACTGTAGAGGATGGCACCACGAGAAATAACGTTAAGAAAGCCAAGCTGGGGCTTACAGGCAAGGTTATAAATTCGGGCGCCGTTACTCTTATTTTTTCGTTTTTCTGTTCTTCCCATGTGTTGTCTTTTCCTTTTTTTTTCGCTCTCCCCCCTAGCCGGAACTCAGATCCGGGGTCGCATAGCAGGCACCCCCTCTCCCCTCCCCACTACAGTTGATGCCTTGAGTTATTATAGCGATCATAAGTCAGGCGGTCCTTCCTTCGCCGAATAGCACCTACCCACGCTACGCGCTCTCATCGGTTGGTTCCCTTATGTGTTTGCAAATATATTCACAAGCTCATCACGTGGGATTCGAACTCACGAAATCAACGCTAGCAGCATGCGAGGGAAAGCCGTATTAGACAACCGGGGAGAACGCTCTGAATGTAAAGCGTATAACGAATTTCTTCTCAGATAATCAACTCAGCTTGAGCCAGCTTTCCTGTTTCTAACCTTTAATAGGTATTTCCTACGCGTTAAGAGCATTTTTAGTTTTGGTGTATCGTACGATTTTCCGGGAGGCTTGCTTCGCAAAGACGAACCGGCGAAAAACCAAGAGTTAGGCCTAGAAAATGTACATGATGTTTTATATTCGGTTTTCCGTCTGTTAAGACCCACACGTCCAACAGCAATAAACAAACGGTGCAGAGGAAAAATCGACGACGAAATTCCATGAATGTTCCCGGAAAGTATTCGTTCGTACCTGTGCCTTCAGCACGCTCGCCCGGTTGTTCAGCGACATAGCATAGCTGGGGTGGTCTTTGCCGGTGGTCTCACCACGAAGTTTGAGGACTCGAATGCACAGGAGGTCTGCCTCTGCATACTTACCCTGGAAAGTGAGGACGAATTGCGATAGGAGCGAGGTGAATCAAGGCTGGCATAACTTACTGCGGGGGAAATACTGTGTCAGAAAACTCCGCACGCCCTGGTCGATGAGCGCTGTACCCAAATACTGGCGCTCGCGGCCTAGGTTCTTCCTCTTCATCCTAACAGCTCGAAGATAGACGCGACCAAGCCCCGCGTACCTTCCCCGACCTGGCAGACATGCGATGAGCACAATCTAAGATGAACCATCAAGGACGGTCAATAACCCCCCTGGGTTCTAATGATTCAGCAATATATATATCCAGGTGCTGCCGACCCAGCACCTTCTCTCGCATGGCCAACCATCACGATCGTCTACAGAAGTGGGTCAGCCTCAGCGAACGTGCTCTTGTGTAACAGGTGCAACAGGCAGTGAGTCGGTGTTAGGGGGCGATCCATCGAAACTTGAATACGACCTCCGACGCATATGTATGTCATGTAGTATGTTGGTTACATAGCGCTACCCACCAACAATAGCCTTAGTCACGCGACTCAGTAGGTTCGCGAGTGATAATCTAAAGCCAACAACATTTTACAGTTCCGAGCTCGTTGAATCTCGCCATGCTACATTTGTATCTGGGGATGTGTCCTCGCCACGGACTAGTATCAGTGTCCAGGAGCACACAAATCATAGCCATTCGTAATCTCTCCAGCGCGCATGCCCGAAATTGATAAATGTGAGGTATGCGAGAATCGAAGTCACCACCCTTATTTTGGTAGTTGGATATAACTATCAACTAGCCTACGTAATAGCGCGACTAAATAAGCTGGTCGGTAGTGCTGTATAACCAACACACGTTTGTAGCAAGATACAGGCGCGACGTGGATCGTGGAGTTCCACGAGTAATGGGGTGTTTGGTAGCGGGGTAATGGAAATGTCATAATTTTGCACTTGCTTTCATCTGTGCCCCGATGTTCACGGTATGGACCTTTGTGGAGGCTGGATGTCTTCTGCGTGGCTTCTGTGGGCCCCATCTGCTGGCGTTGGTAAGGGGGTCTACATGAAGAGATACCTGGCAACACAATTGGTTTACGTAGATGATCTTCCAAGCCTCTGTACCTCTACTCCACTCCACCGCATCACAGCTGTCTGGGCTTCAGGATCAAAGCAGCAGGGTCCTACTCCTAAAAAATTCCTGGACTTTGCCCTCAACTCTCACCTGTGTTTTCAACAGCAGCGCCCTGTCGTTGAGCGGTTGACCGAGTTGCGGGTGATCAGGCCCGAGGGCCTTCTCATGTATGTCGATTGCCCTCAAGAACAAGGGATCCGCCTCGTCATAGTTTCCCTGCCAATAATCGGGCACCGAGCGCTGGATGAAAATCTCTACAGCACACGGTTTTGTTGAACCCAAAGCTTGAACATACACCCGCAAGAGCCTCCCAAGAAATATCCGCAACTCTCATCGAAGCCGTCTACAACCCCCGCGTTGGTTACCGAGAAACTGCATACCCACCAATGTGTCGTGAGGCAAAGCTTCTCCAGGAACAGCGAACATAACCTTATCTTGTCCTGTTGTCGAAATCTGTTTGTGCCCTCTACGTCCAGACGCACACACGTACGGCCCAGACCTATATCCACGACAGTGGGGGGCCCATCTGACTTTTGGCACTCGCAATGGCCTCAAACTTCAACGCCCCCTGTGCCCAGATCGCCGTTTTCAATGTCACCTCATCCACCATAACGCGAGCGAGTTCACTCAGGGCGGTGCCGAGGTCCAGAACGACACGGTTCCACTCCTTGCTGTTCTCCCCATAATCGAGTTTTGCCTGACGACTTTTCCACTCAAGGACAGCAACAATCTGCAGTTAACACACGGGGCGGAGCAGGTGCACTCAGTTCAGCGCACAAAGTAGGGGGTAAGCAGGCTCCTCTGGCCGCAGCACAGAGGCGTTTTCGCTTTGACAATGAGCCGGACGACACGCCGCGCGGGAAACGCGAAACTCAGCACCTCACGCCACTCAGAAAGTGTGCTCACCTTGCGAAGCAACTCCCGAGCCTCCTCGAATTTGCCAGATTGGATCAGCAACGAAATGCAAGCGGTGTTAGTTGAACACCAGTTTGCTTCGGACAACCGCGTCATTAGTTCAAGGGTCCCGGGCTCCAAGTTCTTGAACAGGTGTGAGGCCCTCATGTCCACCGTGACATCGAAAGTGCGGGACCACTCGTACACCTCATGTTGGCCGTATTTCAGGGAGTAGAATGGTCGGAGATGTAGCTGGATCTCACAGATATGGCCTGCTGCGATGACGTTCACTTTGACGTCCCTATACCCATTCTTCTCGTAGTTGCGTATGAAGCCGTTGGAAACGCGCAGTATATCACCCCCCTGGAAGAAAGAAACAGCAGACGCAGCAGTACGTGTTTTAAACCACACGCATGGGGAGCGCCAAACCAAACGCGTTCCACAAAATCCTCATATTGCTGGACATGGCGGGCAGAGCAAGCCGAGGTCATCATGGGTAGTACGCGACAGCGCTTGCTTACGAACTTCTTAGTGAACAAATTTTCCATTTTTGGCTCGACCTTCGTGCGAACCTTAAGAAACCCATATACTATATACATCTGGACACACACTGCCTCACACAAGAACCCAATTCTGGTCCAAAATGATGTTTCATCAAGTAAGTGTCACGTACTGAGACCACACCTTATGGTACCACGTTGTGGCTCGTTCATCATCATCTCAGCAACATGGTGCCAAAGAAAATGCGTGGCCACTCCGTATGGAAACCAATACAGGTCCAGTATGTTCCCAAGATTGGACAATCCAGCTAAAAGGGGTGTCTCGCCGCTATCTCACCCCCGAGACGGTGGCAAGCACAATATGTCACCATATTGTTGCCACGTGTTATTGTTCCGCAAATATATACCTGGTACGACAATATATACCCTCGGGCACTATATACTACATGTATATACCAGAACGATACGTATATTTTGTACGTATGACGTATACCGGGCATTATATACGAGAAAGATACGTAGATAATTTTGAACACATACGAGACTATATGTGTTTTCGACCACAGGCGCTCCTGTTGCTCAGCCTTTATCTTTGGGGTGGCGAATGAATGTCAGGGAAAAAGAGTCACAAAGTGGTACTATAACGCATGGTCTAAGGACTTTGGCAAATCGAGAAATAAAACTCAAATTAAATTCCACAACTGGAATCTAGTGTATACCCTACGAGAACACCACAACGTTACACGAAACCGCGACGATCTAGTCTATAATCGTAGCACGAACATTAACACTACACGCACCTGATCAACCATAAAGCTGAGCAAATCGAAGACATCCGCGAGATCGTGGGGGGTGTCGCAGATGACGGTCGCGCGGGCCATGTCCGTCACGTAACGGATGCCACCCAAAGTCTTGGCCTTGCGCCTCGTGCTCTCCAAGCTCTTGACAGGCGCTGAAACCACCTCCCGCCCAGGTGTTCCAGGAAAAACCACCGACCCAAGGAGGTCGTCTAGGCAGAGCTTGGCGCGTTCGGCTTGCAAAAGGTAGTCCTCGATGGATCCCGTTTCCATCGGCTGCACAAGACCACCTACTGGCAGCTCCTTCTCCTGGATCCTATGCAGCTCACCAAATCCTTCGTCCCGCCGTAGATCGAAGTACAGACCGGTGGAAATCTTCTCGTACTTGTTCACCGCGTCGACTTGGAGGTACTTGAGCAAGTTTACCTTGGCGCTGCGCTCGATGCTCGGGGGAAGTTTGTTCAGTTCATCCTCAAGCCGCAAAAGCGGGCGGATGTCCTGCTTAGGTACGTCCATCTGAGGGATGGAACAAAAGCGGTACGATTGGTCGCCTCTACAGCATTCGGATAGCACACATAAGTTTGTTCTTAAGTATAGTTCGTATATTTGCACTAACTTCTCCAGCTCCCTCGCTTTTCGAAATACAAATCGGGGGTATAACCTATCTGCCCTTCCCACTACGGTGGTGGGTGCCTTCGTTTTCATGGCGACATCAAACCAACATTTCACTCACATATCAGACGCTATCTGCGAGCCCTTTCTTTGCACAATTTATAACGCCTTAGGATGGGGGTCGATTTCGATATCTACCACTACACCACGGGGGACGCCGACAGGGCAAAAGCCCCAGCGAAGCGGAATGACCTCGAAGGGACACTTTTACACTTTCGAATTGAAACCTCCTTGCAAAGCTAGCCTGCCCCACGGCTGGGTGACAGCACCAACCCTACCCGCGGACAAAAACCTATCCGGAGCGATGTTGGGACGTTTCCCTTTGGCAAGTTTGGAAGACACCTCGATTTACGCGTGGTAAATGGTCTAGCGGGGATCTCACGGTAGCATGAGTTTCACACACACACACCATGGCAAGGAGGATCACAAGAGCTACCTTCGACAAAAGCGGGGCCCAGCCGTATCTATGGCCGCCTGGAGCAACACAGCTGTACGAGGCACAGGGAGATTGTAGTCCGGTATAGAGGAACCGCCCGTGAGGGAATACGGCGCAACGCGGGCGCCCAGTCCACCCCTGGAAGACATAACCGAGCATTGTATTACGTGACGACTCTTCGCTGAGGGGTATCGAACAAACTGAAGTAGGAACCTACACGTGGGGGGGAGGGGGGGAGCGACCGCTCACCGACTGGCGGGGCGGCAGGCATTTCAACGATGGCCTGTAGGGGGTTGTGTGATTGGCGACGGGCAGCTCAACGGGGCCTGGTCCGGGGTGGAGTTTGATTGGCGGGCTCGAGTAGTTGCCGTGTTCGACTATTTTTCTGTTTAAGCACCAAAGACAGAGAACACATCAGGGCCCATCCATCAAGTACCGGGCTGCAGGACAGCCGTCGCCGAGGCCGTGCGAACCCAGAGTCTCGGATGCGAACGGCTCGCTGGTTTCCCTGCTGCGCTCCTCTGGTCTCTCGTGTGCTTCCTGTTTCTCGATGTTTCCTACACCAACCACTGACAACGAACTGATTTTACTCTTGGTGGACACTCAAGAGCAACGCTACTACGGCAGTACGACAGAGGAGGTTGTCGGAGGTATAGTGTGTCTACGAGAACGCCACGGTTTTACACCGAAGCGCAGGAGGCGCAGGGGCGACCGCACGCCGACTGGCTAGATGGCAAGCAGGGCAACGGTGGCCAGTGGGGTGGGATGTAGTTGGCGGCGGGCAGGCCAGCGGTGGCTGGTGCGGGGGGGGGGTTGATCGGCGGACTCGTGTACGAGTAGTTGACGCATGTTCTGCGCTTTTCGTACCCGTTACGTTTGATACCTTCGGTTACTTTCCCCCCCCCGTTTTTCGTTCTCACCAACACACACCATCGCACGCAAGTTGACGACAGTTAAATATATCCTACCCCCCCCGCATACCCCTTCCCAAAAACGAGAAGACCAACGGTGCTTGGTGCTATCATGTAGGAGAACAAACAGCACGGTGTCGCATCCCATATACCCCAAACAGACAATGTTATAAAAACGAGAGGCCTCACGGACCCGCACATACAAAAAAAAAAAAAAAAAACAGAGTAGGGCCAGTGCGCACAAGCGCGTGTTGCCGGATTGAACACCATGTTACCGAGCGTCGAGCTAGAGTCTGGGGTTGAAAGGTATGTAGTGCAGTGACCTATCGACTATCACAGGTACTCTTGGTGCAGGGTCACAATGCGGACAGGTGGGCGAGAAGCAAGGAGTGACCGACCATAATTGGCGACGAGCCGAGACGCAGTCGATGAATACGAACACGCTGTACTTGCTCAGAGAAACCTGGAAGGCTTCTGGTTTCCTGTCATGGTGGTCTCCAGACGAGGAATGTATACGTAATAGGTTATGATCTTTGATTGCTTGTTCCAAGGAAAGCGTCCCGGGCAGGGAGCAAGAGGGAAGTAAGAGAAGAAGTGGGAGGCCGTCAGCCGCAACTCTCGCAAGCAGGGGCTGCAAACAAGCATGATCCCTGTTTAATGCGAAGCACAGCTGCTGCTAGAATCAATTGAACTCCTGAAACCGTCTCGGGGAAGCGTACCAGTTCGTCTGCGTGTCGTGCGACATGTTTTGGAACTACGAGCGTAGCACTCGTTCGTATGGTTTGATACACGTAAAATATACTATTGTTACATGGTGGAATAGAGAGGCAGACCTTGACATTATCAAACAGCCAAAACGACAGACTTGGAAAAAAAACATTCTTAAGCAAGACCCGAACCAGGGGATGTATGGATAATTTTTCACAGTACGAGTATATTACACTGTAGTTCGATTTTACCCCATTGAACCACTCTCTACATTACTTATACATTACTATCCTGATAAACTACCTGTACATACAGCAGTGACAATACTACAATCAATCCCATCTGTGATATTTCACAGAGTAGGCCGTCCACCAATGCACACCATCTATCTATCTGGTGTACTACAGTATATATGTGAGTACAAGTACTCAAGGTTCGAGCTGTCACCAGTTTCGAGTCTGTCGTCAACGCCAATGTGAGTACAAGTACTCAAGGTTCGACTCGAAGCTTGCAGCAGTTTCTTCTTTGTATGCGTAGCGTGGAATACACGCCAGGTGTCGGGTTCCAGACTTGACGACAAGTCTGGTCCGTGAGAGTTGTGAGGGATGCGGGCGACGCATCCCATCATACACCAGATGTCTCGGGTCAATATTACCAATCATAGTTCGTCCGTAGACGAAGGATTGTACCGAGATCTTACTGATGAGATCATAGGAGATCTGACGTCACAGTTTGTACGATGAGAGACGGAGATCTCATGACGTGGGAATTGGTGATACCTGCTTGGGAGATCCTTACGGTGATCTCCGGATATATGCAGGTTGGACGAGGCATGGCTCCCACATATATTTTATTATAGTTTACTACAGTACCTGGTATCTGTTTCACTATCTGTTTTACGACATAGCGCACACAAGTTGATGACACAGTTACAAATATCCTGCTGTGCGAGTTCCTACGCGTATTATAGCCACATCTACTACAGTAGTAACCATCTGAGAACGGTACTTTTTTTTTTGTGGGTTCTGCCGATGGCTGTACTGAAAGAACCAAGGCGACAATTCACACGCCGGTTGTGTCCAACAATGCCCTGAGTGAAAATGAAAATTCGCGTTCGCGTCGATTTTTATATTTTTCAGTTTTGCTTTAGTTATAGCCTTGAAATGCTTTTTTTGGTAAGGATTTCAAATGGTCAATTTTCAATATATTTATTTTCGGCTGGCTCAGGAAACCACATTCTAGACCCGATATTGAAAATGTGTTCCCGGAGGATTGTGGTGACAAGCTATACGATCATCATACAAGTTGTATTGTAGTAAAATATCCATTTTTGATGGCGCTGAAAATTTTTCCGTATTAACCCCAAAACGGAAAAATTTTCAGCGCCATCAAAAATGGATATTTTACTACAATATTATACAACTTGTATGATGATCGTATAGCTAATCACCACAATCCTCCGGGAACACATTTTCAATATCGGGTCTAGAATATGGTTTCCTGAGCCAGCCGAAATTAAATATATTGAAAATTGGCCATTTGCAATCCTTACCAAAAATAGCCTTTCAAGGCTATAACTAAAGCAAAACTGAAAAATATAAAAATCGACGCGAACGCAAATTTTCATTTTCACTCAGGGCATTGTTGGACACAACCGGCGTGTGAATTGTCGCCTTGGTTCTTTCAGCACAGCCATCGGCAGAACCCACAAAAAAAAAGTACCGTTCTCAGATGGTTACTACTGTAAATAATCTGTTGTTTGGTATGCTGTATCAGAAACAAAACCCAGATACCAAGTAACACCCGAGCCCGATCAGGTTGAAGGGGATTTGAGCTGGGCGTACCCGAATCTACCTTCAACGTGATTGAATCTCCGTCCGACCGGGTCGGTCTCCAGTCCCGAAACCGATCAGGAACCGATCTCAGGTCCCGACACCGACCAGGAACGGTACCCAGAACGCGCGCAGTTCCGCGAATGGAATGGAGACATCTCTCACATGTACCGGTACATCCCACAGCAGTACTGTAGTAATACTCACGAGAAACACCGCGTGTATACGTACTTGTTCCAGAAGCGATTCATCTACGTACAACCTCTGCAACCTGAAAGTAGCACATGTCGGCACGGGATGCTGGCGCAACTAACAAAGAGCCAGTACGTCGTAGCCTTCTGAAGATTCAACACCGATACGTAAAGAGCCGTCGCCCCGATCAAACGAGCCTAGTCAACTACGAGTACCTATAGTAGTAGTAGTAGTAGTAGTAAGTAGCATCTGGTACCGGTGTGCACAACGACTATGATGATAGCAGTACTGCTGTAGACAAGATACGCATTGTATACAGTATCATATATCTACGAGTATGTGTTGCGAGTACGGCACGTGAGCTGGACGTACATACATACCACAAGTAAGTGCGAAAACTGAAGAACCAAAAAACAGGTTTTAATTGCTCGTAGCGCATCCCAATCTCACCTCTAGAAGCCTGTCGAGGAGAGGACGGAGGAATCCAAACAACCGTTTTTGTGCTATGAGAGTTCCCATTGTATGGCGCTCACCCTTTCTAGCGTGGACGACGTGGCGTGTTGGACGGTGTCTGTGCCTGCCAGAAACACGGCTTGGTGAGTTGGGTTTGTGGCGGAGTGGCGAGCTTCGACAAAAAAGCCATCTAGTCACCGTAACTCCCTCGTTTGTTTAGCTCCAAAGCCAAACATTGCGAAAGGTGGAAACGATCGACTGCACCAGATATAGAGCTTCCCCGCACTGCAGGAGAAATCTACATTGAGGTACTGCCACCCTTGTGTTTTCATCGGTGGGAGAAACAGTAACAACGGCGATCGCTTGCGTCTGTTGACGGGCGGGACATAGAGCCGTTTTTGTTTCAGGCCCGTTCACCAGGGAGCCCATTTCCCACCGGCTTGAAGATTCAACACAGAGCAACTAATAATAAGTATACTGCTGTGAATACTCGTAGCAGTACAGCGGTAGTACTCTAAAATGGCGTTATTTCGGGTCTTTGGTACTCTTCTCGTAGCTGTGTTGCATGCAGCAGCACGTGCGAGTAGTGTACTCGTTCTATCGGATCGCATCGGTACGTGTGTTGTTATGATACTCACACAACTGATAAAATATTATATATGGTGAGCGTTTTTGCTTGTCGGGTCGCATCTTCCGTATATCAGTTAAAAGTTGGGTAATGCTATTTGCGACACCGAGCGCATCTTATTATTTAGCCTGGTTTTTGCAAAAAACGTGAATTTCTGGTCCAAGCTTAGTAGTGGTAGGTGGATTGTAATGTTGCCACACAATAATTAGACTGCGTACTTCGCTATTATATAGCTCGTCACATTTGCGCCTGGGCTTTTTTTCCGATTAAAAAAAATCGATAAACTGACGGAGATATCGGCAAAAATGCGGATCTTGGAGGTCGTTTTGTTCAAGTTTACATTAAATGATTGGGTGTGGGATTTTATTTAGAGGGCGGCAAACGATGAATCAATACCATACGCACAGGGCGTATTTTTCTCGTTTCCTGAAAAACGAAATGTTGTGAGATATCGAGGATTTGTCCAAAAATGACTGATTCTTTTGGCTAATTTTGACCGGTCTTGTAAGGGTATGAGACAAAAAGAGAAAACGACACCATACTCCTATAGGAAGGTCAGAATGGAAAACAAACCGGAGCGCTGACGGAATAATAAGCGAAAACCATTCTTTTTATCGTTCTTTGTCCCTTTTTTCACTTGATTTTAGAGAGTCCTGCTATTTCTTTTTCGCTGGTGGGGGGGGGGGTATATAAACAAAAAGTTGACTTATTATTGTTTCCTGGAATCACAACGGTCCGGTTGGTTTTTCATCCTGAGCTCTGGGGGTAGTGGAGTGTCAGGGAGTCGGTTTGTTGTACACCCTCCGGTCTTGGGGTATATTTCTTTTTTGGCGCGGTGTTGCATTATTACTTGTTAGCAGTGTGAATTTTTGTTTTCGTTTAAAATCTCATCATCGATTCGTCTTCTTGTCTTTGCGATCACGAATACACAATTTTCAATGTCTAACTTTTTTTGTTGAACGCGGTATCGTGTAAAACGTGAATGGAAACAATGTCCCGGATGGACCAACAATGTCCCGGATGGACGACGTAGGCGGCAGCAGAATAAATAAACATGATGAACAACAGTATTTTGTATTGCATTGTTTGCAGAAAAATACCTATGATATTAATAGCACTTACTTGCAGTCTGCCTAATAGGCAGTAAGTATATATGATTTGTATGTGTAAACTGCTATTATTAGTAGTTTACATGTCGCCCCGGTGGTTCAACAGGTAACCACGACGCCTGTTGAATTGGAAGTCGAGGGTTCGAGTCTCCGCATGTATGTATGCATGGAGAATTTTATTCTCAAATGACACCATCTGATCTGTCGGGAGCGCATATTATAGCGTGGGCATGCACAATTCGACGAGAGTTGACGAGGGAAGGAGCGGCTGAAATCTTCTCGCGATAAGAAAACAAGGCACGAACCGTAGTGGGGGAGGAGGGAGAGGAGCCTGCTTTGTGACCCCGGATCTGAGTTACGACCAGGAAGGGGAGAGAAAAGAAGGGCGAAGATAATAAATGGGATGGAAAAAATCAAAATCAAAAACACATATTATATTACTTCATACTGCTTATCAGGCAGATTTACATTAACATACCACTCTGTACCGAAATATAAGCACACTTTACACATAAATATGCAATCAAAACGGTGCTATATATTTCAGTACAGAGTGGCACTGCTTAGGGCGAGTCTTAACGAATGAAAGTTTCCAATCGATTCGATCTCCAATCGATTCCTTTTCTATGAATCGACTCGATTTTGCCACAATTTCCAGTTCAAATCGACAAAAAATCGAGTCGATTCATAAAAAAGGAATCGATTTGGAGATCGAATCGATTGATCTCCAATCGATTCCTTTTTTATGAATCGACTCGATTTTGCCACAATTTCCAGTTCAAATCGACAAAAAATCGAGTCGATTCATAAAAAAGGAATCGATTTGGAGATCGAATCGATTGATCTCCAATCGATTCCTTTTTTATGAATCGACTCGATTTTGCCACAATTTCCAGTTCAAATCGACAAAAAATCGAGTCGATTCATAAAAAAGGAATCGATTGGAGATCGAATCGATTGGAAACTTTCATTCGTTAAGACTCGCCCTTATCAGGCACTGCTGCAAGTACTATTATTAAAAAATATGTAAAAACAATGCAATGCATCTCCGTGTTTATTGATTCTGCTGCCGCCTACGTACGTGCCTGGCATATGAGAATGCTCGTGGACACCTGTGGAGCAAAACATTCAGGTGTCGGGGAACATCACATTGATTCTTCCGCGTGTCTCAGAAGCCACAAGTTCCAACAATAATTCACTCGGAGCTACGTATATAGCATCGTTGATAGAAGCAGCAGCGGAAGCCGAAGCAGCAGCAGCAGGGTCGACGCCGGCCAAGCCGTGCAGCAAGCACGAGAGGATTGAGACCAGGGATAAGGCAAGGAAGGACAGGCGGTACTCGTGGTGTGAAAAGGATAAGGCAAGGAAGGACAGGCGGTACTCGTGGTGTGAAAAGGATAAGGCAAGGAAAGACATCGTGGTGTGGAAAGGATAAGGCAAGGAAGGACAGGCGGTGCTCGTGGTGTGAAACGGATAATAAGGCAAGGAAAGAAATACAGGCGGTATTCTCGTGGTATGAAAAATTGATTGTTTCAGTTTTACATCGGAATATCTGGGAAGAATGTACGTAATTAAATATACTATTACGGCGGGGGGCCATAGTAAATAGGACCAAATATTTTCAGCAAAAACAGGTAAATATATGGTTTTTTGTGTATACGGCAGGTCCTATTTACTATGGTCCCTCGTAATACGTACGCCGCCATCATCTGATCTTGCATATTACTTCGATGCGAGTCGACATGGGAAAGGAAGGGCTGAAGTCTTCTCGCGATAAACATTCAACGCGCGAGCCGTAGTGGGGAGGAGAGGGAGAAAAAGCGCCTAGTTTATATGGCCTCGGATCTGAGCTACGAACGCGACTGGGAAGGAGAGATAACGGAAGGGGCGAACATAATGAAAGGGGATGGGAAGAAAAAAAAAACGAAACAAAATAAAATGGAACGCTCGTTCTTTTGGGCCTACAAGCCAGTTCAAGTATCTATCTATCTTGTTGTTGGCATCTCTTCGATTGCCAAGCTCCGAAACTGGAAGCGATCGTCGCCACCCCCAGGTAGCTTATTATTATTAAGCTTGTTGCATTAAGACTGATTTCCACCTGAAGACACGTTGGCCGCGACCAAATTCGGAACCATATCGTAGGCGACTAAATTCCGAATAATCAACGAATTCTCAGCTTCGACGATTGATGCATCCTCGCCCGTACACGTTTCGCCCGTAAGCGAGCGCATGGCGGGGCTGTAACCCGCCTACAGAGTGGGATGCACACATCCCATCGTGTGAGCGAAAAAACGACATTCGATCGGCCACGAACAGCCTTGTTGCGAGGCCGTCGAAGATTTCTCGAGATTTGTTGGGTCGGAAAAACAACAGCACGAAGCAAGGTATAGCCCTTGGATGAAACCATTGCTGTACAACTACTTGTGATGTGGTGCCTTAGGGCTATATAATGGTTGAGAGATAATTATACGGGTGAAAAGCCTAGTGGCGCTAAGATTATTCTCGTACACAGAAGTTTCTTTTGGTAGATCAGATAGGCAGTATAGCACCGAGGCTTGGTAAGCCCATAGGGATGTTCTGAGCATTCGAATATTCCTAAAGACGAGAGAACTCGTAGGATTAGCGCTTGGAATAACACACTACAGTAATAATGATATTACCCCTTGGTTATGATTTGGTAGTATCCCTTGGACAGAATAGACGATCGCTCTGGAATAGCTAAACACCATAGGAAAGCTCCCTGGGCTACTGCAGCTATCCGATGAACGGGCTGTTAAAGAACTATCGTAATCCCCCGTCTAGCGGTCGATCAACGAGGGCAAGAGAGTCTGCTCACACGCAGGCTCGTACCCCCCCCCCCCCCCCCCGGTCAATGGTCAAATTGACTAAGGCAAGCAACAAATGAGTACGCCCCCCCCTCGCACTCTCTCGTCCTCGCCTTGCCTTCTCTGGTTTCTTACACCTTCTGGCTTCCCAGTATATAGCCTTTTAGTCTCCATTCGTCAGAGGTTTATATAATATAAACAAGAGGTCTCCTGTTTCCTATATCGCAGAGAAGCTTGCTTCCGAGCTCAGCAACGTTCCTGCTTGCCTTCCCTTCCATCTTATATATCGGCAAGCTCTTGGCACTTGACGTCGACGNTGTCTGTACAAAAACACACGGTAGGCGTGGGAACAAGATGGAGCACGCAGCTGCTGTCTGAAGTGCTGCCGGAATGACAGTCCGCGGGCACACAGTGAAAAGAACAGCCAACCAAAGCCATCACGTCAATTGACAATTGCCCGAATCTATCCTGAACGTCTGTGTTAGGCACAGCATTATAAACATCGACACTGATTAGGAATCGTTCCACATTGAAGGGGTCTTCCACGATCAGGCACACAATGAAGGCACCCGGGGTGTCCGCGCACTCGCCATCTCTGCCGCGTCTCTCTACAAAACCAGTGACGTCATCCACACAGACCCAACAACGAAATTCAGGGGAAAAAACGAAAAAAAACAAAATGATTGTCCGTTCGTCACGGGTCGATGTCGTCCGTGCTCCGGATGGCTGCTCCGCGCTGCTGTGCTGCTGCTGCGGCGTGCTGCTGTGATCCGGCGCGCCGCTCCGGTGCCACTTGGCCAGTCCTAGCACGACCACACTCGACCTGCTCCGTCCGTACTCGCTCTCGTTGTTGTCCTTCCCAGTCGGCTCCTCGCTTTCTCCCTCGTTGCACTCAGGGTGCTTGGTCTGGAAAATAAAAATTCTCGCGCTGAAGGGATTGACCAGTCCAACACAGCTCGTCGCCACACGCTCCCTCCTCCTTTGATGGCGAAGCCAGGTTACTGAGACAGTACAGCTCCCTCTAGCAAATATGGAGGCGTTATTTTCCCGGGGATAGGGGAAGCAAAAATACTTTCCTCTGAAAAAAAATATTACCTCGAGCCTTATTACTTTCGGGTAATTACCGCTACCGGGAAATACGCATCCCTGATATAAATAGGTATTTTTACGGGGTAGTGAATAGGACCAAATGCTGTTAATATAAATAGGTAAATATTTAGGATTTTGTGTGTACCGTGGATCCTATTTACCATGGTCCCCCGTACCGTGGATCCTATTTACCATGGTCCCCCGTACTAGTCGTAACTCAGATCCGGGGTCACAAATTGGGCTTTACCTACCTCCTCCCCCACTACGGTTCTTGCCTTGCATTTTTATCGCGAGAAGGTTTCAGCACCTTCTTCCCTCGTCAACTCTCGTCGAATCGGACGTTTCAATTTATTTTTATTTTATTTATTTTATTTTCCATCCCACTTATTGTCTTCGCCCTTCCTTTCTCTCTCCTTCCTGGTCGTAACTCAGATCCGGGGTCACAAAGTAGGCTCTTCTCCCTCCTCCTCCTCCCCCTCCCCCACTACGGTTCTTGCCTTGCATTTTAATCGCGAGAAGATTTCAGCACTTTCTTCCCTCGTCGACTTGCGTCGGATTCCGAACTTTTGATATATGGTATCGAACGTTTTAAAATATATCGTATATATGGAACGTGTTTTTGCCCTCCATCCCCTGGCATCCCCGTGTTTTTTATGCTGACACTGAACGAAAACCTCCCTTGTATCCAATATCGAAATCGTATCGTTTTTGTTTTGTTTTGTTTTGTTTTTTCGACGTTGTATGGAACACGATTTTCGGTCGATATCCAACCCACAACCGTCCTGCTGTTCAGCGTTTACGAATACTGGTGCTACTTTGTCGTTTGTAGTACTATTGAGTGTTGCGTGTCCGCATGTAGTACGTGGTAGGCATAAAATATATATTTATACATGTGTCAGAGGTACTGCTGCTGCAATAGGTGTATATTTCATATTTCATGAATGGTTGTTAGCCTGGTTGGCAGGAAATATTTATGTAATATGTACGTACATACGTACATACCTCGGACGGCGTTTTCAACTCTTACCTGTCTTGTAAGTTAATGTATCGTATATAAGTCTTTCGAGCGCTGAGAGCCACGAATATTACATAGCCCGGTGCCGGTAGGTAACTGTCATTGGCCATTGGCCTCCCCCCCTGCCACGTACGTAGTTACCGTTACCCCCCCCCCCTCAAAAGATACGGTGTCGGGATTGATGTTTGCTGATGATTTCGTTTGCATATCAGAAACACCCGAAGGACTGTAAAAACAAATAGAGAAGGCAATCGAGTACACCAGGAAGTGGAGAGTGACGGCGAACGTAAAAAAGTGCGCAGTAGTTGTATGTAACGAAGATAAGGAGAGTCCGGTAACTTGTAAGTGGAAGTGGGGAGAAGATGAATTACCGATCGTAGACCAGTATACGTACCTTGGCGTAGAAATCTCAAAAGATTGCTCTTGGGATGCACACATAAATACAATAATAGGCAAGGGTAAGGCACACGTAGGCAAGATGGAAGCAGTCCTAACAGACTCGCACCTTGACACTAGAATTAAGAGATGTATACTGATGAATGTGATTGTACCAAAGCTAGAATATGCAGGAGAAGTATGGGAAGGGAACGCGAAGCTCGTAAAACAGCTGGAAACAGTACAGATGACAGCAGCTAAAAAAGTACTAGGATGCTCAAGTACGACGAGTAATACAGTATTGAGAGCAGAACTGGGAATGTACCCACTTAAGACAAATAGAGACGTGCGTAAGTTGAAATGGCAATATAAAGTAAAGAACATGCCAAATAAGAGGTTGCCAGCCATAGCCGATAAAGCTGTATGGGAGAAAGTAACCAAAGGGCGAGCTGGAATATGGTGGGATAGCGTAGTCGAGAAAGTATGGAAGGAAATAGGAAACCAAAAAGAGACGCTGGCCATAGAGAAATTTAGCGGATACAAGACAGAAGTGAAAGAAAGGATAGAAAGAAGGGAAAGGCTAGCACTGAGAAAGAAGGTGGAAGGGGAAGAACACTTAGAGATGTACGGGGGGTTGAGAGAAGGAATAGGAATGAAAAGGTATCTGCACGGCCCAATGGACTTCGCGAAAAAGCTGAAACTGCGATTTCGTGTAGGGGACCTGGACCTGCCAGAAAGAAGAAGGAGGTATACCAGTAGCCGGGAGGAGGAGGAAGTAGAGGCACAGATGTGCCCATGTGGCAAAGCCATAGAGAGTAGAGTTCACATAGTGGGAGAATGTGAAAGGTACAAGGAGGAAAGGGATGTGCTAGAGGAGGAGATGAGGAAAATAGACGAGTGTGACATGGAGCAGTTTGGTACACTAAATAGTAGCGAGAAAACGATCGCTATCTTAGGAGATAGATGGTGGCCACAGGCGGCGAAGCAGGAAGGGGATAAGATTAGCAAAAGGTTTCTCTGTAATATATGGAAACAACGTAATGAGCGCCCAAATGTTGGAGGTGTCTCTATTAGGAGTAGGAACGGTGCTCCGTCTCGAAAGGGATGCGTGGTCAATGGTCAAATGACTAAGGCAAGCAACAAATGAGTACGCCCCCCCCCCCCCCCCCTCAATCAACCTTGGGTGGGCGTGTCTTTCCCAACGTTGATCGTAGTAGCAGCGGAGCGGACGGTATGGGGCGTTGGAAATGGCGAGAGGCGTGAGCCGTCCAAAAACTTCAATTTTGAACGAAAACAGGAAAAGGTGTGTTTTTTTTAGCGCGGGCCACCCTAGATTTTTTAAGTCTAACGAAAGCATGAGAAAGTGTAGATGTCTTCGTATATACCAGATATGTGTTTTTTTGGTCGCCCGAGCTGTCAATATGATGCTGGTTTTGTTCTTTCGGTTGTTTTTGTGTGGCTTTAAAAAAAAAAAATGGTTGGTTGCCGGGTTGTTGTTTTTTTGGGGTTACTGCTGTTAACTTTTTGTTTGATTGAAATATATACATATGAGAACCATATACAGCAATACACAGCAGTATAATAGTTCCCAGGTGTTTAATACTGCAAGATGAATACTGTAACTTGAATAGCTCGCTGCTTGCCTCTGCTCCTGTTTGTTGCTGTTTGCTTGTTTGTTGTTGCGTTCTTCTTGTCGCTGCTGCTGTTGTTGTTGCTCATCCGGCAGGTGGCTGGGGTACGCGTGCAAGCGGTGGCAGCCCTCCGGCCGTTCCAGTTCGCCCTGGAAGAGGACGAAGACGAGGCGGTGCTCCAGGACGACCGCGTCCGGGCCGAGCTCATGAGGGCGATGATGAGCGACAGCAGCCCGGACGTCCGGCAGGCGGCGCTGGTTGCTGTGGACAAGACTGTGGGCATGCTTGACCAGGCAAGCGGGGAATGTCTAGGGCTGGGCACCGGCACCGTATGCACTGGCAGTAGTAATCTACTGATTGACCCGGCCAGTGTATTCGCCAGTAGGTTTTTCTTTATAGATGTCCAAGAAACACGCCATATTATAGTACGGAAACCCACCAATGCGTTTCGGAAGAAGAGGAGAAAAGAGGGACACTTTACTCCAGCAATCCAGTATACTGATTGATTTTGACGACAGTATACATCGCTGCTGACTGAGTCAGCCAGTGCCCAGCCCTAGGAATGTCTCTTCTGTGCTGTAGTGCCGTCTTTGCCTTGCTTCTCGAGCTCCCTCCCTTTCGTCCGGGGTCACCTAACTAGCAGGCGTTTCCCCCCCCCCCCCCCCCTATATACTACGTTGTACCAGCTACTACTTTATTATTTCGGGAGAAAAAGAGTGTAGCATTTTTCTTCCCTTTTTTGTCCAACTCACGTCGAATCGTGCATACACGTACAAACACACGCTGCTTTCGACGATATTGACCATGCACCCTTTTCGAGAAGGGGCACCGCCGTTCCTACTTGTAACAAGAGACACCGCCAACATTTGCTCATTACACCAACAATAGTATGTACCAGGTATACTTTTTTTTCTCATGTGTGCGTAGTGGGGGTGGGGGGGGTACTCTATATCCATGCATGGCCGTAGTCGTACGCCCATAGCCCCTCGTATCTCTACAATGCCGGGACGGAGCATGTCGGGTTTTCACGGATCAGGCAGACGTTGCTTGCACCAAGCGCGAAGCGCCGTGAGATTGTCGGCAAGTCACATGAAGGGTGATCTGCATCCTGCTATAAACCCCGTGTGAGGCGGACTTGCATATGTGGATGACAGCTTCAATGAGTTGGTGTAATTTCCGGTGTGGCCACTTCCAGAGACAGCAATGGGAGTACTATGTAACTGCCTCGTGGGTGCCTCACCATACACAAAACTACGTGACACGATCATTCCCTTTGTGCGGAGTGAAGATTTTCCACCCCGAACAAATTATCTAACTCGACCGCCATCTGTAATCGACCGTAGGAGAAAAAGAAAAGAAAAAAGAGGCTGGTGGTCTAGCTCACGTAGTGAGCGGCATGTTTTACAGCAGTGTCGTTTCCAACCGACGCCAACTCAACCTGTATATAAGGCAGGGTGAGGGTCTAATGTATAGTGCAATGTTCGGCGTTGTCCCTTATGGTCTTATGGTCATGTTTGTCGTTGTGATGTTGTGACGTGGGCGATTGATGGAATTATTTGATTGATTTGATTGGTTGGTTGGTGGATTTGTCCACCATCTGTCCCTTCTTGCTCTCTCTTCGCCCACCCGCGTTCGTAGTTATATGCCCTTCGTACGTACTCAAGGATCAAGAGCAGAAGAAGAGCAGGGCGGGACGGGGCGGGTGGGGCGGCCTAATGTCGAATTCGGCAAAAATTGTCAGGAGAAAGCAACGTTCACCCCTTGATTGAAAGACAGCAACTTTGCCTTGACATGCCTTGACTGTATGCACCAAAGTGCTCGGTTTTCGTGTGGACCACTCGGCCCTACACCCTTTTTTGACAGCGTACGCTTTGCCTTGCTTCTGAGATGTCTCCTGACGTATTTGGTTTTCGGCTCTCTGCTGCTGTGTTTTGTCGGTTGTTTTCGTGGTTGATGTGCTTCGTTGGTCGGTTGATTTGAGTGGTTCGATAGTTGAGTGGTTGCCTGGTCTACCCATCCCTTCATCTCTCCCTTCTTGCTACTTCCTCCTCTTATTGTTGTCTGTTTTGTGCCTCCGGCTTCCGAGTTATTTTGGTTGTGCTACGTGGCGATTTTTTTTGTTTCCATATATGTATTTTCCCCGTGGACCCACTGTTGTGGCCTTTTATGACCGACCACCGACCACCGCACTCCGGAACCAAACGGGAAGTTGCGCGATTTGATTCGCACTTAGGGCGAGTCTTAACGAATGAAAGTTTCCAATCGATTCGATCTCAAATCGATTCCTTTTTTATGAATCGACTCGATTTTGCCACAATTTCCAGTTCAAATCGACAAAAAATCGAGTCGATTCATAAAAAAGGAATCGATTGGAGATCGAATCGATTGGAAACTTTCATTCGTTAAGACTCGCCCTTATCAGGCACTGCTGCAAGTACTATTATTAAAAAATATGTAAAAACAATGCAATGCATCTCCGTGTTTATTGATTCTGCTGCCGCCTACGTACGTGCCTGGCATATGAGAATGCTCGTGGACACCTGTGGAGCAAAACATTCAGGTGTCGGGGAACATCACATTGATTCTTCCGCGTGTCTCAGAAGCCACAAGTTCCAACAATAATTCACTCGGAGCTACGTATATAGCATCGTTGATAGAAGCAGCAGCGGAAGCCGAAGCAGCAGCAGCAGGGTCGACGCCGGCCAAGCCGTGCAGCAAGCACGAGAGGATTGAGACCAGGGATAAGGCAAGGAAGGACAGGCGGTACTCGTGGTGTGAAAAGGATAAGGCAAGGAAGGACAGGCGGTACTCGTGGTGTGAAAAGGATAAGGCAAGGAAAGACATCGTGGTGTGGAAAGGATAAGGCAAGGAAGGACAGGCGGTGCTCGTGGTGTGAAACGGATAATAAGGCAAGGAAAGAAATACAGGCGGTATTCTCGTGGTATGAAAAATTGATTGTTTCAGTTTTACATCGGAATATCTGGGAAGAATGTACGTAATTAAATATACTATTACGGCGGGGGGCCATAGTAAATAGGACCAAATATTTTCAGCAAAAACAGGTAAATATATGTTTTTTTGTGTATACGGCAGGTCCTATTTACTATGGTCCCTCGTAATACGTACGCCGCCATCATCTGATCTTGCATATTACTTCGATGCGAGTCGACATGGGAAAGGAAGGGCTGAAGTCTTCTCGCGATAAACATTCAACGCGCGAGCCGTAGTGGGGAGGAGAGGGAGAAAAAGCGCCTAGTTTATATGGCCTCGGATCTGAGCTACGAACGCGACTGGGAAGGAGAGATAACGGAAGGGGCGAACATAATGAAAGGGGATGGGAAGAAAAAAAAAACGAAACAAAATAAAATGGAACGCTCGTTCTTTTGGGCCTACAAGCCAGTTCAAGTATCTATCTATCTTGTTGTTGGCATCTCTTCGATTGCCAAGCTCCGAAACTGGAAGCGATCGTCGCCACCCCCAGGTAGCTTATTATTATTAAGCTTGTTGCATTAAGACTGATTTCCACCTGAAGACACGTTGGCCGCGACCAAATTCGGAACCATATCGTAGGCGACTAAATTCCGAATAATCAACGAATTCTCAGCTTCGACGATTGATGCATCCTCGCCCGTACACGTTTCGCCCGTAAGCGAGCGCATGGCGGGGCTGTAACCCGCCTACAGAGTGGGATGCACACATCCCATCGTGTGAGCGAAAAAACGACATTCGATCGGCCACGAACAGCCTTGTTGCGAGGCCGTCGAAGATTTCTCGAGATTTGTTGGGTCGGAAAAACAACAGCACGAAGCAAGGTATAGCCCTTGGATGAAACCATTGCTGTACAACTACTTGTGATGTGGTGCCTTAGGGCTATATAATGGTTGAGAGATAATTATACGGGTGAAAAGCCTAGTGGCGCTAAGATTATTCTCGTACACAGAAGTTTCTTTTGGTAGATCAGATAGGCAGTATAGCACCGAGGCTTGGTAAGCCCATAGGGATGTTCTGAGCATTCGAATATTCCTAAAGACGAGAGAACTCGTAGGATTAGCGCTTGGAATAACACACTACAGTAATAATGATATTACCCCTTGGTTATGATTTGGTAGTATCCCTTGGACAGAATAGACGATCGCTCTGGAATAGCTAAACACCATAGGAAAGCTCCCTGGGCTACTGCAGCTATCCGATGAACGGGCTGTTAAAGAACTATCGTAATCCCCCGTCTAGCGGTCGATCAACGAGGGCAAGAGAGTCTGCTCACACGCAGGCTCGTACCCCCCCCCGGTCAATGGTCAAATTACTAAGGCAAGCAACAAATGAGTACGCCCCCCCCTCGCACTCTCTCGTCCTCGCCTTGCCTTCTCTGGTTTCTTACACCTTCTGGCTTCCCAGTATATAGCCTTTTAGTCTCCATTCGTCAGAGGTTTATATAATATAAACAAGAGGTCTCCTGTTTCCTATATCGCAGAGAAGCTTGCTTCCGAGCTCAGCAACGTTCCTGCTTGCCTTCCCTTCCATCTTATATATCGGCAAGCTCTTGGCACTTGACGTCGACGTTCAGTGACTGCTGAGCTCGGAGCATCTTCATCCCTCTTCCAAGGAACCCTTCCCTCTGCATGTTAGGCTTTCTTTCTTTTTTCCCCCCTTCTTTTCTACGTACTTTAGAAGTATGTAGCTGTATCCAGCCAAGGTTGGATCGGAGAGTCTTTTTTAAAAATATAATTTCTGTTCCTTTTAGCTTCGTAGTGCAGAGTAGCACATAACCACCATGTACACCAGAGAGCGAGGCAACATGTACTGCTTCCTTTGTGCTGTACACATACGAGTAGACGCGTAGCCATGTGAATACATCTATTATAACAGTAGAAGTACCAGCGATCACTTCTTCTCCCGATGAGTTTTGGAACACACACGCACGATCACCTCAGACTCAGTAATGGGTGCGCTCTGACCCACTGCAGTATCAATTGGGGCATACGACCCGAGAATGCCGATATTTTCGTGTTGTTTTTTCACCAGACCGAGCTCTAGCCGCGAAGATGATCAGACCACTGTAGTAGTGCGCCTGCGTGTCGGCGGCGTAGCAAACCTGGAGAGCGTACTACCATACACCTCCCCACCGTGTGAGCGAAGAAATGAGCTTGATCGGCGACGAACAGCCTTATTGCGAGGCTGGCAAAGAGTGGAGCTACTTCATCGATGTTGAAAATCAACGCTGACGCCCTCGGGCCTTTTGTGAGCTGATGCTACTGTACGACGATATGAAACACCATCATTGTCCCCTAGATCACGGCTTGGCAACCCATGCGCTAAATGTCTAAACAGCTAGTACCGCCAGCGCACGAGAGAGAGTGCGTGGCGGGACTGCAACCTGCCAGCAGAGTGGGCTGTACAACAACATCCCATCGTGTGAGTGAAAGCATGAGCTCGACCGGCCACGAGTACCCTTGTTGCGAAGCCGTAGAAGATTTCTAGAGATTTGTTCGATCGAAAAGACAGCCAGAAGCAAGGTATAGCTCTTAGATTAAACAATTGCTGTACACTGTATACTTCTCTATGTCGCAGTATAAGTACGTAGAACGCAGGGAAGGAAAACGGATGGAACTTGCATATTGTTTTGTCTGATTTGACCTGGTAAGATATGAGAAAGGAACCGTACGTGCAGCTTGCTATGTCATTTATGGTATTGGTATTAAAACACAACCATTTTGAGTTTCAATCAATTTGAGCGTTAATTTCGAAGTACTGTAGATCAGCCTACGTAATCGGTCTTTTGTTGCCCCCACCGCTTCCGAGTCAATCCTGATCCTATATGGAACGAGATATGATCTGCTACCCCCCCCCCCCCGCTGAGGTTGGTCCGACCCGAGTCGCTCTGCAAAGACAATTCAGGAGCTACTGTAGCCGCGGCTGAGGAAAGGAGCGGGGGGGGGGGGCACGGAGGGTACGGGAAGGGATTTAGGAGTGCATGGTACTCGGTATTGTTTTTGGCATTGCGAGCTATTGCCGACGTAGGGGCGTGCACTGGTATCACGTTTGGTATTTGATTTGGATTGGGTGTGGACTGATTGGGTGCATTGTTTAGTTGATGGGTTGGAGGCCACACAACTGGAGAATACTTGTGTGTGTGTTCTTCACACTGTGCCCGTCCTGCTGCTGTTTTTTGTGTACAGTAAGCGCACGCGTCTATCCGTGGAAATGCAGCTTGCGATTGTCGCGCTACAGTTTAGTTTGCTGGAATGTTTGGGAATGGCCGGGCTCCTTAAAACTAAAATCGTCCGAATCCCATTATGTTGTCGCTCCATGTTTCGGTTTGTACTTATTAAAACCCCTTAAGAACTGGTGACACGATTTTGGGGGCAACTACTTGAAATTCGTTTGGGACGTTTGTTTCAGTTCTGAATGGGTTAAGGCCACGGTACGTACTGTTCATTGGGTGGTAAAAAATCAAAATCATGGAACAAAAATCGGTTTTCGAGTGAGGTATAGAGCTGCTTAAGTGACCACCCTTACAAGGCAAAAACATGGTTCACCTCTAACGTAGCGTGCGTCCCCCTTTCTCTCCAGACTCATCCCACGGTAGGGGCGTAGCAGATTTTTCTGAGCTCCTCACATGAGGAGCTCAATATCTCACCCGAAACATGACCTCAGAGACATTCGTTCGCGCAACCGATCAAGACTCCCAATCAATGCGGTAGTCCAGAAACAAACGTACCAGTAAAACACTAATAGTGTCCGGTGGTTACTCACGTGAGAAGATCAGCCGGTCAGAAAATGTTGCGCCAAAACGTGGTACCCCTACCGTGGGATTGCTCTCCAGTCAGTTTAGGTTGGGTAGCATGGGTATCCTAATTATTACGCTTGCGTAAACCTTCCCTGGCTGTGCGTTATTATATACGTCAAAAAGGAAGAAAGGGGGATATATCTAATCATGTACTGTAACTACTGTATACCCGGAATCTTCAACATGATAGTTTCGTGCGCATTAGTAAACAAGTTGTAAGACCACCTCTTATGGAACGTTTTTTGAGAGTCGAAAACTTGACGAATTTCGCGGGCTTCAAAAACCAGACGCGCAGAATCGGCCCGCAACTTTATCTAACCCGAATTTTTCAGAATGCTATTGGGGCATGTTCTCATACAAACATTGTTACGCGTACGTGTCCCACAGCGTGAAGTATTGCCGGCCCAGAGATTGGCATTGACATTTCCCGGGCGTATGTCCCTTGTATCATACCAGGTAACACACCGTACACCCCTACGCAGCAAAACTGAGTACTGCTGTCGCTTTTTCACGGTTGGTCCAGGCTCACATAAACCGAAAGCATCACCACCACCGACAATGAAAAGCCCGAAAAAAGCGCATCAAGCACAAAACTGTACCACATTTTATGTACACGGAGCAGCAAGCAGCTAGCTGCTGTTGCAACGCGGTCGCTTGGCGGTACTGCCACAACATAGGTTTGGTGCCTGGAGCAGCAGAGCAGCAGCAGTAGCAGCAGCACGCAGCAGGTCCTCGAAAAACAATAGCGGCTCGTCACCATAACACGTAGACGCAACCACGCGAGCATCACCATGACAAAATATCTAACAAACAGACGAGATGCATCAAGCGCAGCAACACCACGTTTGAGGTATATGGAACAGCAGTAGCAGCTGTAAGCAGTAGCGCCGCTGTCGCTCGGTGGTGGCGGGCCACCGACAGACGTTTGATACACCCGGCAACAGAGCAGCAGCAGCAGCAGCAGCAGCAACAGTATCCGCTGACAACAAACAAGTGGCTCCCTCGACACGACGACTATCATCATGGTATGTCGAGTGCAGAGTGTCTCCGTCGCCTTCGGTTGTGAATAAAATATACCGGATATACACTATTAATAAATTGCCGACTCCTCGACGGAGCTGAATACACTATATTGTGCGGCGGCTACTGTTTTGTATTAATGTTGGTCTGGTACCATCGATACTATTAATACTATACGGCTGACGTGTGCGTTGTGTGCGTTGTATTGTCAACTGTACTGTTGCGATGTGTGCGATGTGTGCGTTGTTCGATCTCTGTTATCCCTTTATTACATCTGGCAAGTGTGCGAGCCGTGTTTCGAAATGCCAAAAGCGCATGTACCTGTGGATCTCTGGGAAACATCAAACGTCGGTGTTCATGTTGTAGGGTTGTACCGAAGTGTGTAAATATTGAGAACGTGTTACACTGTAGTTTCCTGGTCCAAAGAATGGCAAGCCACATGTTTTATGGTTAACCGCAGCACCGCTCGGACCACGCTATCCACTGACGTGCAGGTACAGCAGGGATGGACACGAATAATGTGGCAGTGGCTTTTGGGTTCGGTATTTCTGGCGTGGTGATCTCGGCGCTTGCTCTACTTCAAACGCAGAAGGCCATCAAATTGTCTAAGCGAGCTATCCTCCAAACAGAACAGGCCAACGACCTCTCTAAGCTCGCTTTACTACAACAAACAGAGGAGGCCAAAAACGCGGACCACAAAGCCCGCCTTATTGACAGAGCCGCCTCGCGCTTGCAAGCGTTTGAGGACATCTCCGGTTCCGAAAACATGGCCCTCATCACAAAGTACAAGACTGATCACGGTGGAAAGCAGGGTGGGTACTACGAGCACTTCCGCGAGAGCGAGCAACTCGATATCGAGGTTGCTCGGAGCAAGCTGGCCAAGTTCTGGAAGGTGACCATTCAGCTGTTCGAGCAAGAGGCACTGCCGGACACCTTCTTCGACAGGGGTCAGTGGCTTCGATGGGGGGATCGCTACAGGCAGTTGGTGGAGCCTCTCGACGTTGCTAGGGTACTACCGGGACGGGTTTTTCGAGGAAAACCAACTAGAGTACAACGAGGCGACCAACCGCCCCAAGCAGTATCGTTTTCTGCAGCAGAAATGGGAAGATGTTAAGCGTTCAGACGAGGAAGTAAAGTGTGCAGTGAAACGGTGCGTCGGAATTGAGCAGGAGCGGCGAATCCGGTTGCAACAGACTGAGCCTGTGCGCTAGCGACGAAATATTTATTATGGCATGTTTCCACGTTGTCCTCGGCTCTAGGTATGTGCGTGTTGTAAGAACAGCGTGTAGAGGCCAGACTGAAAGGCTGGTGTACGCAAAGAAGGATTGATCGTGATTTTTGGGAAACAAGATGAATGGCCTGCTATTTATAGCAGACGTACAGCCAGTCGACATCATAAAATATCATTCATTCGGTGTTGAGTGCTCGTTGGCCGGAGGTTGGACGGTCGGACGGCGGCGCGTGGGGGTTCGACAGCACCGATGGATGTTACACCTATAACAGATGTATACTGTAGGTGTATATACATGGTTTCTTTGGAAAATTGTTATAAGGATTACCCTGGGCTGGGTAATCGATCGATCTTTTACCCCAATAGCTCAGCAGGTAATACCCTCACATTTGACGTCGTCGAGGACACGGGTTCGAATCTCACTTCGAACGTTTCTGTTTTCAGAAACGCTTGCGCGTGCGTCCCCAAATAACTCGTCTCCCTGGTTCCCCAGGTACTGAAACGAAGCGGGTAGGTCAACGTACGGCCGTATCCGGTACCGACGTCCCAAATATCCCGCCGTTCAGAGGGGGGGTGAGTGATATAAGGATTACCCTGGGCTGGGTAATCGATCGATCTTTTACCCCTATAGCTCAGCAGGTAATACCTTCACAAAATGCAGACGTCGTGAGGCGCGTATAATGTGTGGTAGGTAACGACAACGATGCGTTCGGGCGTATCTTACTATATATTGGCTTTTCTTTCGTCGAAGTTGTGGTCGCGCTTTGAGCGTACTGTCCATGCTTGGATTCACACGGGTGCACCCCACGGACGAAAACGAGGGGGTGCTCACGCGTGCTTGTAGTGTCTGAATGTAACCCTCGGCCTTGCTGTTATTAATGGTTTGCTGTCGTTGCCACGCCGAACGAACGGTTAGGCCCAGGCTTCCATTAGATGTCTTAGTTTAGCATGGAACTAAGCCCTATTCCCCTCGTACCAGATAGTCTGTATCGGGGCATTAATTAGGTGTTGCGGTGTTGCGCTGGCGCGACATTTGAGTAAAACAACTGTTTTGCGCAACAGTCGCCGCGAGGCTGGTTGCGGGCAGCGCAACACGCGATTTTGGGCGCGCAACATTTTTCGCCGTACTCGTAGGCGTTTTTTTGTTGTTGCGCGTTTATTTCGGCGAGAAAAAGTTTGGGGGTCTTTTTTCTAAATCGCCGCACGAGGAGTTTTGTTTTAAACCTTTTTTTTTAATGTATTTCGCCGTAGGAGTATACTTTTTTTCCAAGCACCTTTTGTCCATTTGGGCGTATGCAAACATCGTTTCGGCCCCTTGTCCTATTCGCCATGGTAGAAAACGAACATTAAACACCATTTTCTATTCGCCGTACGAGGGTTAAAGTCTTTTTTAGGCGCTTTTTTATTCGCCGTAGCCAAAAATAAGTTTAAAGGGTTTTGAGGCGTATATTCGCGTATTTACCGCATTATGTTGCTCCTCCGGCGGCCCTCCTGCGCGCCGCACTCTTTATTCCGCTATATTGTTTTTTTTCCATGGAAGCGGCGGAAGCTTTCACGGAAGCTTCCGCGGAAGTCCATGGAATTTTCCGTAGAAGCTTCCACGGGGACGGTGGAAGCTTCCACGCAGGCCGTACGTGCTTCCGTGGAAGATTTCGACGCTGCCGTTATGGAATATTCCGTGGATGCTTTCGCAGAAGCTTCCCCGGACTTTCGTGGACGATTCCGTGGAATCTTCCGCGGAAACTTCTGTGGAAGCTTCTGTGGAAGATTCCACGGAAGCTTTCGTGGAAGCCACGGAAATTTCCATGGAAGCTTTTATGGAAGTTCCGCCAAAGGTAACTCCATGGAAGCTTCCACGGAAGCTTCCGTGGAAGTATTCGTGGAAGCTTACCACCACTCGTCCACCAAAGAAAGTGTGATCCCATCACACCCCTGATCCCACACAAACAGGCCCCGCCAGGATGTGTTCCCATAAGAGCCTTCTTCATAAAAACCGTGGAGTGAGGCGAAGCCGAATGGAGCCATCCTAGACCTGTCCAGGTGCGAAGCACAAGGTCAACTCCCAGCCTCGCTCTTTCCACCACGGGTTCGAATCGCGGAAGTTTCCGCCGCTTCCACGGAAGATTCAATCACTTCCAAAGATGCTTTTCAGTGCGAGTATAAAGAAAAGCAGATGCGGCTGGTGTCACCGGCGGCACAAACGCGGCTCTCGGCGCCTGGTCACCCGTCGTGGTGGTCGATGAAGCATATTCCAGGTCGTCCAAAAATGGTGTCCGCCTCCTGGAAGCACATCCGAGGCACGGGAGTCTCCATCAACCGGGACGGGTTGGCGTTGTCGGGGCAGAACGCCTGCATACCGCCAAAACAGATGCGAAAAGTGCGAAGAAATCCGGATGCCGGCAGAAGGGGGTTACAGCAGAATAGTCCAGTGGTACTAAACACAGCGTTAGTTCGGCCAAACTTGGAACTACACGCGCACCGCATACGTAGTAAGCCGACTGAGCAAGGAGATACACCATGATCTACAGCACGTCTCGATCGATCGCGGCGTCCAGTCGATCTACTATTGAGGATAACTGGCGTCGCAAAACCTGCCCCCCTTGCAAGGAAAGGACTACCATCACGCACACGAAGCCCTGTCGCCGTGGAGAGTTACTTCATTAAAACTTCGTGGTAATCGCGTTCCGCTGGCGTTCCATCGTAGAGTGATGGCTGGTTGTGGCAAAAACAATTTACGCACTAGAGAAGGAACCTGGTTACCTGCGAAAGGGTTGCGAAAAAAAGGCACGGCACGATCCTCGGGGAATACTGCATCTCGAGGTTTGCAAAAACATTAGCCTACAGGTTTGACGCATGCTACGATAGAGGTGCACAATGTTTTTGCCTTGGAAGGGTGGTTACTTGAAGAGCTCTGTACCTCACCCCTTGAACTGTTTTGTTAAGGAAAGTGAAAGTGCTATCCGATAAATAATCCCATGGCCGAGGCAAACAAGGAACAAGATGGCAACAAAATCATAACAGTCCGCCCCGATTTTGGGTCAAGCAGCTCGATCATTCATAAATAAGCTCAGCCAAAAAGTGCTCTCTCTATCGTAGATAGCACGCATCGTTCACAGATTCCTTGCAAAACCGATACGGGCAAAAACGTGTGTTTTCTGTCGGAAAACACGCATGCCGTACTATGCATGCTCCTGTCGTAAAACCCGTTGGCAGAAGAAGTCACTGGACATCGTGTGGAACTCCTGGAGTGGTCGTCCTGGTCTGCGGTTTTCCCGCCGTGACACCGAAGCAGTAAATAAACTGCGCTCCTAGCATTTACGGAGCCAGTCGCCTAGGGAGGAACGCTAACCCTTTGTTTGCGCTGGTAAAAGCGAAACAGCGTCCGGACTACTGTGCGCGACTTGCACGTCTATCCCACCTCCATTGCGGGGCACTCGCAGGTAGCGTCGCTGCCGCCGCGGGAGGTCAGATGCTGGCCACACTCCAGCGTCTCCTTCTGGGGCTTATTTATCTCTTCTTCCAAGCTATCGCAGTTTATCGCAACGGTTGAACGACCGTCGCGGGCACAGCGTTGTGGCACAAGCCGGTTTTCCACCGACTAAAATCAAGATCCACCACAGCAATGACGCGATATATGTGTTTGCAAATATTGTGCTGCCGGTCAACACGACGAGTGCACAGCAATGTAGGATGGCAATCATGTTGTGGCAGCTATAGCAAGCTACATGCCACTGGCATAAGCAAGCCCTTCACACCAGCAGGAGATGAGCGATAAGAGGGGCCTTACCAACCGGCCACGTAGCTACACTCGTGGGCCCGTGCTCGCAACTCTCGGCCCTCTTGGAAATATAATTCAAAGTACTGTAGTCCTGTGCCTCTTGAAAATTCTCGGCATATACGGCATTCCGTCCGCTCATGGCTTCAAAGTGGACAGTGCACTCCTCGTAGTCGCCTATGACCTGTCAGGCGGGTCATATTCGTGGTGTAGGGCGGCGCGTGGTGTGAACCAAGAACACGACAGTGCAAGGGTTGCACTTGTGTCATGGATGGCAGCAGTCGTGCGACCGTATACGGGTGTAGAGGATGTAATTAATAGTTATCAGACGGACAGGAAAAGCCGAATTGCCCTACCGGAGACGCCGACATGCGGCACTATGACTGGATCAGGGGGCTTAGCCCACTGCAGCTCAAGGCCCCTCATCGCTGATGCGGCCATCGACGCGCACTACCCATCACGCCCCGCTCACGATGCTTCCAGTCGCGCCCACCAAGGCCTGCATCACACATGTTCTTCAACCAAAGCATAGCCCCCTAGTCAAATGACTAAGGCAAGCAACAAACGAGTACGCCCCCCCCCCCCTCGAGTATGGGGTCGCACGTGTCTGGCATCGTACAGCAACACACACGCATGTTTTACGCAGATACTCCCACTTCGCAAACTACAGCAATTATTCATTCCATGGCAATGTACCAGACCGAAGTCGCGTACGTCCGCCCCTTCCCCCTGAGCAATGACCTTGTAGGGGTGGTGGCTTATTGTCTGACCTCCTCACCTGAGGAGGAACTCAATATCTCACCGGGAACGTGACTTCGAAGGAGTTATTTCGCGAAGCCCGACCACCATTTGTATGCGCTGTATGCGCTGCATGCGCTAGTCCTAAAACGAAAAAAGAAACAAGAGTATCGTACTTACCGGTTGCTGCTCACTTGACGAGCTGCAACGCTCAGAAACAAATAATCAGGAGGCTAAACTATCTGCAATCCCTATAGTGGGGTCAGTCTCCTGCCCTTTATTTAACACAAGCCTTCCCCTCGTTCTCCCTCGGACCTTCGCGCGCTCTAAGCGCCGCCTCCTCTGCCCTCCTGCGACCGCCTTCAACTCGCGCTCGAGCTTGTACATCGTGTCGTCGAGAATTAGGCCCCTCGTGCTAGAAGCGCTTGCAGACCCTATCTCTTGCATCTCGCGCTGCTCTGTCCCCGCCTTCAGAGCGTTATCAAAGGCCATGGCCATCTCGTCGTTTGCGTGCTTCTCGTCCTCTAGTCGCTTCTGGACGTGGACCAGCTTTGCGGCGAGGTCGGTCGATTGTGCGGTCAATTTTCGCTTATCGGCCACCGCCGAGGATAGCCTCGAACAAAGTGCTTCTTCTCTCTGCGCTGCTTCCTGGCGTGCCTCGCGCGCCTCTGAGCGGTCAGCTTTGAGCTTGGCGTGCAGGCGAAGGGTAAACGATCGATCGATCGATTATCCAGCAACAGGGTAATACTTCAGGCCGCTCTAGAGTTTTGCGAAGGTGATACTTACTGAGCGACAGGAGTAAACGGTCGATCGGTTACCCAGCTCAGGGTAGTCCTTAAAAAGCCAGCCGGTTATCACCAGAACGCGAATGTTCGCTACTTGTACGTCACCACCGGAGGAGATGGCCTCAAAGCGCGACCCGTTTACCGCCGGCGCATTATTGGTGGCTACTGTGTGTAGTACCTCAAATGCCGCCCACAGCTCGATTGCCGTGGGGAACGGGTCAGGGCTGGTCATGAGGCGTATGGGGTGTAAAGTCGGTATCGACGAAGGGTGTTGTCAGCTCACGAGGCCGCGTGCGACATCAATGACCATGCCATCGCTGGGCTTGAAGATGCGCTCCGCTCCCTGCACCATGGAGACGCGCTGTTCGAATGCGTGGAGAAACTGACTGTGATGATGTGCTCTCTACGGCTATTATGGAATGGTTTAGGTTCTGAGATAATCTTACAGGTCCACAGCCTTGGTGCCATCCTAAGATTATTATCGTGTACTCAATCTCCCTTGGTAGATCGGATAGGCAGCAAGTAGTAGCATCGATGCTTCGTAAGCCCATAGGAATGTACTGAGCATCATAATATTCCATACATACGAGAGAACCTGTGGAATTAGCTTCTAGAATACCACAGGATTGACATTACCCCTTGGACAGGATAAGCGATAACTGAGGAATAGTAAAGCACCATTGGAAAGTTCCCTATAGGCTCTTACGAGTATAGCTACCCATCTAGCGGCCTGCTAGTGAGAGCAAAAGGGCTTCGCTGTCTTGAGGCAAAGCCCTCACCAAGTCACTCTGCCCACTTTCCCTTTTCCAGCTCAATCCAGCTCTTGCCTTTTTTTTCTGTTTCCCGTCGTCAGAGAGTTCAGATAAAACAAGACGTCACCTAAACTGAAGAGAAAGCTGTGATTCTTCGTACTGTAAGCCAGCAACGATCATTCCTGCGCCCGTTCCATCACATATCTCGAGCATCACTACAACATTATACACTGCCCTGCTGTCCTGTATACGGTATACGGTAGATAGATGGTCTACTATTAATACTACAGCAGTGCAGATCATGATCTGTCTGATTGATGGCGTAACCATTTGTTTCGCTTGTTCCTTCAACCCAGCCAGACAGAGGCGAAATTGGTACTTACTTTCATTAATAGCTGCTATTGATCTTGACTCGCTTAAGTGCGAAGTACGATATTACGGTGTTTGTGTATGTGATCTTTCTTTCGACAAGGTGCAAGGCAATTATTCATTCAGAATGAAAAAAACTGACAAAATTGGTCGAATACCGTCAATATCGATGATTTAGGACTACTATTATTACTGTAGCCCCCACCTGCTCGTCCCTTTCAGCTTACGGCCGTCATCAATGATGTTGCAATATTAATAGTAGGATGCCGCAATTTGAACACTTGACTGACCGCACCCCCACCCTGAAATCAGTATAATAAGGCGATAAGAGGCTTTGACGCGCCCAGAAAGGATGGTCTCTTATGAATACCAATAGTACCACCAGTATAATTTTCCCCTTCGTAGACCCTAAATGGCCCATGAAAAATATCGGTCCTTCATGAATGTCAGCCTCTCTCTATTAATAGTATGCACTCTTGTCAGAACGAAATATCAAGAAAAAAACATATCCTCACGTAGTAGTATGCCTTGAAAAAAATGTATGAATTATTACTCCCACCTCCGACTCGACGGATATCTTCTACTCAACGGATATATCGCTGATATACCGGCGTGACTCTCTCGAATGTCACTGTCACAACAGAAACAAAAACCACACGATGACTGCTGCACGCACAACACACCACTGCTACCATGCTACAGCAGCACGTTACGACGCTTCGCAACCCTCTTGGAAACCCCATGTGTCTGTATACCCCTCTGCACGGAAAGCGAATACATAAGGACCGTTCACAACGTATCAAAATCAATAACCAACGGTGCTTACAATTTTTCGCCCAGGTTGGTGTAATATGAATATATATAGACGTAGCGGCAAACGGAAAAAAAAACGAGAAAGTGCAATGTGCGACCTTATCGACCGCCCTACGTAGGAAGAGCGTCGTACAGCAGAGTACGAACGACCACTATGATATTGACCATGATGCGTGCTTTCCGTGTATAGCTGCTTACGCTGTACTTCGGAACCCCCCCCCCCCACCCCTAACTGCGGCCCGGGCTGCCTGCTCTGCGTAAGTAACCGAAGCTGTATGATTCCGTCACATTTTTCGCACTTTGTTCCTCTCAAGCCCCACAAAAAAAGTCAACCACACCACCCCACACCTCCGATCCACTATATATACGCGTCAATATCGCAGCAAGAACGGGCCCAAAAACGGCATTCATTCATTCCCACACCTACCTCTGGCCGAACGGATCTGTCAACGGATCTGTCGCATGTATTTGTCTGAAACAGAACGGATCTACGTATCGCATTTCTGACCCAACGGATATAGATGTCGAACGTCTAACTACGTCAACGGATCTATCGCATCTCTGACCCAACGGGTATATGGGATGCCCGACCCAACGGATCTATATCGCCCGTTTCTCGGCCTAATTCTGTGCTACCACAATGTACTAGAAAACGCACACACGAACACCGAACACATAAACACCATAACAATGGGGCCAACGAGCGTGTAAAATTACGTCGCAGTATATACCGTACGTATACAGCAGTATGTACGACTCGTTCGAGAAATCAACTGGTGCCCTTGCAGCACCAGAAACGCCCACTATTTTCTTCTAAGCCCCCGACGACCCCCTGATCTATTAATAGTACAGTACCGGCCACCTCAAATAAGAAACCGGCATACAGGCCCAGATTCGATTTATTATTTAAAAAATACAGGGTGTGTCCCACACTACCTTCAGTATAACCACTCCCATTTTTTTTTATATGGTAAGGACCGCTAAGTCTTCAGATCGATACTTAAACGTTCCTTATATTTCCGTCCAGACTCTGGGCAGAAATAGAAGGACCGTTTCGTCACATAAATGCATAAACGTTCCTTATATTTCCGTCCGGAGTGGCCGCCTTCTGGGGAGGGAGGAGTCGCCGCGACTGTGATACTACAACACACCGTGGACAGAAATGTAAGCAACGTTTGGTCTTCCCATCTATAACCTAACGGTACTTATGTTTACGTTCACAGACTGGTACTATCCCTCACGAGGAATATAGGGCGAGGAAGACGCGCAGCCAGTGTGATGTATCACACCACGCAAAGCTCGCCGAAGTTGCACAACTCGGATCGACCATCGATTGGATTGCTACGGGATGGTCTACATCTTTCAGAGCAGATAAAATCCCTGATCTGTAAGATCTACTGCTTTTATCTCACGTTGCCGGCCGGGTGAGAGCCGTATGATCTAGCACATGTCTCCTGGGTTGGATCTGTACTGTACAGATCCTGCACAATCTCTCACAGCGGCAGGTGAGATAATCTACATGATCTAGATCGTGATATCATCTGCCCGAAATGCGAACCTATCATATAGACTAAATCGGAAGAGCAGAACTCGCGGGGCTGGCGTGGGATTGTTTTTTAATTGAAAAAAACAAAATCACGACTGACTCAGAGAATCCCGCCAATCTTAGGGGAAACGGGAGGAAGGACATGGAGCAGCGTATGATACTATCTCCACGTGTTCTGCTCGTACTGGAAAACCTCTTCTCATAATCACCATCCCAAACTATTTCCAAGTACGTTGTCCTTCCAAAGCATACATCGCACACTATTTCCAGCTAGGCTTTCCACCCCCCAAGATATTCCACACTGACTGCTCGTACTCTCGTAGACACGAGAATCTCCAGGTACTACCGTAGTTTCCCCTCTTAAAACGTTGGTACTTCTCCCACGAGACAGGCCCGTTAAAATGTGTGCCAGTGCGTGCTGTGGACTGGGCGTGCCCAGGATAGGATACCACAGCAATCCTACTGTTTGCAGTGCCAAAACGCAGCACGGGCGGTCACTGGTGGCATGTTCTCGACGTAACGCGGCGCGCACATCCTGTGCGGAAAATTTTCCCACACCCCGAAGTGGAGCCTTGTCCTGTGCGCGAAAGTCCCCCACACCCCGAAGGGGAGCCTTGTTATCTCGTGCTGTCTTCTCTGCCCGGCGATGACATCAGCCCCGGTGCCTGTTCCGGTTATTTTTCATCCTACAACGACTACAGTAGTAGGAGTAGTAGTAGTGCCTCTATAGTGCCGGTTGCCCCCGATAGTGCCTGGGAAATCGCTTGGCACAGGTGGCACTAATGAGTAGTGCCGGTTGCGGCTATAGTGCCGGTATTGTTGGCTGGCGCATACCGGCACTACAGACGGACCGGCACTACTGTACCCATAATAAGCGCGATACAGGTTCCGTGGTCACAGACTATTGAGACCGGTAAAAAATAAATCCATCCTGTACCACATCCTTAAATCATGTATCACCAAGATGAGAAGTACTCTCTCCTCCAGGTCACGTTCAGGCCGCTGCAGGCATTAGCCACCGCCTAGTAGAGGGCCGGCGGGGCGGGGGGGGGGGGGGGGGGGCGTGCTCATTTGTTGCTTGCCTTAGTTTTGACCATTGACCACGCATCCCTTTCGAGACGGAGCACCGTTCCTACTCCTATAGAGACACCTCCAACATTGTGGTTGCGCATTACGTTGATTTCCATATATACAAATAACTTTTTGCTAATTCTACGTATCCCCTTCCTGTTTCGCCGCCTGTGGGTCTCGATCCATCATTAGTCGTCCATAGACCCGCATCCACAAGCCGGGGGCGTGTGGGTCACGCGGCCATTGCTACAACAGCACGTAGTTCGAGTCGAGGTGATCATACTGACGCTTGTGAGTGGGGGGGGGTCCAGTGGAGGCATCGTATGACCATAGACCCTCGCATCCCTACAATGCCGGGACGGAGGCACTTCGGGTTTTCAGCCACCAGGCAGGCATTGTTCAGCACCAAGCGCGAGGCGCCGTGAGGTGTTGGGCGAGTCGCATGAGGGTGAGCTGCATCTGACTAAGAACCGCTTGTAAGGCGGACTTGGGGGGGGGGGTGGGGTGTACTCATGTCGTGCACGGCCGTAGTCGTATGACCATAGACCCTCGCATCCCTGCAATGCCGGGACGGAGCACGTTGGGTTTTCACCAACCAGGCAGACATTGCTTGCACCAAGGGCGAAGCGCCGTGAGGTATCGGGCGAGTCGCATGGACGGTGAGCTGCATCCTGCTAAGAACCGCCTCTGAGGCGGACTTGCATATGGACGACAGCTTCAATGAGTTAATTTAATTTCTGGTGTTAACATATACAGCATCGGGAGCACTATGTAACTGCCTCGGGGGTGCCTTACCATATACCAGGTACACACTACGTGACACGAGCATTCCCCTTGTGCGGAGCAAAGGTTCCCCACCCCGCACAAATGATCTAACTCGACCGCCAGCTTTGGTGACCGCCAACAAAAAAACAAAAAAACGGTACCCTGGTTGTCTAGCTCACGCAGTGAGAGGCGTGTTTTACAGCGTCGTTGCCAACCGACGCCAATCCAACCTATAAATATACGATATATTTATAGAGGGGGCATAAACATCCTGCTGCGCGAGTGTTCTCCAAGCTCAATAAGGTGAGTATACATGGTTGCTGAAATAGGCGGGGGGGGTGCAATTAACTGATTTCGCGAAAGAGGGACGCAATAGTTGACTCTAAAGCAGGTAAATAGGTGGCTGGAATGATCCCATGTTGGACTTGAGTCGGAAACATGCCAAATTTGAAAACCAAAAAAGATTGAAGATCAAAAGGATAAACCAAAAGGATTGAAAACCACAATGACTGATAATTCGAGACTTGAGTTAGTACCCACATTGGGCTTGAGACGGAAACATACCAACTTCTGAAAACCAAAAGGACAGATAATTAATGACTTGGGTTATTATTAATAGTGTGAAGTCACCAATTTCGTCAAAAGGCGGACGCAATATATGTACTCGTACCTGCTCGATTTTAGCGTTGCCACCGCAGTACAGAACCAGCCATGACCCCTTTTCGATTGGGGATGGCTTGGTCTTCCCTACCGCGGTCTTCCCTACCGCGCCATGCGAAGGCGCAAACCCGGTCACTGCGGACATGGAGGAAGCCTGCAACAACAGCAGCAGTAGAAGGAGCAGCAGCAGCAACAGCAGCAGCAGGAATGACAGCCAAACATCAGTTCGTGGTCACAAAAACGACAACCACACAGCAGTTACGAGGTAGTCACAGGAACGACAACCAAACAGCAGTCATCGGTCAATATATATAGTTATATTGGAAGCGTTCGATACCGTACCGAAAGCTTCATTAGATCAAAATATCGAATAGGCAAAACAACTCCCCCCCCCCCTGGGGTTGGCGTCGGTTGGCAACGACGCTGTAAAACACGCCACTCGCTGCGTGAGCTAGATAACCAGGGTGCCGTTTTTTTTTGTTATTTTTTTTTGGCGGTCACCAAAGCTGGCGGTCGAGTAGATCATTTGTGCGGGGTGGAGAACCTTTGTTCCGCACAAGGGGAATGATCGTATCACGTAGTGTTAATATGGTAAGGCGTCCGCGAGGCAGTTACATAGTAAAACCCATTGCTGTCTCCGGAAGTGGCCACACCAGAAATTAAATTAACTCATTGAAGCTGTCGTCCATATGCAAGTCCGCCTCAGAGGCGGTTCTTAGCAGGATGCAGCTCACCCTCCATGCGACTCGCCCAACACCTCACGGCGTTTCGCGCTTGGTGCAAGCAATGTCTGCCTGGTTGGTGAAAACCCAACGCGCTCCGTCCCGGCATTGTAGGGATGCGAGGGTCTATGGTCATATGACTACGGCCGTGCACAACATGAGTACACCCCCCCCCCCTCGAGTACCTAGACAGCTCAAAGAAAACAAACCCCTACCCTCAGGGCGAAGGGAAACAGGCCAGTAATTCCAGGGCTTTTCACGAGCCAGGAACTTTTCGATTTCTCACGAGTCGGGTCGGGTCGGGTCGGGTCGGGTCGGGTCGGGTCGGGTCAGGTCCGGACGGGACCGGTTATATCGGGCCAGAAGGTTTCCAAGCTTTCACGGGATGGGTTGGGCCACTCCTGCCCGACCTCGAGCCGAGCTGACCCGCGAGGTTCGACTCGGCCCGGGAACAACCCTAAATTACGCTACAGTAAATACTATTAATAGATGCCTCAAAGGCGCTTTCTGCCGGCACATCGTATCATATACTGAGTACACGTACTTCTATGTATACTACTGTAGGAGCAATGGACATTTCTCACCTTATAGGGCTTGGAATCCATGATGGAGAGATCGGCACTCATCAGGTCCTTCTTCGAGATGCGCTGGTTCGTGTTCAGTCGGGTCAGCGCCTGGTGGGTGTCGAGCCACACGGGGGGAGGGGGGTGTCTAAGTTGGCGTGTGGGGCGAGGGGGGGGCATAACGAAAACATCAACAACACCAGCAACAGCAGCAGCAACATCAGCAGCAGCAACAGGACTCACAGGAACAGCAACAACAACAACAACAACACCAACACCAACACCAACACCAACACCAACACCAACACCACCACCACCAACAACGACAACAAATCAGAGTGTTTGATGATTCTTGATGCCAGATGAACGGCCGGGCCGTGTGAGCGAGGTGCAAAAAAATACACAGAGGCGTCCTATGCTATATACCAGTTACCTGGTATAGTGTATGCATTACAATAAAACAGAAAGTGAAGACCGTGCGAGTGTTTTTTTCCTCGAGTGCACTAACTACAAAATTGCAGTCAAGATGCCCATCCCAGTTGGGGCGATCCACGCGATAGAATAACGCACGCGCCGGGAACACGCGGTGATGAACGGGGGGGGGCTGTGACGAAGCAAAGTGGTTGTTTCGGCGAAATCATTTGACACCAAAAACCCAACAAAGTGTACGGGAACCTTCCATCGGGTGGCATTCTCAGCTTTTGTCAACGCCGGGTTTTGGGTGAGGCATAACTGGTATATATACTATACAATCGTATACATAATATATATATATATATCTCCTAGGAAAAATCAGGGTGCATTCCTATCGTAGCATGCATCCTTTGTTTTTACTATTTACGAGGGACCATAGTAAACACTAGTAAATAGAACCTACGGTACACGCACCGCCTACATATTTACTTTTTTTACGAAAAATATTTGGTCCTGTTTACTATAGCCTCCCGCAAATAACACACACCTGTCTAAACCTGGTAGGCGGCTCGTCAGCCTCCGTTCGCTCGTGCGGGCCGGCCCACTCGGCAATAACCGCTGTGCCCTGGATGGTTTCGGCGATGAAGGTCTCGATGTTCGGCCGCCCGAAGTTGAGGGACACCGGGTGGAGCCCGCGCGAGCGGCCGTTGTGACCCCTGGAGGCGTTCCGTCGATGTCTGCTCCCTCTCCCCTGCTCCCCGAGACAAACCGAACCAAACAAATCAGCATGACATTTAGCATTATCAGCGTAAAATTACTTTTATCGGCCTTAACTAGCATATCATTAGCAATACAAATCAGCTTATCGGTTGTACTACCAACATAAAATAGGCGTTGTCTGCAAACTAATTAGCGAAATCAGCGTTGATTAATCAACAACGTTAATAACCAGTGTCATACATACAAAAAAAAAGTGAAATACCAGATGTTGCTGGACGTTTCGGATGGCACACCCCTGGTGGCAGCAATGGCAATGCCACCGTTGATTAAGTCAAACTACATTAGAACGTCCATCACTAACATATACATGTAACAACTAAAAACCCGATATGTATACCAAAATCTGGGCGGAAATATAAGGACCGTTGGGGTACAAATATCAATACTAAACGGCTTTTACTTTTACGTTCAGAGTGGTGATATCGTTTTCTGAGGCAGGGAGTGTCCGGCACTAATGGAAGGAGGGGACAAAAACACTTCGTATTTCAAATTATAGTTTCCGTGCACAAAGTCGAGGCTCAATCAAGTAAATAACTCCAGATCTCTTAACTGGAGCTACTAACTGTACCGTAAAATGGCGTTAAAACCGTTGGTATGCCGCTTTACGGCGTTTTTTCGAGGTACATGGGCTCCGACCTTCCGCTACAGAATCCCCCCCCCNTCGTGCGGGCCGGCCCACTCGGCAATAACCGCTGTGCCCTGGATGGTTTCGGCGATGAAGGTCTCGATGTTCGGCCGCCCGAAGTTGAGGGACACCGGGTGGAGCCCGCGCGAGCGGCCGTTGTGACCCCTGGAGGCGTTCCGTCGATGTCTGCTCCCTCTCCCCTGCTCCCCGAGACAAACCGAACCAAACAAATCAGCATGACATTTAGCATTATCAGCGTAAAATTACTTTTATCGGCCTTAACTAGCATATCATTAGCAATACAAATCAGCTTATCGGTTGTACTACCAACATAAAATAGGCGTTGTCTGCAAACTAATTAGCGAAATCAGCGTTGATTAATCAACAACGTTAATAACCAGTGTCATACATACAAAAAAAAAGTGAAATACCAGATGTTGCTGGACGTTTCGGATGGCACACCCCTGGTGGCAGCAATGGCAATGCCACCGTTGATTAAGTCAAACTACATTAGAACGTCCATCACTAACATATACATGTAACAACTAAAAACCCGATATGTATACCAAAATCTGGGCGGAAATATAAGGACCGTTGGGGTACAAATATCAATACTAAACGGCTTTTACTTTTACGTTCAGAGTGGTGATATCGTTTTCTGAGGCAGGGAGTGTCCGGCACTAATGGAAGGAGGGGACAAAAACACTTCGTATTTCAAATTATAGTTTCCGTGCACAAAGTCGAGGCTCAATCAAGTAAATAACTCCAGATCTCTTAACTGGAGCTACTAACTGTACCGTAAAATGGCGTTAAAACCGTTGGTATGCCGCTTTACGGCGTTTTTTCGAGGTACATGGGCTCCGACCTTCCGCTACAGAATCCCCCCCCCCCCCCCCCGTACGTAGACTGGGGGAATACTATGAATAGTATAGCTGCCGCTGGGAACTTGCAGCAATATGTATTTGTCACTATCGTTAACTTGTGGTGTGCGTCGGCAGGTGTGATACCTGGCATGTTGGTTGGTATGTTTGTAATATGTGGTGGTTTTGTGTACCAAAAAAGTCGTATTTTCTGGTTTCTTTATTTTCGGAGATCTGTTCTTCGGGGATCCTCATAGATCGGCGGTCACAGAACCGGCTTCACCCGGGGCTCGAAAAAAGGGCGTGTCCTTGTTTCAAGGTCGCGGTATGTACGTACAACAAAACAATTAGAAGCTCGCACTGCTGTTGTACGCATTCCCTCGCAAAATGAAAAAAACAAAACACAAGCAACACACACAACCGTTTGGGCTGCCTGCCTTCCTGCCTGCCTGCCTTCCTGCCTCTCTCCTTGTGTTGGATATCATATATCGTATTCAAAGTTATCATATATCGTAACTAAAGTATCGTATATCGTATCGAACGTTTTGACCTATCGAAATATCGATATATATATTTCGATATATGATATATCGTATGTATGAACAGCGTTTTTGCCCTCGTTACACCCCCTGGCATCCCTGCTTCTCGTGTAACAGACACGGGGACAAAATCATCAATGCAAATAAAATAGCGACATCATATACTTCGAGGGCACTCGCATATACGAAGTATATCGATATACAGTTTGAGCCGGTACGGAAATATAAAGGCTTTAGTATGGAAGCGGAAAAGTGTGTAAAGCGATTTCACCGGCACTCGTATAGCGGGCAACCGGCGCTATAAAGGGGCTACTACTGGCGTTATAGAGGGACCACTACTGGCGTTATAGAGGGACCACTACTGGCGCTAAATAGGGACCACTGCGTACTGTAGTACTTTTTTTCTGTCATCAGTATCATATCGTATCGTATCGAACTCGACTCTCATTAATAAATATATATCCCCACCTTAGTGTCGCCCCCCCCCATCCCTCTGTACGAGCCCGCCCGCGAAGCGGACCCCCCCAGCATAGACTCCCCGAACATGGACTCGCCGTCCCTCCCGTCGTCCATCTCCCCACGGTCCGTCTTCCCTTCCTCGTCCCTGAACGTCCCCCTGAAGTCCAAAAAGCTGGCAGCGCCGTCTCTGTCTCCCAGCCCCCCCCCTCCGTCCTCGAGCATGGTCAGGTCGGAGCAGGACGACGCGCGCGAGGTGGGCTTGGACGAGGAGGAGGTCGTTTTCGGCACAACTTCTGCCCTGGAAGGCGCGAGGAGGTCGATGATCCTCTTCTTCGTCTTGGCGCTCGGCTGCCCCGTGAGGTATACCGTGCTCTTCACCCGTCGCAACTGGGGGAAACAAATAAATAAATAAATAAATAAATAAATAAAAATTAAAAAAAAAAGGGAAAGGGGTGGCGGCAGTGGCGGATGCGGTAAGCGTAAAGGAGCGGAACATCAATTATAGTGCCGATTGCCCGCTATTGTAGTGCTTGATGGAATGGCTTGGGGCGCAGATGGGATTCATCAGGTATGTTTACGGAGTGTACGGAGTAGTGCCGGTTGCCGCTATAGTGCACTGTATGTTTCTATATACAATCCGACCTGTATACAGGCATCTTCTCGAACATGTGGGAAGTTGGCCTCTCTTTTCTTTTCTTTCCGAGAAATTTCCCCAGGCGGTCCTGAATGCAGGTGTGTATAAGGCGTTAATGGTAGGGCCGAAGCGCCTTTCAACCATCTTGGTGATACGTTGGGCCAACTGTCGTATCATTAGGGTAGGTGCATATGTACCGTACACCGTCGCAGCGCGAAATTAAAAAAACAAAACGCCTCTTTTCGTAACAAAGCCGCAGCGGTGTCCGTATGATACATATGTATGCTCGTGGCACCGCTCTATCTAATGAAAGGAAATGTAACTGCTGTGAGGGACGTTTGGTCTTCCCATGACGGCCGTTACATCGCTGCCCAGAGTGGTGCTACAGGTAGAAAGAAATTGAGGACTCCCCACGCGTCATGACCCCAACCCGCGTTTCGGGTCAGGAACTTTTTGAACTCTCACGGGTTGGGTTGGGTTGAGTTGGGTCGGGTAGGGTCGGGTCGGGTCGGTTCGGGGGTTTCTCAAACTATCACGGGTGGGGTCCGGTCACCGTTGCCCGACCTGACCTGACCTAACCCGACCCGACCCGGCCTGACCCGCGAGTTGTTTAACCCAACTCGTGAACGGGCCTGACATAGTTCAAACACGGAAGGAGTACGTAGTCGTATTTACGTATGTACGTACCTGTTTCTCGAACATGGCGACCATGCCAGCCTCGCGGGACAGCCAGAGGAGGTGCACGTTCTTCTTCTTCGCAAACCTTTCGAAAGAAACACGAACAGGAGATAAGCGGGGACAGCAGTGCGCGCGTGCGTGTCTGTGTGTGCCGCCGAAAGCAGAACTTGATGCGAGTCATACATAATTAGATTTATATGTTTTGTCATTGTTCCGTTCGCCATTTAACACTGTGTAGCGTTTGTTCCAATCATATACCGCCCTCATATTCATATATATATATATAAAAGGGGAACCAGAATCCAATGGCTTGACTATTATTAAAATTCATTAAGCCCTCTGACAATGGGCAGCTCTTATTTTTTCAACCATACAATTCCCATACACTCGTCAATCACCCCTGAATATTTGACAAACTTATACCAATAATTCAGTCACCGCATCAACCAAAAAACTAATCGATACCTGGTACATACGACTTCGATATACTACAGTAGATAGGTACTCGAAGCTTTCCTTTGGTGTCAACAATAATACAAAACACGGAGGTGGCCAGGGGATGGAGGACGAAACACGTTCGACACAATATATCGGTATATCGAACGTGCGGTATATCGATGCAGGGCAAAACACGTTCGATGCGATATATCGAAAATCCGATATATCGATATATCGATGCAGGGCAAATACGTTCGATACGATACATCGAAACTCCGATATTTCGGTATATCGATGCAGGGTAAAAACACGTTCGATACGATATCTCGAAACTTCGATAATTCGATATATCGATGAAGGGCAAAACACGTTCGATACGATATATCGAAACTCCGATATTTCGGTATATCGATGCAGGGCAAAGCATGCTAGAAACGATATACCGAAACTCCGATATATCGATGGAGGGCGGAACACATTCGATACGACATTTGGATATATCGACATACGATATTTCGACATATCGAAACATACGATATCACAACACTTAAGCTCACCTTTCCGCGACAGAAACGGCGGGAGTGATACCCGCCCCACTGCACACGAGCACCACTGTTGTCGTACGAGTAGTAGTTTCGGGACGTTCGTGCCATGGTAGTAGTTGACGGTAAGAAGGACCAATCAAAACAAAACAAAACAAAACAAAACAGAACAAAACAAAACACAGTTGATGTGAATATTAGCAAAAGGACCGAACAAAAACAAAACAAAACACATTTATATAAAAAAAAAAAACACAAGAGCAGAGCAAACGAAACAAAACAAAAAAACGCATCGGGACAGGGAAGAACAAAAAAAGATAAGCAACAAAGAGGGCAAAGAAGAAGGCGGATAACAAGGGATGATCACGATTCGTCCTGCCGACGACGCCGTTCGTTCAGGTGGGACTACCGCGGACCGTAGAAAAGAAGGGACCTACGTAGGGTACCCACAAAAACCTACCAGGTATTATTTTCCTACTTTTACTAACAGTATCTGGTACTATACATGTACTATGGTTCCCCGGGATACTATGTTTGACTCGTGCTGGTGAAAAGGTCAACCAATTACTCGACGTACCCAAGCGAAGCCTTTATCATAACAAGGAGCATAGTCTCAGGTTGTGCACGAAGAAACGAAATGCCTTTTTCTGCAGCTGTAGTAAATGCATAGGTAAGTATATACACCGTACTTCAAGATCGAGGTTGGCACGGAATAAGCGCTGTCAGTCGTTTGACGAAAGTTCAGGAATTGGGACCTCGAAGAAACGCAACGTCTTCTATACTCCAGCCGTAGCAGGCACTGCTGTACTTCACGGTCGCGAGGCTTGACGCGGAATACGTGTTGTGAAGCCTTTGCGACCTCGTCTCACGAATATCAACAGTATTATGGGCGTGTTGCGTCAGCATACCTTCGAAAATAGATATATGCTATATACGTATAATACACGAGTACCTATCCTACATATTGTATACCTGGTACAGTATACGAGTATTCAGTGAACAAGTATACTATAATAATTGCGTTTGCACGAGCTTTCAACGTCAATCACTCATGAAACATGCAAGTTTTCCCGAGAGAAATAAATAATTCGGTAGATTGAACCATGCACGGGCCATCGTTGTGTAACGGCACACGAAATAGCAAACTAAAGTACAACAAACAATAACGCTAATGCTAATAGGGCGGCCATGTGAGCGGAGTTCTACAGACCACACACACGCTTGTGCATGCATGCATGCGCCCACGCACCGTTGTCGTAATAGACGGTCTGCTCCAGAACACTCGGCTGCGCCGCGGTGATCCACAGGGGCATCCGAGGGTCCTCGAGGCAGAGACGAAACAGTTGCTCGGTCCAGTCACCCACCTAATAATAATAACGCGTTCGTTTCGGGGAGGGGGGGGGGGGGGGGCGTACTCATTTGTTGCTTGCCTAGTCATTTGACCATTGAACCACGCATCCTTTTCGAAGGCAAGGGTAATCATTTGTTGCTTGCCTTTAGTCATTTTGACCATTTGACCACGCGGGGGGGGGGGGCGAAACAAAGAAAGAGAGAGAGATACGATACCGACACAGACAGAGGTCGTGGCGCGATTCAGACACAACGAAAAAGGACGAGAGGGCGATGGCGAGATGACAAGTGCCATCATCATCAATCAGTTTTGCCTTGAAACCAAGTTCCAAAAAAATAATTTTAGACGGCAGGGTTTTCAAGCAAAATCGAGGGGGAAAGTCTCAAGTTGTGACACATAAGGGAATTGGTTTTCGGCAATATACAATATACTGTCTCGAATACTGCTGTAGATCCAGAGAAGGGTTTCGTAATCGATAGCGGCGTGTGAATCGGACGCGACACCAAGACGAGAGCGGCGGCGCTGAGCCTTCAAACCAGTTCTAAAATACTCTGTCCATAAACATAAGGACCTTTTTACTAAAGTTTTATGTACTAACGTTGCATACATTTAGGGACAGAGTTGGTATTTATTTTTAGAGAGCAGTTTTCCAAAGCAATCGGACGAAGGCTAAGGCTATAATTACGGCGGTACCATAACATAGTAATCAGGAGCAAATATGCTTAGTAAAAATACCGGAATGTATAGTTGTTTCGTCTACTGTAGGTGATAGGTCCTGATTACTATGGTCCTCCCGTAATAATATGACAAATTCCATGAATGCCTGGCCTTTCGATCCCGAGGGTTTCCGGCAAGATAGATAGACAGCAACTTTCAAAGTTGGGGAAAACAGGGTACAAGTGATATATGCGTACATACTCAAAGGTTTCCGACAGATTTCTTGCACATACTCGTATTATATCTCCAAACGAGGGCGAATCAGTCAGACACAACGAAGAGGCGCCTGGCGCGGTGGCGATTGATTGGTGACATCACTCGTGCCTTGAAAAAAAAAAAGCGGCTCCAGGTTGAAGTGAAGTATTGTATACACGTATTTAGGGAGAAAGAAAAAAAAAACAACAAAGCTGGAAGATCGAAAAAAAATACGTAGGCAAGCACTTTCCAAAACTCCAGGAAACCCATCGTATGTATATACGCATTCATAAAATTAAAAAAAACAACAGCTATATATATTGTACGCGCGATAGATATATAGGTAACCCCCGGCGGCAAAAAGTTTTTTCGAAAACAAAAAGGAATGTATGTTGCGTATATAGGAGTATATACGAGTATATACTCGTACATACATAAATATATATATAGCTCCAAAGGTTTCCGATGACGACATCATAATAACGAATCAGTCGCAACGAAAGGGTGACGAAACAACAACAGCAGCAGCAGCAGCAGCAGCAGCAGTGGCATCATGCCCGGCGGCGTCAAACCACTTCACACGTGGGGGAGATCTCAGATAGATCATGATCTATCTATCTACGAAGTATCTATATATCTATCTATCTATCTATCTATCTATCTTCTGTACACACAAAAAGCACTACAGCAGTATATACGTGGATAACAAGTGGTTTCGACAAATAACATTATTTGTTTGGCATCACACCTGGAGGCGGCTCCACAACAAGGGACTACTGTCTACATACTTAACCCCTTAAGAACTGGTCCCCCCGTTTTAGGAGACAAACAACTTGAAATTAGTGTGGGATAAAAAAGTCAGTTCTGAATGGGTTAAGACAAACAACTTGAAATTAGTGTGGGATAAAAAAGTCAGTTCTGAATGGGTTAAGTCGGTCGTATTCATAGTCCATTATTATGGAGGACCATAGTAGCAAATAGGACCAAGTAATGGTAGTAAAAATAGGTGAATATACTTCCAAGTATAGGATTTCGCGTGTACCGTAGATGCTACCACTCTGTACCGAAATATAAGCGCGTTTTATACAGTAACATTCGATAAAAGCGGTGCTTATATTTAGGGGCATAGTGGTATTTACTATGGTCCCCCGTGATAGCACGGGGGCCATAGTTTTACAGTACCCATCCCGTACAAAAAAAAGCTATTTACCTGGTATGCCAGTATTTTTACTATCAACCCTTCTAGGACTGGAGTCCCGTTCTGGGGAGAAATTACTTATAATTAGAGTGGTTTGTCCCCACATCGGGACTGCAGTTCTAAAAGGGTTAACAACCATACTTGCTCCTGGTTTCTATGTTCCCCCGGAATAGCGTAATACGTATGCGCGAGATCGGTATTTCCTGCCTGGTAGCAGGTAGTATTTAACAGCAATGGTTGGATATAGATCGGAACATCTGAACGCGCTCCGAGCAGCGCCCATGCGGCACATTACTCAGCACCAACAATAACCATCGGGTTATGGGTTTCACCAATCAGCTTCAGAGGCTGAATACGCACAAGGTGATTACTAAACGAATTGAGATAAAATTCCTCACCGCCTCCACGTGGAAACCCGCCCTGGCGGTGGGTCCGGGGACCGGGAAAAGGGAAAAGGGGTGCCACTCCGAAGCGCTGATGGCAGGGCAGTTCACTTGGACGTACGCGCCAGGCTTGAATTGGTACCCACTGCACAAAGGGGACGCGTTTATTGAGCAAACCACACACGCGTTTGCAGGGAGGTTTGGATGGGTTAACAATGGATTATTACGCTCGCGATACAAGAGTTAGCTGACCAGTTACGCAGCTCGATTGTGTCATCTGCATCACTTAAGTGGGGAGCAGGGTAACCAATGGGAAAGGGCCCACTGCGGCGGTCAAGGCAACCGAATGGGAGCAGGGTGGCAGGTGGTAGGCGGGTCAGAAACGCGAGGGGTTTCGAAGTTGGCTGAAACTTTGCGACGGGAACGGGGGGTGTGCTTCATATTCATGCATGGTCGTAGTCGTATGGCCATAGACCCTCGCATCCCTACAGTGCCGGGACGGGGCATGTCGGGTTTTGACCGATCAGGCAGATATTGCTAGCACCACGCGCGAAGCGCCGTGAGGTGTTGGGCGAGTCGCATGAAGGGTGAGCTGCATCCGACTAGGAACCGCTTGTGAGGCGGAATTGCATATGGACGTAACCTCTAACTTTGTACTTCGAACCATTTTGAACACAGTTGACCACTCGCAATGAATCACAGAGATACACTGCATTTATTCTCTCAAAACGAAAACGACCACTTCCTACAGTATGCTCGCCCCCCCCCCCCCCCCTCTCTACGCCCCCCCTTCCCGAACCCCGTATCTTCTCCAACCGCCAGATCCATCCAGTGTAAACAGTTTTAACGTAAATCGGCGACTCGAATCGGACTTGAATCGAAACCTGTTATGTACGAACTTACATCGGCAACTCGAAGCGGACAAGCGTTCCCCTTCCGACTGCCTTGAAGATGGGCCGGTTGATGAAAAACGTCCTGCGGACGTACGTGTGTATGTATGTCAAGGTTCGTCCAACGGCGCAGGGGGGCAAACGAACGAACGAAAGACGGGAGTCTGGGTTGAAGGCAGAGAGGGCGAGAAACGTTGAAAACACGAAACACAAAATTGATATCAAGATATCGGGTAGTGCGTAACTGGGAAACACAATAAAGAACCAAGCACTTGAAACGAAATTAAGCTATCTACGTTGTTAACGAAAAAAAAAAGCTCCGGATACAAACTTCTAGTTAGACTACTGGACCACAGTAGCCTATTGGACTACACTAGTATATTGGACCTCTAAGTAGAGTATTGGACTCAAGTAACCTATTGTACTACAGTAGCCTATTGGACTACACTAGTATATTGGACTTCCAACTAGCCTACTGGACGACAGCAGTAGCCTATTGGACTACAGTTAGTTATGATTACTACCCCCCTCCTGTTCTAATCAGCATGGCATAAGAGCCCTCACATCCTAGTGGTGAAGTACAAGCGGTCGACCAGGTACCAGGCCAGGAGGACGGCGCCCAAAGTCCTGAGGGTCTTGCCGTGGAAGCAGATGGCCACTATAAAGGGTATGAACAGCATGTGCATCAGCTTTCGGAACTCGTACGTCAGCTGGAGCAAAAAAGAGTGTTGTTTTGGAGGGGGGCGGGGGGGGGGGGAGGAAGAGAGAGTTCGAGAACAAAAGGCGGAAAAAAAAAGCGGGCCGCGCGGATGGTTACAGGGAAGGGAAGAGGAAGGGAAGGGGAAGGGAAGGGAAGGGAAGGGAAGGGAAGGGAAGGGAAGGGAAGGGAAGGGAAGGGTAGGGAAGGGAAGGGAAGGGAAGGGAAGGGAAGGGAAGGGAGGGGAAGGGAGTGGGGGTTAGTTCGGCATTCAATGGAGTCTCATCAACATTATGTTGGGACATACCTCAGAGGGGGTTTTTGGTCTGGCAAAAACAAACGACGATCTACTGCCGAACCAACTATTCCCGAAGCTAAAAAAAAACTACAGTAGTAGTAAGCCTCTTCTCTCATTCTTGACGAAAGTAACAGCAGTCACACTTCTCACCCTGTTCTTCATGTACCCGACCATCATGGGCACCACCACCGGAAGCAGCAGGAGCGTGGCCACGAGGCCGGAGAGGTTGATGCTCTCGCTGTACAGGCCCTCCAAATGGTTCTCGTAAAAAGCCCGCGCGATGTGGGCGGCGGTGTGGATGAGGCTGCAGAGCAGGGTCACCACACCAAAGTCTGCGCGCAAAAAACGAAAAAAAAGAAGAAAAAAGAATCCATACGGTAACGTAGCAAAACGGGAAGGAAAGGAAGGGCCGGAGAAATTTCGTGGCAGTTCGGTTACACAAAGCTCGGCTACAGTCCATACGTAGCAAAGGAAAGGAAGCTTCGGGGAAGTATCGTGGGCGTTCGGTTACACAAAGCTCGGTTGCAGTCCATACGTAGCAAAGGAAAGGAAGGTTCGGGGAAGTTTCGTGGCAGTTCGGTTACACAAGCTTGGCCGCAGTCCATAAGTAGCAGTGGAGAAGAAGGTTCGGGGAACTTTCGTGGCAGTTCGCTTACGACAGTCGAAGATGCTACAAGTAGTGGTAATAGGAGACTGCAGTTTGGTGCCCGGACTGACCGCCTCGTACACTACAACGGGCGGTAAAAAATGGAAGAGCGCCGGTTTGACCGCTTGACTGACCGCCCTTGACCGTCCCAAGACTAAAACTAGTACACTAAGGACGAAATAGGCCTGGACAGACCGCGGTTTGACTCCTTGACTGACCGCCCTTGACCGCTCCCACACTAAAACTAGTACATAAAGGTGAAGAGAGACCTGGACAGACCGCGGTCTGACCGCCCTTGACCGCCCCCACGCTAAAACTAGTACATTGAGGCCAAAGTGAGGCCTTAACACACCGTGGGTTGACCCCTTGACTGATCGTGCCTTCACTCAAACTAGTAAATTTAGGCTAACCTAGATATTGAAGCGCCAAAAAAAAACAGCGGTCTCATGTTAAAGACATCTTTGGATACAGTCGACGACCAGGTGGGATGCCGAAAGCGAGCAATGGCATAGGAAACGGGGGGGAGCTTGTTGCAAGCTGCGTATATATGAAAAAACAAGGTGTTGTCATGGACGAAAAACAGACACCTGCCCCACGCTGTGTGTGGACGGTTTAGAAACTCCGCCCACCATTTTTGGAAACACCACGTACATATGTATACATATACACGAGTTTGGCTTCAGTGTGCGATACTTTTCTTGCAAAAATAGTCGAGGTGCTATATATTATATATACGTACATTCAGCACGCCAAGGCAGTACACAGCAACAACAGCAGCACGGCAAAGCAGGCGAAACACACGATACATACACATATATACGCAATTCCATACGCATACATTCATGTACTACAGTATTTCCAAGCATGCCGCTGTTTGCTCGAGCGATCACTGGGCGGTGCACACAACGCCAGCACAGCAGTGGCAACGCGGCTGGAGCCGTCCCAGGGGCAACTATCCCACTACTTCTACTGTTGCGGGGGAACATACAAGCATTAGTAGCAATCCGAACCAGCTTTCATCAGCAAATATAGGGGGGGCATATAGAGGGATACAGTAAACAGCTTCGGGGTCCATCGCGGGCTCTGATGACTTTAGAGACAGCGGTTTGACCCCTTGACTGACCCCCCTGCCTGGTCGGTGAAAACCCGACATGCTCCGTCCCGGCATTATAGAGATGCGAGGGTCTATGGTCATCCTACTGCGGCCATGCATGGAAATCGAGTACACCCCCCCCCTACACACACAAAAAAAAACAAATGTACAGGAAAAAAAAATGGCACTGCACCACCCACCCTTGTATTTTTCGGGGGAAACAACGACAGTAGTTGGAAATTTGAGTGGTGTCGTTTTTTTCGCGGTGGGAAAAGGGTTGTAACGCGTTTTCAGGCCTTAATAACTGTACTCCTGCTGTGAGGACAAAACATGTCTTGACTTTAGACTCAGATTAAGGTTTCTGCACAGGGGACTAGTGAAAAAAAGGGATGATATGGCCAAAATTAAGAGGCCTCCACCGCGTCCAAAAGTATACCCACGGTCTCCTGTACGTACCGGTGTGTGTTAGCATCAACGTTTGGGTTGTAGGCAGGCGTATATAGCGTCTGAGGTTCTCCGCGCGGAAATCTCTGAAAGAGGGAAGATACACGAAACCTGTGCTGCCCTCTGCCCTCGGCGCGAATGCCCCCCCCCCCCTTTTCCTCCCTGCTCCGTCTCAAAAGGGATGCGTGGTCAATGGCCAAATGACTAAGGCAAGCAACAAATGAGTACGCCCCCCCCCACAACAAAAGAGGGGCGGACACCAGGTACTACCCTCGGGTATATGCATATATGTATAGACGAGTAGATACAAGATTTGCCGACATATATTTGACTTTCAGTACGCAGCAGTTTGTATTCATATATAGGTTCATACTCCTGTCATATACACGAGCAAAGTAATATTTGGTGCTGACAAAAAAAAAATTGGCGACAAAGCGTCCATGTTGGAAAATCTGCATTGCATGCATTCTTGCCTGTTATTTTTATTTCCGTTTTGAATTCCCGACCGATCGTGCACATACAGCAGTACGTGTTATTCGTACATATAATACATGCGCCCTTCATACCCCCTTTCCCCCTCTCCCTCGCAATTTTGTTAGTACGGTACGAGATCGGCATCTCTCTGGGACAGCGTAAACACCGGGCAACACGAAACGTTCAAGAAATAAATGTTCAAGTTGCCCGTACGAGCAAAAAACAAACGAAGGCAGGGGGGCTCGTGGTATCAGAAACTCCCCGAGTCGTGTATATGCGCGACATGGACCAAGAGCCCGGGTTTGCAGGAGCAGGGTTGTTGTACATATATACGAAGTACACAAGTAGGCTCTTCGTGGTTTTGCGGCCGAGTGTCTTGGTCGCAAGCCGCAACCTAATTGTATATATACTAAGTATATATATATAT